>QGDG01000036.1:0-313385 GCA_003268315.1 Stemphylium lycopersici
ATCCTGCCTTAGTACGGACCAGGTATAGAGAAGTATCGCCGAACCCCGTGTAACATATATAGATATTTAGTATTATATAAGAGAATAGCTAAAGAGATAGCTATACGTAGAGTAGACTAAAATATATATAAGTAGTAAGAAAGAGAGCACGTACGCGTAAGCGAGCGCCGCACGTGTAGGTAGTAAAGAAGATAAGAGAATACTATAACACTTTAAGACTAGTTTATAATAATATAATACTTACTTTATTTTAAAAAACTTATTAGTTACTTATATAAGTATCTACTATTAAAGAAAAATAAGTATTATATTTTATAAGGCTTAGCTAATTTCTAAAGTATAAGTATATATACTCTTATAAGTAAAATTACTTACTTATTATAATAGTAGTATTTTTATTTTACTACTACCTTTGTCAGGCGGACGCTTAGGCGGTCGCGCCGGATGACGATATATACTATCCTGCACCCTGATCAGTAGTTCACTAATCACACGTACCTTTTTGGTTGCATGGCGTAGTGGTGCAGGGCTGCGTCTTGACAGATGGAGCTAGCCCACATTCAACAAATTACCCCTGCCAAGCCGGAGTACGGACTTAGCCTATCCGTGCAACAACGGCGACTCCTCCAGCGACAATTTTTGCCGCTGGCTTTGCCGCTTACCTCAATTTTCATGCACTATTGCATAGCAACCAAAGATGGATGTAGCTCTCGAGTTTCTCGACCCTCTGGTCTTGGACAAAGCCTATGCGTGGGTGCTACCTGCTTCCGACTTCGGCCTAAGCAACTCCTCATGCTCCGGTCTTTCGGCTGCCAATGCGACGTCTCAATGGTCGCGCGACAACATCTATCGCCAAATTTTGTCAATTCTTGTTATCACGCAACTCGGCGCGACATCGCTTTATCTCTTCTTTAGCGCTATTTCTTACTACTTAGTATTCGACCGACGGCTCGAGTACCACCCTCGTTTCTTGCAGAATCAAGTCCGTCTTGAGATCAAATCGTCTCTATCCGCTATCCCTTTCATCAACATCCTGACACTGCCTGTTTTCCTGGCCGAGGTTCGTGGCAAAAGCTTGCTCTACTCCAATGCAAGTGACTATGGCTGGTCCTGGCTGGTGATCTCGGCCATACTCTACATGGCTTTCAATGATTTTGCCATTTACTGGATACATCGCCTGGAACATCACCCCAGCGTATACAAATACATTCACAAGCCACACCATAAATGGATCGGTGAGTCCCTCGCGTTACCTTAGCCGCTTCGATTACCAATAAATACAAGCGGCAATACTAACGACAAAAGTTCCCACACCGTGGGCTGCGCTGGCTTTCCACCCACTTGATGGATACGTGCAATCCCTTCCCTACCAGTGAGTATAACAACGGTCTTTTCCTTCAGGAAATCAGTACTGACTGACAACAGCGTCTTTGTCTTCATTTGCCCGATGCAGAGATATCTGTACTTGGTGCTGTTTGTCGGCGTCCAGATTTGGACAATCTTCATCCACGATGGCGACATGATAACGGGTCATTGGACAGAAAAGTTTATCAATAGTCCTGCCCACCACACATTACACCACATGTACTTCACCGTCAATTATGGACAATATTTCACCTGGGCCGATACCTATTTCGGCTCGCACCGAGCGCCGGAGCCATCCCTTGATCCTATTCACGATGCCCTTAAGGTGATGCGGGCGAAGGGTCTCGTGGATGAGCAGGGAAATCCAGTCAATCACGAAAAGAAGGAGTAATATTCGAATATATCGCATTCAAAGGCCCAGTAAACGGCTGGAAAGGGTGAGGGTGGGGCCGGGCATAGTGGACTACTATTTGGTTCCATTCATGAGGTTTCCTTCCCCAGCATAGACGATTATAAATCAGCACCTAATGTTAATTCAATGTACAGAAGACGAACATTTGACAGTGTGCAAGCTTCCTATAAAGCAATACATGCGAACAATAGTGTTACTTTTCCAGGTCACTCACAATACACCATATCTAACAGCACTGACAGCCAGTCTCGACCGTTTCGCTCAGAATACTCTCTTTCAAGTGTGCTGTCAAAACTCTGCCCCTTCCTTTCTCTCGAATGTTGCTGATTGGTACTTTTGGTCGAGTTCAACAGTCTAAAGCAATTCGATATAATACTCCCAGTAGCCTAGGGATTCCTGACATTTACTCCACCAAATTCTCTATGGCGCCAATGATCTTCTTGGCCCTGTTCTAATTGATACATGAGCAGCTTTTATTAAAATTACTATGATACCTAGTGTAACACAAGGGGGAAGCACATAGCATTTGCTCAACACAGGCATAATACTCCGGATAATGTCCGAGAGAGACAGCTTACATTAGGCCCCGCAATTCATCGCTTCAATTGCCGTACCGCCGGATGCGATGCGAAGAAGGACAGTACCCTCGTGCTGTAGCTCGGCTGCAGATTCGGCAACAATTGTATTAACACCCACCTTGCTTACGAAATTGAGTACTAATACTGTAGAGGCCATGTCAATGAATTTGGACACATGGACGGCACCGATGAGGTGGCGGAATGCTCGTTATGTGTCTCTCCTTACCAGCTTTCCAAAACCCGTAAGAATGAGCTCAGGTCTGTCGATGGGATTGTTGGGGTTCAAAGCGCCCATTGGTGAGAGGTAAGCACCGCTGATGAGAAAATGGCCAATTTCCCCGTTGATGAGTGGGGTGTGACATTGGAAGCGGTCGCGACTATATTCGTAGACAAGAGATCGGCTTGAAATACTTGCGTGTCTGGTGTCCCGTCGGCTTTCACGTTAGATACGTACCCCTCGTATTGACAAATATACCGCTAGTGCCAATCAGCGTTTTTCCTTCTGCGGCGAGGATCCCGATCATTCAACGGTAGGATAGGTACTAAAGCTATTGGTTCTGGCAGTATGCTCTAAGTATAGCAACATATCGTTAAGACATGTAATGTCGAATACGAGTAACCCCAATCCCAATGAAGGCGCCGGCGACACCCACAATCAATCTGCCATCGTTTGAGCTACATTCTTGCAGGTGCGACTACAAAGATTAGTCTTTTTTGAATTGTCCTAGGGTCTATTGGGTGAAGTCTTCTGAAAGGTGATTACTATCATAAAACTTAGATGACTACCTATACAAGTGAGCGACTTCGCTACAAATCCGGTATGCGCAGTCGCTTGGATGCATAGTTTTCCAAGATCAGAAATCATGATAGGTGGCACTCCGTCACAATGCCCCTCATGCGCTCCATTGCTGAAACCTTTACAAGTTTTCAAGTTGAGCACAGCAATTAGTATTCTCTTTCGTCAAATCTACATGAAGCTGATGATCAGAGATCGGTGAAGCTAGAGCCACAAACCTGCATTTAGGCATCGACCGATCGCACTGAACCTTCCGCGCTCTGCTCGACTCGCCGTTGGCGGCTTTTGCCTACCACATATGAATAACTACATGGAGCCTCTGTGTGGTATTATGCCGATATCCTCGATCGATGGAGTGCGTGTTTGAGCAAGAGACTTGTCTGCAGATTTCACAAACATACTGCGCGGTGAGGAAAGTGCCCTGGGCAATGATCTCATCGCGTTGAAGTTTGCCATTTCTGTAGCCGGGCGGACTCGGAAGGATCGCGCAAGCTTTCCGGCGTCGGACTCACTTAAAAGTAGTTTTCGCTGTGCAAGAAGTGCTACAAATCAAAGAACAACATGGGTTCAAAAAAAAGTTTGATGTTGTGCGATGTGATCTATGTTGAGCTCGGATAAGCGATTCTTGAGAGGTACCTAGGTATTCTGGGCATTTGCATGGCCCTTGTCAGTGAACTAAGCCTCTTTGTAACGTCTGATATCCCCGCTTGAACCAAAGAAAGGTGTATGCAATGATTCTCTGTAGACTGGACAATCCTACGCAGACAAACATGGGTGTTTGGCCGTGAGGCGCGTGTGGTACAACAGTAGGTGGAGAAAAGCCGTACTCTTGATGGCAGGCCATCCCACACGTTAGCAATGGCCCATCAAGTCCCCCAAAGTAGTCTATCTAACTTGGCCCGTGCACTCCACAGCTCGACGCAAGGCACCATTTTCGATACACTTTTTATACCCAGAAACTACATATCTTTTCAAGTGGGACGTTTGAAAGGATGCGCCTCAGTGTTAAGCACCCATTCATCCAGACTCACGACATCCTCCTCGGCAAACAGTAAGTAAAAGTACTTCAGGGTCTCAGCGAGCCAGAAGCTCTCCATCTCGTCGTTGAGCTCAGGAGTCGTCTTGGTAACGTCATCGATAGCGGAATTACCAAACTCAGTGGTCGTATGTTGATCAATGGCGAGAAACATGCGCCACCCGGCTTCTCGCCAGTGGGATGATCCCGTGATGCGATACATATACCAGACGGATTCGATGGCTTCAGGCCTATAGTTCATCAGTAATGCGATCAGAACCGAAGATGGTTGCAACGATGGCGCATGCTTACCGGAGAATGTAGTTCCTAGCACCGATCCTCGTAACACCCTTAGGTAGTCGGTCTTCCTGGATACGGTTCTGCACATAATCCTTGTGGTTCAGAACTGGCGCCGGCGAGTAGACATAAGGGAAGTCCGGCAGAGTCATGCTTGGCTGTGGGGCAAGTTCTGGAATTGCTAGTGTAGGTTGAACTTTGGTTGGTGGACCTTCGCCTTCTTCTGGTTCACCGCCCATGACTGAGTCTCGATTTTGTGGGGGGCTTACAGATGCAGATGGCATATGCGCAATTTCCACATCATCTACAAGTCCCGCAAGTTGACGCCTGTCGAGAGTATCTGCGTAGACCAAGGTTGACGTAGCTTCTGCTGCGACTACAGCCGCTGCGGAAGGCGTTGGCGACCCTGTCATTGCAGCAAGCTGAGCTTGATACCATGAAGAAGCGGACATAATCTGCGACTCATAAATTTCTCGTTGATGCTCGTAATTTTCGAGACGGGATTCGTGTCGCGGGTCGATGGTGTCCCAATATGCCGTTTCGTTCCAGGTACAGTCCTTCATATCCTCGCAAGGGGCGACTTCAAACGACTCAGGCATAATGCCGGTGGAGGTCATGCTGTAGCTCCAGACACAACCCTCTGTCAGCTTTTTTGCGATTTCAAGATCTTCGGGCCGGTCGAACAGCTTTGCACCCATGCCGAACATGCCCCCAGCAAAGCACGTCAGATGAGCATTTTCAGCCGTCAGGTCGCCAGCCTTGGTGTTATCAAAGTTCGCCGGGACGTTGAGTTTTCCCGAGAAAAGAACGTCCTCGCCATTAGGAAGCATAGGTCGGAACAACAGGTGTTTCTTTACTACGTCCATGGACTGTTCGTACATTGTCCGGTACTTCTCGACCTGACCGCCAAGGAGCAAATATTGTTTCGGTAAATATTCGTACGTAGAATCTGACATGCCGCCAAGGGTAAACTCATCACGTCCACTACCGGTCGACACAAAACCTTGTGGTATGCACTCTGGTGGGGTTGGCATAGTGGCTAGGGCAGACGAGGTCGAAGTAGATCCTTCGGCATCCAGCGCCGCTTTTGGTGGCTCAGACTCATCCAGGTCGAGTTGCCGCTTGAGCACTGAATCGCTCTTCCAGCCCTTGATCTGTCCTTTCTCAGTTCTCCCTAGTACTATTGAGTCTTGATCCGCGCCTGGACTGGCCACATCATCATCTGAGGCAACCATAACGGGATCTGGAAGATCCAAAGGAATATATTTATGGCCTTCCGGAGACAGCATTTGGGTGGGAGATGGCCTAGCAGGCTCCGATTCGACCTGGGGTTCATCATCAAGGTAGCCTTCCGGAGCTCTGAGGGGTTCTTGTGCAGGCAAATCGACGTATCGTCGGCCACACCCAGAGGCGTCCAGGTAAGTAGGCCACATGCCAGGAAGCTCAGTGTTCTTCTGAAAGTCTTCGAGATGATCTGTGATTCGCGCAATAGCATCGTAGTATTTGTGCTCTCCGGTGATTTGTGCGAGCCTGGTGAACTCGACTGAAAGCGAGCCAATTTCTGCCAAGACCACTCGCTGACTGGCACGATGTTTCTGGGAGGCAAAGTCGGGTCTCCAATAGTAATACGTTTGTGGCATGCGGTTCGGCGTATCGAAAGCGCTTATGAGAACTTCTGCAAGCTCCACTGCCTTGTCCAACAAACTCTCATACTTTTTATCGCTAAGGTCGTAGGCAGCCAGCAGCCCACCAAGATAGCGAATTGTTGTCTCAAACAAGGGAATGTCGGCACGCGGAGTTGTCGTGAAGTCGATCTTGTCCACAGCCTTGACCGCTTCTTCAAACTCTTCCTTCAGACCCATGATCCACAGCGTGTCCAACGCGTCCACCAGGGTCGCACCCCAACGCGCAAACGGGTCTCTGGACGTCCCCGACTGCGGTCGTAGCTCATCATGAAGCCATGCGTTTGCTTTGTATCCGTCCCAAGACCTTTTCGCGACGCTCTTGATTTTGTTCAACTTGGCTATCCTATCTACCTTGGCCGCGGGATCTTCCGGCTTGAAATGGGCTTGAATCTTGGGAATCGTTTTGGGCAGGCCAGAAGGGAGCCGAATCAGCGATTCAGAGGGTACAGGGAAGTGTTCAGGGAGCTTCGTCCAGTGAATCACTTCGATGTTCGCTGACGATTCGTCTACTCCGTTGTCGACAATGGCCGCGGGGTTGCCATGGGGCTGTGGTAGAACCGGGGACGGGATCGAAGGTTTCTGTAGCTGCTTTGTCACTGCAGGACTCGGCGCGGGCGAAGAAGCCGGCTTCTTTACTGGGGGTGGCGTTTGAACCGATCGCGAGGTACTAGCAACGGGAATGTTCAACTTCAGGCTCTTTGTCTCATGCGCTACGGCAGGACGCGGCATGGCGTCATGCAGAGCCTCCCCAGTGTCACCCTTAATGCCTGCCGCCCTCGATGCTGCTTCCCTCCATATTGCGCTGGAGCCACCAAATTTATAAAGTGCCAATACGGAAATTACAGCAAAAACTAGAAAGGCGCGGTATCGTCGATATCGGAACATGGCTGAGAGGGAGGGTTGTGGGATTGGGGTCGGGACGCGAGTGTCGCGTGCGCTGCGTCGCGATACAAAGGAGGGTGTCGTGGAAAGAAAGGGCGATGTCGCTAAATCGTTGCTGCCATTTGAGAGTGAAAAGGGGGAAAGGACAACCAGCTAGAGCGTTCGAATGAGAAGGGGAGAAAGATAGGATGACAAAAGGACGGATGGACAGAACACTGCAAGAGTTGCCGTCTCGTTTCCAACAGGCTTGGCTTTCCACCCAGTAGCTAGTCGCATGCGCACCCTGGAGATCTCTCACATGGGTGTGAGGTTGCTTTTGCGTAGTTAATGATGACCATCGGAGCAATCAGAGCGAACTGCATGGTTGATACTGACGGCACGTCTTTGTACGATATACATGTATTCTGGTCACGTTCCACATGGCACTCCTGATCTTGTGAAGTCTCCTGCGCTACCAAGGGCGACATCCCCGCACCACGAACTGCCTCCACGGCTCCGACCTAGCCGAGCGCTAACTTTAAGCTTAAATAACCCTAGGCAAAAAAGGGTCCACTGCATGGCTTCTCATGTATGCAAGCCGCAGGCATGTATTGAACGATTCTAGTGTATGTATCAAGCCATGGCTGCCTGCACAAGGATTTGATTCGCACCATGGAGGGTAATGGATAAACGAGAGAAGAATCAAGGTCACACACAGATGAGCTCAGCTGGGCAGGCGCTTCTGGTCGCATTACTCTAATCTATTAAGACACAGCCGTCATGCAGCCACTGCACACGACGCAAGTTGGTCGGCACTGTGGCCTTTTTCGCAAAGGCCTCGCACGTAGCGAAAGCTTATACAAGCAGTACACTAAGCACATTGCGTATTGGAGCTACGGTGGCCAGTCTTTAGAAGATCGTCATGTGCGATTATTGATCATCGCCAGGTCCTGGTGCTCGTCCCTATGCATAAGTTAGCGCCATGTCATGACAGCAGTCGTTCCAATTCCTACCATTTGTCGTGCCTTCAGCATCTCATCACACAGCAACAAGTTGGAGGCGATGCCAGTGGCAGACGCTATGCTGTTGCGCAGTACTCGGAAAGAGTCATAGACACCTTCTTGAGTAGGGTCCATGGCTTCTCCAGTTGCGAGGTTCAGGCCAACAACGTTGCCCTCGGCATGCTCATCCTGCAGCGCAGCCACTATCATCTTGTGAGTACAGGAGTATTAGGATGGATTCAAGGAACTTACATGAGTCTTGGATATCATGGCCGGAGTTGGCAGCCAGAGTCTTGGGGATAACAAGCAGCGCATCAGCAAAAGCCGAAACACCCCACTTCGCTTTACCCTTGACCGTCTTTTTGAACTGCTCGCTCTCCAGATGGGCAGCACATGCGACCTGGAACGCACCGCCGCCTGGAACGACGCTTCCATCCACAATCATGTTGTAAACACTCCTTAGGCCGTCACGAACCGCATCCTTGATTTGGGCAATAGTGTGCGAGTTGGGTCCCTTGATTAGTAGCGTGACGGACTTTGGTTCCTTAACATCTTCCTGTGTGCTATGAGTATACGCGTCGGAGGAGTGCAGATAGGGCAACATACAATGAAAGTGTACTTTTCCTCGCCCAGCTGATGTTCGTACACAGAGCCTGCCCAGCCGAGGACGTCTGGGGTCATGTCGTCAACACTGTTTTGTGAAGTACCACCGCAAACAAGCTGCAGACGTTCCATGTTCCTTCTCTTCGCTCTCCTCAGCGCAAAGATGCCGTTCTTGACGAGAACATCCAAACTGAGGGGATCGATGCCCTTTTGGTTTATTATCACGAAACCCTTACTGGGGTCGTTGCCGCAGACTTCCTTCTTCAGTTCGACGATCTTCCTCAGCTTCTCGTCGACGAAGCGACGCTCGCTCTCGACGAGTTTCTCTCGCTGCTCCGCGCTCGAGTAGTAGAAGCCCGAGTTGATTTCAGACTTCTCGTACTCTAAGCTGACGTTCAGGGTCAGGATGTATGCGTTCTCCACCCTCTTTGCCATGTCTGGATGCCTCGCGCCGTGGTCTAGTGCAAGTCCCCGAATAAGCTGTGTGTCTGCAGCGGTGCGGTGTTGCATGGTCATAATTTCCACCATGTGTAGATCGGGCTTTGCGGGCGCCTGGTAGATGGCAAGAACTGCGTCGACAATATCGGGAGTCAGTTGCTCTGCGAGCGAGCTGTTGATCTTAGTTGACAACGATGTTCGGGCTACTGAAAGCAGGAGTTCGCGGTCGACTTCTTTTGCAAGCTTGAACTCGTCGAGGAACTGCATTGAGTCAGCGCGTGTGCAATACCCTGGCGCTTGGCTGTGCAAACCTTCAGTGACTCGGTCTTCGCGATGTCGTAGCCGTCCGCTATTACCCTAGGATGAAGACCCTCGGCGATATAGCGATCAGCCTGCTTCAGCAGCTCTCCCACCAACAGTACCACGGAAGTTGTGCCATCGCCTGTGATCTCGTCTTGTGCTGTTGCCGCTCGTGCAATCATGACCTGGCTTATTTGAGTCGCGCATCATGGGCGGAGGGAGTGTAACATACGGCAGTGGGGTTTTGGATTTGCTGTCAAGTTGTCAGTCGTGGGCAATTTCAGTTGCAATGCGGTCACTCACCATCTCCTTCAGCAGGACGCTACCGTCCTTTGTGAGCTTGATCTGTGCAACCGGTTAGCAGATCCCAGGAGGGCAGTGCGACAGGACGTACTCCTCCAGCGCCATCTACGAGCCTTTTCAATGTCAGTCTTTCTCTTAGCAGGCCACTTGTCGTTGCTTACATCTTCAGTGTACCGCGGGGTCCCAGGTTTGAAGCCAGCACCTATTTTGCACGTCAGAATGTATTCCTTCCCCCCATTTCAGCTGTTCCGTACCTGCTGCAGGCCCTCTCCAGCCGAGATGTTCACTCGAAGAGCTTCCCCGCGCCTCTGTGTACTGTTAGCCAGGCCCACTGCGCTGTGACGAAACCACGAACCCTCGACTCGGCCTTGGGATTGAGAAGCTGTGCAGCCGACATGCTGAACAAAAGGTATGAGGGTATCGAATGGTGCAGTAATCAAGCAAATGCAATATGGCGGGGCAAAATGCTGTTTCCGCGTTGCCTGTCGCGTCCCTCCTCAGATTTCTTAGCGGGCCGCGATGCCAAGATTACGAGAGCTCGGGCCGCCGTGCAATAATCTTTTTCGCATAGCTTGAACTTCTTCGACCGCGATACATCCCGACAGCGGAATTGCCAGCGCATTCCACTTCACGACTCAGCTCGTCGCGCACGCTCTTCGCACGTTTTGCGCGCCCCTGAATTAACCCCACGATGAGCGTAGATTACCTCCTCCACGAGAGCCCCGTCGGCTATGCCGTCTTCAAGGTCTCGATCCAGCCCGACACTATTGGCAATCGCCTGCAGGAAGTGCAGAAAGCCGTTCAAGACCTTGACAAGTTCGGAAAAACTGTTGAGCTTGTCGGCCTTGCGCCTTTCCAGGGCACCCAAGATGCTCTCGCCGAGATCAACGACGTCTCTGAAGGCATCATGTCTGACTTCCTGAGGGCCACTCTCGAAACCAACCTCCCCAAGGCCGGAAAAAAGAAGACAATCACGCTCGGTGTAAGCGAGAAGAACCTTGCAGGTAGCATCAAGGCTGCATTCCCCAATCTCGCATGCGAGACCAGCGACACGTCAGAAGTCGTGTCTGATCTGCTTCGCGGCCTCCGCCAACACAGCGGCAAACTGATCAAGGTACGCAGATGGCTACGGGTTACCTTTGTGCGCAACATGCTAATTTGCCCAAGAAACTCCAACCCGGTGACATCGACCGCTCCATTCTGGGTCTGGGCCACGCCTACTCTAGATCCAAGGTCAAGTTCAGCGTTCAGAAGCAGGACAACCACATTATCCAAGCCATCGCGACGCTCGACCAGATCGACAAGGATCTCAACACCTTCTGCATGCGCCTGCGCGAAAACTATGGTGAATAACTCCTGTGTGACACGGATGAGAGGCATGTGCTAATGCAATCTGCAGGCTGGCATTTCCCTGAACTTGCGAAGATTGTCAACAGCAACGAGCAGTATGCCAAGGTTGTTCTCCAGATTGGCGACAAATCGAAGCTGAGCGACGACGACCTACACGATCTTGCAGCAGTTGTCGACGACGATGAGAGCATTGCGCAAGCCATTATCAAGGCTGCCCGAACATCCATGGGACGTGATCTTTCCGAGGCCGACATGGAGATTGTCATGTAAGGTTTGCACCAGCCACAAACAAACAACAAGCTGACCATCATTCTAGGGCATTCGCTAAGAGGACAGCTTCTTTGGCGGCATACCGCAAGCAGCTTAGCAACTATCTTGGAAGCCGCATGGGCCAGGTCGCCCCCAACTTGGCTGCTCTCATCGGTGACACGGTCGGCGCAAGGCTGATTTCTAAGGCGGGCTCTTTGACGAACCTTTCCAAGTACCCTGCCAGTACTGTTCAGATTCTTGGCGCCGAGAAAGCCCTCTTCCGAGCTCTGAAGACCAAGGGAAACGTATGTAGACTATACACACACACACTCTCTCTCTCTCCCCTTCCGGGCTTTTACTAACTCGCATCAGACTCCCAAGTATGGTTTGATCTACCACAGCTCTTTCATTGGACGCACTGGCCAAAAGTCAAAGGGAAGAATTTCTCGTTTCCTTGCCAACAAGTGCTCTATTGCCTCCAGGATTGACAACTTCTCCGACACGCCAACATCCAAGTTCGGTGAAGCTCTTAAGCGTCAAGTAGACGAGCGCATTGAATTCTATGCTTCTGGTGCTCCACCAGCAAAGAACTCCGCAGTCATGCAGGCCGCCATGAACTCGGTCATGACGGACATTGGCATCGAAGACCCTACGGTAACTGCTACTGAGGACGTCGAGATGGCTGACGGCGTGACTGCAGCGGCTACTGAGCAGGCTCTCCGCAAGGAGAAGAAGGACAAGAAGGCGAAGAAGAGCAAAAAGGATGCCGAGGAGGATGTTTCGGAGAAGAAGTCCAAGAAGGACAAGAAGCGGAAACACGGTGAGGAGGAGGAGGGCGAGAAGAAAAAGAAGAAGAAGAGCAAGGCGTGATCGCACACGAGGAACACATGTATTCATATTCGCATACTGTGCGGGGCGTTTTCGATGTGCCGGTGTTTCTGGAGTTTGTTCTGTGAGTCCTAGTTTGGAGGACTGCAAAAGGGCTATGAGTTTACGCGTCACATCTACCATGATTGGATGCTTGTGCATATATACCTCGAGCTGTTATCAAAGTTACAAAAGCATGGTGTTTTCCGTTGATGGGGACTGTTTGCGTGTGAAGTGTGAAGTGTGAAGTGCGAAGAGGGGTGCGTTGACGGGCTAGTTCGCTGGGTTCAATGGGGAGAAGCGTTCCTGGATCGGTAGTAACGCCATGTTTTTTCCAGCGAATCAGGGACCCCTGCAACTGATCGGAGCGCACGGACTCGATCAGGCATGCAGCCCACCCCAAACCGCAGGAACCGTGGAACGACTATCCGTGAGGTCGTCGCCTGGCGAGAGGGAGGGGGCGCGCGGACGACTGCAGTAGAAGCTGGCTTGACGGATAGTCATGAATGGCCGTGGAGGGTGCTAGGGCTTGCAAGACTGAATGCGCGCGCTGCTTGTGGCGACGCGCATGTGCAGCCGGCAATCAACGTCAAGCGGCTAATGCGCCTCATGGTACGTCGGATGTATGATGGTGCAATGAACGAGGAAAAGAATACGGGATTGCGCAACTCTCTTGCCAGTAGACAAGTGGATGAGCCGACTAAAGAACATGGCCTATCCCCACGGCACGCCAGCATGGAATTCAAGCTGCAAATGTCGCTGTTCCAGCGCAGCAGAGGCCGTACATGGGCGCCGGTACATGCCATCATGTCATGTTTGATACGCCTGAGACCTAACACAGCAGCCGGCATAGGCCAGGGCTCATTCACAGTGGGCGCCCCCGGACTCGTCGACTGCTCTGGCGTAAACTGTTTTTCTGTTCTAGGGCTCGTCGTAACCCAAGCTTTGGCCCGCTGCTGTCCCAAATCGCTCTCATGGCTACTTGAAGCCCTGGAGCCCCCGAGCACGACTGAAGTCGTCTTTCGCACTTTCTCTTCCTCTGTTGCTCTCTCCCTCCCTTTCCCTTTTCTATTCAATTTTCTCCTGCTGCTGCCACCCTTTCCATCGATACCGCGTGTGCCGGGGCCGCTGTCATCAATCTCTCGTTCGCCATCGAATCTTGGTGTTCCTTTCCGTCAGTCTACGCTCTTTAGCCACTGCCCCCGGGTCGGCTTTCGGCTGCACGTCGACTTTGGTGTTCTTGCCAGCTAGTCCAGTAGTCCCGCTATCCACCCATTTTTGGTGTTGAGTCTGCAAACTCGTCTGCTCACCCAGCACCATCCGGCCCTGCCCTCGCTCGCTGCCTTTGTTCTGGATATTGCGTCTTCCGGATTGTGTAGCCATCTGCAAGCCTGAAAAGAGCCCCCGGCTGTCTAGTTGCGCATTCGACCATTCCCGTGTTCTGCGCCATGGACGTAGATGATGCATCTTCGCCGGGCAGTCTAAGCTCGCCCCCACACTCGCCTGAGCAGGGCACGCCGACGTCGACGGTTCGCGCATCTGCAGGTGGTGTTGGTGTTGGGGCTAGCACCCCAACCCCTGCAAATGCATCTCCCGCGACACATGGGCGAGGCTTAACGGCGAGCGGCCAACCACGAAAGAAGCCAGGCCCCAAACCAAAGGCAAAAGATCCAAGTGCGCCTGAGCCTGAGAAGAAAACTCGAAAGCCTCGCAAGTCCGAGTCCAAAGACCCAAATGCTGCCCCCGTGCAACGTAAAAGGAGGACAAAGGCGTCGGACGCACATGCACAGGCACAGGCACAGGCACAGGCACAGGCAGCTCCTTCTCCAGTCCCGCAGGTCGTCGACGAGAAACCGCCTGTGCAGCAGTCGCCTACACCACAGAGCAGACCCAGTGAGCCGGCACCTATTCAGCAACCAGAGCAGCCGCCTGCTGTTGCCCAACCGCCTCGTGTGTTGAGCAACACGGAGCCCACGCTCCACAGCAATCCAAACTTATCCCACATCAGTGCTGCACCTTCAACACCACGACCCTCGAGCTCAGGCCAGCGATATGATCCCATTCGTGGTGGTATCTTCGAATCGAAACCACAGCCTGCAGCAAGTGCGCCGCCACCGCCCGTTTCGCCTCCCCTCAACCACCGTGCAAGTGCTTCCCCGTCCATCACCAGTCTTATCGATCCGCCTTCTGCCAGCAATTCTTTCTACTCTCACCCCGTAAAACTTTCGCAACAGACGTCCGTCACTTCGGCACCTGTATCACCTGCTGCCTTCTCCACGCGACCGGCCTCGGTCCTTCCTTCACAGGAACTCCCACCTCAGCTCCAACAACAGCAAATACAAGCCCCGCAAATGACGCAGGCCCAAACATATGCCCCAACAACATCGGGACCGACACCCATGGATATCGACTCAGAGCCCGCCAAGCCAGTCTCTGTCCCTATGGCAAAGTCAAATTCTGCGAACTCGGGTACGCCGTCGCAATCCAATGCCCCCACGCCACCCAACAAGGCTGCGCGTCAAAAAGAGGCCCCGCCGCCTTTACCTACAGGTAGCGGTCTGCTATCAGGGACGCCTTTTGGTCCCGTTGCGAATGGCAACGGTGCATCTGAAGCACAGGGTACAAACATTTATCTTCACTTTGATCTGAAAGGACGTGACAACGTAACCATCAACGTCGCGCAAGAAGTTGAAAAGAAGTACGGATTTGCCGCTCTCCACCCCCGCATCGCGGCCCGCAAAGAGCGCCAACGTCAAATTACAGCCGCTGGTGCCGCACTGGAGCGAGCGGCAGGCGGCGGGTCAAACGATGATCAGTCTGTCGACCTCTCGGAGAACGAAAGCAATGTTGAGATGGGAGGCATGGACGATGAGACATCAGCTAAAGAGAACGGCGGCAAGAAGCGGAGAAAGAGAAAGCAAGAAGACTACGACAAAGAGGATGACTTCATTGACGACACCGAGCTGGCATGGGAGCAGCAAGCACTTATGGCCAAAGACGGCTTCTTTGTATACAGTGGACCACTTGTTACCGAGGAAAAGCAACCGGTGGAGAGGTATGCAGCATAGCTCTTTCTGATTCGGCTTGGGCTAACATTTCGCAGGGCCGATGGTACCGTTAGGCGTGGACGAGGACGTGGACGCGGTGGTACAGTACGTGGGGAGACATCAGGCCGTGGTCGCGGACGCGGCGGAGGACCTGGCTCTCGTGGTGGCTCAACTGTTCGTAAACCTCGCGTGACCAAGGCTGACCGTGCCGCCATGGAACAAGAGAAGGTAGCACGGGAGTCCCTTGCGCAGACTATTGCAACCAAGCAGCCTCTTGTGACGCCTTCTAATCCGGCAGGCCCGACTAGTGCTATGTAGGCCACGGACGCTTTGTCACGCCGAACACTCTTTAGACGCTACCATCTCAGACGGTATTAATCTGCCTCGTTAGAGCATCTCGTTACTACGCTGGCTATCGATGCTTCGCAAGCATACTGGGGTTTCTTCCTTGCGAGGATTTGCCCCCAGATATGTCGCCACAGATTCGTCTCTCTCATTCTCTGTATCTGATTAGTTACTTGTACGATACCCAAAGCGGACGTTGCGGAATGCCAGCCAGCAGGATACAAGGGCGGAAGGCGTTTGCATGTTTAGAAATACGAGCAGGTACTGCTGTCTTATGACTCTCTGTTGATTTCAAGTTTATAGAAATGCCACTTTCGATAAATCATATCCTGGTTGCTGTTCTAAGACCTTCGCGCTCCAGTCGCTGTTTTCTAGGCCCCGAATGTGGGGGTTGGGTTTTGTTTGCAATTCACTCAATGTCCAACAGTATGGATATTGCGGGAGTGTTCAATCGGGAACTTCTGGAGGCTGTCCTCAGCTATGGATTGCAATTAGGACAATTGGAGCCCGTTTAGTGACTGAGCCATTGTCACAGTAGGCGCAGCAGTGAGAAGTAATCGATCCCAGTCGCGTTTGCCTTTACCTAAAGCGGTGAGTGCACCTTCCACCTCGAGGCTTCTTTCTCAATAAGCTCCACCTCTGAGACTGATTTGGTGTCTATCTAGAAGTAGTCTTTGCTGTCTCTCCATAGGTGCCGCTTCCTTGTCGTTCGACTTCTCACATCGTTCCAAGGAGTACCACATACGCGCCTTCCCTGCCAAATCACTCGCGCGCAAGACAGTCAATTCTATACCTAAGCCGTGGGCGCAAGGTTAATCAATATCTTTGCTACCAGTACGATGTCACTGTCAGCTGCCGAAGCCCTCAGCGAGCGCTCCCGCAAGTTCTATGACGGTACCTACAGCTGGAACTCAGAAGGCTTTATTGACGACGTGGGAGGCAAGCGCAATCCACGCAACATGGATATGACAAAGGAATGACTCATTCAGTATATCGCCAATTCGACTGCTATGATCCGGAAGCCCGAGCTCCAACCCCCTTGCCTCCGATGTCATCTCATGACAGTGAAGGGAATTCCGACGGTCAACAGCCTGCGCATGATATACTTCCAGAGCCCAAGAACGCAGGTGAGACTATAACTCTTGCACTTGCTTCTGATTCCAAGGGAAAAGGAAAGATAATGTCTGTGCGCTGTGATGAGCTGTTCCGCGATTGTGTGGATAGAGAGCATCTCATTGGCAAGATTCAGGGCGTCCTGGTCGCAAGCAAGTACGTTGACACTAATCATTTCTCCTTGGCATCATCAACAGTCTAAACTTCTGTTCTTTAAAAAAACTGCTAACGGGACTTCCAGGGCAAATAGAGTTCATTTGACTATTGAGGAATGCTACGAACTTTGTGGGATCCCGCATGTTGATCCTGGAGCCGATAGGTGTTTGCCCAAAAGCATCACTCAGCCCACCAGTCCGCCCGTGAAGCAGTCCATCCTATCTACCTTCCAGACTCAAGGCTCCTATCTGGTCACCCCTATCAAGAGCCTTCAGTCAAAGGTCTGGAGTCCTACTTCATCTTCGGATCTTTCAGACTGTCCATCTGACCTTTCCGAGTGGGACGTCGGCAAACCAGTAAGTTCTCAAAAGATGGATCAGATATTTCACCGGAGCACAGTTGATGAAACTCTAGGTGTCGGGAAGTAATACCAAAGCCAAGACCGCCGGCCCAGGAGAGGTTGAAGGGGAGGCACAAGAGCCCAAGTCGAAACCTACCACCCAAGGCGTCGCGCAGAAAGTCAAAAAGGGCGCGAAGCAGCCTGCTGTCGAGCTGACCACACCCTCATCAGCGTTTCTTTTCTCACGTTCTGGAAGCTATATACGGGGATCTGGAAATGCACATCGACTGCGATCAGCCCGACAGACGAATGCCGATGGCGCCAAATAGCCTTAAACTGTATCCTGGTGGAGATGCGAGGAATGTTCTGCACGCGATTCTTGCGGTGAATACCTTATTTCTCTGGAAGCTTTCTTAAGAGGAATAGGATGGTGGTCAAAAGAGTGATGTTGTTCTGTGATTCTTCTCGTGACAGGGGTATCTCATGGGGGGGAGATGGGCTTCTGCGTAGCAAATGTCTCATCATCGCTGCCAGACACCAGAAGCGCCATCAATGTAATCAACATGTTCCACCAAGAACCGCGCTGGGGTCTGCAAACTTCTCGATAGCGCGAAGGAACATGATATGTGAAGAAGCGCTATAGTACGACTCCAAACAGCCATAATCAAAGCTAAGCCATCCTTCACCGACCCAAAAACACATCTCCACATCTTTCCGTCTCTGTATGCTCGTGGTAAAGCGCACACCTGGCGCCCCTCCACGGTTTACACGCCTCCCAATTCTTCAATCTTCTAGTCTTCATGGGGCTTATAATGGCAGCACCCTCATCATCCGCTCGCGCCTTACCATTCCCCCCCAAAATATCGATCCGCCCCCGGTGGCCATGATCCCACCCGGCCATGGTAGTCCCACCCTCCACACACCTCGTACAAAACGCGGCACAGCAGTCTTCACAAGCCACCGCCCCGAGTCTCGGTGGTAGTACCATCCTACAATACTCACACGCCCGTGTCGTATGCCACGACTCGGGACACCACATGCGCAGTCTATGCCGATCGAGCGCTTGTTCGCACGGCCGCTTCAGCCGTACAGTCAAATCGCGAAGAAAAGTTTCATGCCACCAGTCTGCATGATTCTCTAGGAGCCGATCCGTCTTTTTAAACGCAAAGAGATCGAGGATGAGTTGGCGCAAAGGGGCAGAGTCGCGGATGTCTTCGTACAATGTGACTGTATCAGAGGGTGTCAATACACTGTTCGTGCGATCTGCGCAGTCACTTATTACGTCAACCACCGCGTTGCGCAGACCTTCCAGCGCGAAGCGGTCTGCGAGGGCGTAGATGTTTATGAGGGTGTAGTATGCGGGTTTTCCGTCCTTAAAAGGTGTGGGCAGGATGGAGCTATAAAGCCATGATGTTAGAAGCTGAAATTGTTCGACGGATACGTCTTCGAGCGTTATGCAGTTTGTTGTGGATTCGAGAAAGTGACCGGTGAGCGCGACGCGAAAGTATGAAGATTGTGTGATCAAAAGGCTGGTGTGGATGTGGAATGGTGTTTGTTTCGGCCCAACGAGGATGATACTGGTAGCGATAAGATCCGATCTGTTGTTTCTGGTGAGCTGTGAGTTTAAAACAATATTGGTCAAGTTTCGAGGAGTTGACAACAGAGTGAATGGGCTGCTATGGGCAGAATCCGGTTGGCTCGACCCTGCTACGGACGTGACGTACCTTGACAACGTGGGTCGCGTATCTGTCCAGGTATATGGGGGTGGTAGATTAGGGGTTGGGGTGCGGGTCATCTCAAAACCAGCGTTGCCTGAAATCCTGGTTCGAGTCATGTTCTCCAAGCCGACTTTGATGTTTGGCTCTTTTGTTTCTTTTTTCCTGCGTAAGGTACAGAATTTTGAACTTTACTGACCGGCGGAACGATTGGACGAATGATTGGCATGAATATTAGTGACCTCGGCCTTTGTGAGGGCAGTCGCGCGCTCCCCCGATACAAGTCGTTGTTGAGCGTCAAGGACAGGTGTTTCGGAATGTATCCTTGATCACATCGACAGCAGTGGCGAACAAGGAATGAAGGCCCTTGTAGGATGTCATTGAGCGAACAACTGCCTTGTGGTGGGCCGCAGGTGATGCGCGTTGGCTTTGTTGTCGCCTAGCAAACATTGTGCCGCAGACTAGCCTTTGTTAACTCGACACAAGCTTAATGAGAGGAACGATGAAAAGTAGCGGCGTTGAGTTGGAACAGCGCACAATGCGCGTTTGACCGTTCAGACTCGTCTTATTGGTCGTCACGTTCAGACATTGTATTTCCTTGGGCGTACGAATGATGATGGGCAGAAACGGCAAATGTCGGCCTGGATCATTTCGAAGGCAATTTGTCCATTGCTTTTGCATCGGAATTCGTCATGTATCGTTGATAAAGAGCAACAGAAGAAGAGATATCTCACCCACTATCTTACACAAAACAACGCCCCCCCCCCCCCTCTTCATTTTACCTCGAGCCTGGGGTGCGCTACAGAATTATACAATAGGAATTTGGGCCTGACCCTCGTGCCAGCTTATGCGACGAAGCTCCTAACGTCTGTGCATGTGTGTTAACGTTTGATACTAGATTGATATGCAGTAGGGGTAGACTTACTGTTGAGCCACCTGACGTACTCCTTCTGCTCTTTGTAGTCAATGTAGTCGGGGATGAAAAGAGCAAGGCGGGTGTTGATACCACGCTCCTCGAGGTACTTCTCAAGAAGGATCTGGAGATCTTCGTCCAGGTTGTTGAAAGGAGGGCCCTGTTCGAAGTTAGAGCTGAAGCACTTGAAGAATCGTGACCATGACGTACAGTGTACAAAGCGCGTCTTGACCAGTCCTTCTCCGCGGTGGCAGGATCGGCCAGGTCAGCACTGGGGAAGTAGTAGAGATCCTCGATGAGGAAGTCACCGTCTTGGGCAGTAGCCTCAATGGCCAAGGCACCCTTGCCGGGGCGCTCAATGCGGATGCTCGCGTGGGCGGGGAAGCCCTGCTGCTCGCCATCGTTTTCGTAGTCGTCCTCAAGCTCCTCACGATCGGCGGGAGCGATGCGATCTTCGGGAGCTACACGGACGTTTCCATCTTGAGTCTTGCCCTGGTTGATGGCACCCTTGGTGTTGGCGCCTCCAGACTGCACATCCATGTCGGCTTCGTCATAGATGGCGTTGTCTTCGGCAAGCTCCTCGCCAGGCTGGTTGTTGTTGAGGTCGGCGGTAGTGAAGGTGATGCGGATCTTCTCGTCGTTGTACTTGCGGGTGAGGACGACTTCTTGGTTTCCGGCCTGGTCTTGGAGCTATTCAGACGTAAGCATGCGGCCAAGGACATGGAAAGGTGGGGAAACGCGAACCTCGAAGGGGCTGTTCTCCAGGTACTCCTTGATGTTGGCCGAGAGGTCCTCATCCTCCTTCATGCCCTCCTCCATGGAGATCTCGCTCTCAAGCTTTGCGACCAGCTCCTCATTGACTGCTACTGGGTTAGCCATCTTGGTCGACTGCGCCGGCCATGGAGATTGCATACCACCGCTGTCCTCTCTCCTCGGTGCGGACATGGAAAAAGAGGCTGTGAGCCGGGGAACGGCGGCAGTCCATGCTGGCTGGAAAGCTGCCGTCTGGCGTAGAGAGGCTTGTGGGCGGATGGCTTTGGTAGAGAAGCGGGTAGCCGACCGCGGGGCGCTGCGGGCGAGGGTTCGTAGAGAGAGCATCTTGATCGGATGTTGGGGCTGTCTTGGCAATTGGCAGTGGCAGCAATTGGGGCGAAAAGGTGGAATGCGACAGATGGATGCAGCGGCGGAAGCGTAACTTTTCGAAGGCCCGAGCTCGCGGGGCCTGATGTCAGGCGGGATGCTTGGCGCCGAAATGCGGCCTCAGTTGCTCACCTCCGCATGGGTTGGAAAGTGTTAGCCCTCTGCAAGGTTGGCGCAGAATTGTGCAAGACGCGCCCTGGCACTTTTCCAACCAAAGGCAATTCTTCACTCTCCGCGCCTCGCATCCTCGGTCCATCCATCGTATTTCGCTAGTACGTCACTGCTCCGAGTCGGTACCGGACGCGACTTGAATACGCAAAAAGTTCAAGTCCCGATTGTCGCACCCCTACTCTTGCTCCCGCCAGAAACAGGTGAGACGTCATGGCGGCCGCACCAGCGGAAAAGAAGAAGCCAAGCGCTATGCGCTCCATCCTCGCAGGCGCAACTGCTGGCGCTGTCGAAATTTGTAACATGAAGCCTCCGACTATCGACTAAAGTTTGTACTGACTGTGGACCAGCCATCACATATCCTGCCGAGTGTATGTGCCCGAAATCCACTCCCTACACCCCATAGCCGCCTCTAACCCAAACCCAGTCGCAAAGACACGGTCGCAGCTCAACCGAAGATTACCAGACGGAAAGAAGCTGCCATGGCCGCCGTTCGGAACGCAATGGTATGCCGGGTGCACGACCTTGATCATTGGAAACTCGCTGAAGGCTGGAATCAGTAGGTTGGCAGAAGCCGCTGGAACGCAGCCATCTAACACGCTGTCTAGGATTTGTCGCATTCGACATGTACAGAAACATGCTGGCAGACGCTGAGGGCAAGGTCTCAGGCCCCGCGACCGTGGTCGCTGGCTTTGGTGCAGGAGCAACTGAGTCGTTACTGGCGGTGACGCCCTTTGAAAGTATCAAGACGCAATTGTGAGTAGGCCCAGTCGCATCTGCCCGCCTTGACTGACCCGTCGCGTCACGTAGAATCGATGACCGCAAATCCGCGAACCCTCGTATGCGCGGCTTCCTCCACGGATCCAGGTTAATCGCACAAGAAAAGGGCATCCGGGGCTTCTTCCAGGGCTTTCTGCCCACAACCGCGCGACAAGCCGCCAACTCGGCCGTACGCTTCTCAAGTTACACCTCGCTCAAGCAATTGGCCCAGTCGTACGTTACCCCGGGCGAGAAACTGGGCGCAGTCAGCACATTCGGACTCGGAGGACTGGCAGGCATAATCACCGTCTACACCACCATGCCCATCGACACGGTAAAGACACGCATGCAGTCGATAGAAGCACGATCTTCATACAAGAACAGCTTCGACTGTGTAGCCAAAATCTTCAGGCATGAGGGCCTCTTCACCTTCTGGTCAGGCGCTCTCCCAAGGTTAGGAAGGCTGATTCTCAGTGGTGGCATCGTCTTCACCATGTACGAGAAGTCAATGGAGCTTATGGACAGGCTAGACCCACAAGGGAAATACATATAAACGAATACAAAACTGCTGCCACCTGGGCACACTGCCATTCAGACAATCTCGGTGTCTCTAGCCTAGTGTAGATGGGTAGAAGAGCGCCAATACCGAATTTGGACATGTATATTCCAAGATCCGACTATTTCACTGTCGGTAGGTACTCTATCCGTTGATTCGACGGATTGAAATCGCTATGCTAGAAAGGGGATATAAACGCCAAAAGCGCCTCCAAGGTGTACACCGCCACCTGACACCAAACAGCAGCCAGGCTACGCTATGCGCCTTCGCTTCCGAATTCCTTGGTCCAGTCGGCGCTGCGCTTCAAGTCCTCGCCACTAACTGTCGGTCTTGAAGCCTTGATCGCCTTGACAAAGTCCTTGACCTTGAGAGGTGGCTCAAGTAGCTGGTCGCCATCAAGGTCTGTCCATGACTTCTCCTGCGCTTGCGCGTCACCGGGAGAACAGGGTGTCCACTTGGTCTGGCCATCTACTTCGACGGGTTTGTAATGTGTTGCCGTCTGGATGAGTCGCACAGGCTGCATGAGGGCGTCTTGTACTGCGATTGAAATATCCGAACCAGAATATCCTTCGCTGAGCTCTGCCAGTTTCCTGTAATCTGCCTGGTTCAACTCGCAAGGCGTGTTTCCGACTGCAAGCTCGAACATCTTCATGCGCGCGGGTGTGTCTGGTAAACTGATGTGTACTCGTCGCTGGAAACGTCGTCGGATAGCAGAGTCAAGCTGCCATGGGATGTTTGTTGCGCCGAGAATGAGTACGCCTTTGGAGTCCTTGCCTACACCGTCCATTTGCACCAGAAGCTCAGTCTTGATACGCCTCGATGCTTCCGATTCGCCTTCGCCACGGGGTCCGCAAAGGGCGTCGATTTCGTCGATGAAGATGATTGAAGGCTTGTTCTCGCGCGCCATACCGAAGAGTTGCTTTACAAGGCTGATGCATGTCAGTCATGCGCGTTATAAAGCAGCGTTGATTGCGACTCACCGTTCTGATTCACCCATCCACTTGCTCACCAGATCGGAACTCGAGACACTGAAGAAGGTGCTGTTCGCCTCGGTTGCGACCGCCTTGGCCAAATAACTCTTACCGGTACCAGGCGGTCCATACAGCAATATGCCTTTCCACGGTTGCCGCTTTCCAGTGAACAAGTGTGGGAATTTGATGGGCA
The DNA here is from genome assembly GCA_003268315.1 of Stemphylium lycopersici. Taxonomy (NCBI): domain Eukaryota; kingdom Fungi; phylum Ascomycota; class Dothideomycetes; order Pleosporales; family Pleosporaceae; genus Stemphylium; species Stemphylium lycopersici. The sequence continues at coordinate 23,537 of QGDG01000036.1, forward strand.
ATATAACGGCTTCCTTCAGCGCCTCCTTTGCCATCTCGAGACCTGCTACATCCTCCCATCGAATGTTGGGCTTCTCGGAGAGGATAGCGCCCGCAAGTGCACCACGGAGCTTCTTGGAATCGGCGTCTTGCTCGCCCTCGTCCTCGTCACTGTCACATGTTAGCCCAATAGGCCACATAGCATCGTGTTGGCAGGCGTGAATACCCTCCCCCCTTGGCACTGCCACCAGCAGATTTGCCGTTCGAGCCCATGGCTGCCGGCTTTTTGCGATTCGAGGCATCGTTCTGATTCAGGTGTTGTTTGAGCTTTTCGGCGCGCTCCATGTACTCGGCGACCTTGCCGCGGATCATGTCCTTGGACTTTTGGTTCTTCTCCCATTTCAGGGCAAGCATGAAGAGTTCCACTGTAGCAGCTTAGCAAGCAAATCTCCTCGGCGTACACTTTGAGCGACTAACAGGCGCTGTAATACAGCTGGTAGGCCTTCTCATATTCGCCGGCTGTATCTGTCTCAATGGCCTTCTTGACCGTTTCGATGGCCCGGCCGAGGAAGTCGGCGTTGCTCATGGCTCTTCCGGTGAGCCTCAGGTGCGCGCGGGAGGTATCTTGTGAGTGGGCGCGTTTGCGTGTGGAGGAGCAGGCAGGTGGGGCAAGCGCGAGCCGCAAAACGGGTGTGCTTCGGGGCAGGAAGCAGCTGGCGAGGAATGATGGGGTGGGCGTTTGAAACACTGCGCGACGTTGCGGTAGTCGGGCACCGCTTCGACTGCCTTGTCGATACGGAGGGTGCGAGCGTAGAGGGGACCGTCAAGTTGCCATACCTACGGCTACGGCCACGGCCACGGCCACGGCCACGGCCGCCATGGCCAAGGCACCTAGCCCGCCCCGCGTTGCTTCTAGCCGCATTGAGAAAGTTGGTTATCCCACTCGCGACTTCAGAGACGGACGAGACAAACTTTCTGTCAAGCGTTGCTCGGCACCACGCAAACCATGGCAGACGTGCAGAAGAAGCTACAGGAGCTTTCCGAGAAATACCAAAGCCTCCAAGCCGGTAAGCAGGCGCCACCATGACCGGACGAGTGTTTGCTAATATCGGAACAGACCTCGGAACCAAGGTGGAGGCACGCCAGAAGCTGGAGTCGCAGCAGCAAGAGAACAGCACAGTCAAGAAGGTAGGCAACAAGGGCTGAACACAGGGTACATGCGCTGAGACGAGGCCCTACAGGAATTCGACATCCTCGACGACGATGCGAATATCTACAAACAGATCGGCCCGGTGTTGTTGAAGCAAGACAAGACGGAGGCCGTCATGTCCGTGAACGCACGCCTGGAATTCATCGACAAGCAGATGTAGGTGCGGCCTGCGACTGGAGGGGTGGGCACTGACGGGTTGCAGCAAGGACATTGAGAAGCAGATTGAGGGCATCCAGGATAGCAGCGAGAAGATCAAGGGCGAGGTACGTTGATTGATTTTGCAGGAAAGAACAGGTGTGCTGACCCACAGACTAGATCATCCAGATACAGTCTGCTGCGCAGCAATCACAAGCGGCAGCAGCTTCGTAGAACACGTTACCATAAGAGAAGACACACAAAAATGAGATACCCAGTTCGCTTCGCTGTCTTGACAGAATGCCATTGCCGTGTCCAAGGGCCACGAGGGCCGCTGAACAGGACGCTTGATTCTGAGTCTGGGCCATAGTCCCGCCTCAGATAGTCAGGACGAATGCCCAACGCGCCGTTCGGTGCTGACATGAATACATTGCAAGCATGACTGTACTCAAAGGCCATGCGTATCTATCAAAGACCTGGCGGGAACGCCATGTTAGGCAATGAGCGGGCCGCGTCGGGCTCGGAGGCTCCTGCAATAAGAAAATACGACGTCGGCACACACAATTGATATAGCCGGAGCACCGAAGGAAGGCGTCTAGCTACAGAGGGTGCATGAACAGCGTCTCCGGAACATTTCCTTTTGTTTCTCAGGGTGTTTGATGGGTCTCCCCGCGCCGCCCTGGCCAATCAGAGGTGCAGTGTGGTAGATGCGCGTTACAGAAGGCCGCGATTCAGGTGCTTCTTTCGCCGCGAGGGTATGCCATGGCCGTGGAACTGACAGCGGAAACGGATGTCGCCATGTCTGACGCGCACTGCGATTGCATGTGCTGCGACTCCAAACGGTACGGGTGGCATGTTGTGTGGTTGGGCGGCCGAGTGTCGGCAGGTGCGGAGGTGTAGCACGGGCATTCACAGGCCGCCATGAGCGCCGCGAGATAACTGGACACGATGGGCCTGGGACGAGGGCACTGGAAGCTATCCACAGATAGGCCTTGGCCGCACGCGCACTCGCATCATCTGTAACAGCTGAGCACCAACGCTAGGGCAGTCGAGCCGTTGCTTCAGCCTTGCGCAGGGTGCCGTGATTGGCTGCACGCTAACGAACCAACGCCTTTTCGAGACCTGACCAGAGTTGAGCGTCCCCTTCTTCACCTCTGGCAGTGAGCATCTTCCGCTCTTCCTCCTCCTTATCTCTGACCGTTTCCCTTCTTTGTACCTTGATATATTACGGTGTCTCTTCTTAGTGCGCTGCTTGCTCGTGCCCCCCCATCCTCCCCCGATTGCAAAGCGCCTCCCTCTCCGCATCTACCAGCCCGTCGGCGAAACTGTCTCTCCCCTGACACTTCGCACCTCGAGCTCTCCTTTGAGGCACAGCTGGGACTGCAGGAGACACTCGTGTGCATACCACATTACTTCCAAACGACCCTCCAGTCGACCTACCGACACTGTGCGTGTGCCGTCCCCGACGCGGGCGCCCGTCGTGGCATTGCATTCGCAGTACTGACTTGCAGCCAGAATTTCAGACCACCCACTCTCTACTACGCTTTACGCATTCTGCCATCATGTCCGCCAGCCACATCGCCGCCAACAGGAACAGCACCCCCGAGGGCTCCAGCTCGCTCCGCCCGCCCCAGGCCCGCTCGTCGCTCGGTGCTAATCACCACCTCCGTGCCTCAGCTGATCTGGGCGGTTTCCCCTCCCCTCTGGCAAACCGTGGCATTCGTCCCGCCTCCGAGATATACTTCGGCCGCAACAACACCCAATCCGGCAACCCGGACGAGATGGAGCGCGCCGCCCAGCAGTGGCTTGCCGACATCGACCAGTATGAGACTACACTCGAGGAAATGGCCACAGCCACCCTCGACCAGGACTTCAAGGACGAGCTGAGCGCCATTGAGCAGTGGTTCCGCGTGCTCAGCGAGGCCGAGAGGACCGCTGCGCTCTACGCACTGCTGCAGCAGACAACCCAGGTGCAGATCAGGTTCTTCATCCAGGTCCTGCAGCAAATGTCCAAGAACGTGCCCATGTCCGGCGTGCTCTCCCCTGCCAACTTTGGAGAGAAAGGTGAGGCTGCCAATTTTTCCTCTACCATTCCCCATGCTGACATTTGCTAGACCCAATGACGCAGAAACTGAGCGACGCCATGAGTAAGCTCAACACGGGCGAGAACCGTCATTCGATGGGTCTCGGACGTCCTCCGCCATCCCCCGGTGCTGGAAAACGCAACTCGGGCCTGGAAACGTCCACCATCAACCGCATGTTCCCGGATGCGGCAGCTGCTATCGCCAAGCAAAAGGCTGAATTCACCGATGTAGTCGGCGTCGCCCCGGCATCAAACCGCAATAGCACCGTCGGCGATCGTAGCTCCATGGCTGCGCCGACCATCTCCGCGCCTGAGGATAGCAAGAGGGAGAACAACGCCCCACCGGCATCTCCCTGGAACGAGGGCGCGAACCGCCCAAAGTCTTCTGGTCAGCAGCAGCAACACCAGCCCATGGGCCAATTTACGCAGCCCCCTCCCTCGGCCGGCCTTCGATCTCCTCGTCTTCCCCTTCAGAATGATAACAGCAATGTGCAAACCACGACCCTGAATGCGCTCGAGGCTAATTCTTCCAATGTGCCACTCCTTTCGCCCTCGTACCAGCCGGGCGGAAGCTGGGCGTCGCAACTGAGCACTCCCATGGTTGCCAACTTCAACCAGTCCAACAACCAAGCCGATATGGTCGCTAACGCCACCGCTATGAAGCTGGCTGCACTCTCCACGGTGAACAACCGAATTCAACTGGACGATGTGCGCAAGTTCCGTCGCGCTCGCTCATCGGACAACGGGCCCATGTCGCCCGGCATGCCTCAAATGGGCAATGGAAACATTCTCATGACGAACGAGATGGGCCAGGTATTGACTCCACAACAAGCCGCTGCTCTGCAAGCCCAGCAGTTGGCGGCTATGAACGGTCGCCGGTCTCGCCCAAGCTCCCCTGGTTTTGCAATGCAGGGTCAAGGGCAAGGCATGGGAGGCATGGGTAACTTCACCTCTCCTCAGGCCAATGGTTTCTTGGCTGCCGATTACGGAGGCGGTATGATGAACAACGGCATGGGTGCCCTTAACCTTGCTCAGTTCGGCCTCGGCGGTGGTAGCAACGACGGTCACGGCTTCCTTGGCGACAATATTGACCGCGGTCGATCACCCCGAGGCCGCCGCGGCAGCTCCAAGCCTCCGGAGGACCCCACGGACCCCGGTCTGTTGTCAGACATCCCCAACTGGCTTCGGAGTCTGCGTCTACACAAATACACAGACAATCTGAAGGACCTGAAATGGCAAGAGCTCATTGAGCTTGATGACGAAGGCTTGGAGAAGCGTGGAGTCAACGCTCTCGGTGCTCGTAGGAAGATGCTGAAGGTAAGACATCACCCCACTCGTACTGATGACTTGTGTAGCTAACCTACTATTCCAGGTTTTCGAGCAAGTTAAGGAGGCCCAGGAACACGGCAAGCTGCGATAAGTTAGCTTCTTGTTCCCCCGGACTCGCACGCATATATGAGTCCGCCTCCGAACATAGACGTACGATGGAAAAGCGAAATCCTCCAGCTGGCACGGATGCGTATAATCCGTCAGGTCTGGAACGCATATGATTACATGTTTTGCGCGCACTCAGGCCCGATCTGGATGTTGCTATGTTGGCCTGCGGCGTATTGAGGGCTCATTCTACTCTTCTACTTTTGCGGATTTATTGGTGTGTCTATTCTAGTGTATGGTTAGGGTAGAAAGGGCCGAGAAATGGCAAATCTAATGACGATACAATGTGCTTTTTACGAAGACTCATTTATCTACACATGCGTCCGAGAGCATGACATTCTAGGGTTGTTTATACCTTGCGGCTGAATTTTGGCGAAGTTGTCCGTACGTGGGCATCAGCAGAAACGGCCCCCAATAGGAATCCCGATTATTGCCGGCTGGGCAAGTACAGTCTCAACTCGTACTTGGCCATGAGATCCTGCCGGCAGCTGCAGGCGTACATGCAGACGCTGAACTCAAAGCGAGCGATCACATCAAGCAGGCAAGAGCCCATACCCTGCATCCCCACTACTGGCCTACGAAGCACTCGAAGATCGCCCAAGCATCTCACAGATCGACAACCTGCGCGGATCCTGCAGGGTAGACCTCGCAAATTAGCCCATCACGCCGTTGGGTCCGAATGGATCAATCTTCGGATCCCAAACGCATCGAGCGCGTTGTATTAGCCTGTGTGCAATGTCGCAGTCGCCACGTCAAATGCGATTCATCGCAGCCAATATGCAACAGATGCAGGCGCGACGGAAAAGAATGCACCTACCAGAAGTCGAAGAGAGGAGGGCTCGATAAAGCGGCTCTTGCTCGGCGAAGGCTACGATTGCAGCAAGAAGCCGAGAGCGGGCAGCATAGTACGGGCAACTCCCAGGATAGTCTTGGTTCGGGGCAGCATTCGTTGATAGACTCATCGTCTGCACAGCCGTCTCTGAACGCTTCGCTCTCACCACGCTCTCAACAAGACCAGGTGGCATTCCAAATCGATAACGATCGCTTGCTAGAACTCTACTTCGAGAACTTCTGGCCATCGTTTCCCGTCGTACTACCATACCGCTACCTGCAAACGAGGCGCTTACATGAAAACCATGCCATGACAGTACTGCTGCCTGTCTTGCAATGGATTGGTTCAATGTATGCCCCTTGGACGCCGTCAGCACCTTATTACGAGGAAGCCCTTCAGGCAGTTACCTCTTTCACGCTGGCGTATACCCCATTCAATGTTCAAGCTTTGCTGCTTTTCGCGCTTGCGCAATTTCATTCCGATGAAAGGACCGAGGCCAGCTGGAAGCTGGGCACGGCTATCACTATCGCCTTAGACATTGGTATGAACGACAGAGATTTCGCGCAGAGATACAGTGAAGGTGATCCTGTATTAGCAGAGTCTTGGAGAAGAACATACTATATTCTTTACGTTGTGGACCAGCACTTGGCTATCGTCACCAATACCCCGTTCCATACGTTGCTCCGTGTGCCAAACAATGTCGACTTGCCTTGCGACGACGAATACTACGAGTCAGGAGTGTGTATAAACAATACTGAAATCGGTCTCAGATACTGACATATGCAGCAAATCCCTCAAGTGACCACATGGGCTGAATACCAAGTTCGTGAGTTTGCGGAAGTGGAAGTGGTATATTCCTCCATCACGTATCTCTACGATATCGCCATGGTCATTGCATATGGTCAGTAACGATGTTAACTTGTCGGCGAAATACGTGCGTCAGGTTGATTATTTCAGTCATGAATACGTTTCTCGATACCTCTGTGGTGAACGAGGCTATGGTTGAAACCTGCGATACCAAGCTCGCTGTCTGGTCGTCCCTCCTCCCTGCCTGCAAGAAAGATCCACTTCGCCATGATGGGCGGGTCGATGAGGTGATGTACGTCTGTACAGACAAGCACTGAATGCGAGCACTTGCTAATGGTGTTCTTATCGCAGGTTCATGGCGCATATGTGTGCTGCAATGCAAGTACTAGAATCGCCCATCGTCACTGGCACACTAACGCATTTCCAGCACCATCTCAACGCTTCATCGACCCTTTTCGTCCTTGGGATACTGCCCAGAAGAGATGTCTACGCAAGCCTTCCTAGCACCCTCACCATTTACACTTGCGCCAAAAGCAGGACGAAACTCGCATACCGCTCGAGTGCTCAAGGCCACGGAAATGCAGACCAAGCTACTTGCAATTCCATGTGCTCTAGAAAGGCATAACATCTTCACCATGTGTGTGACCGCACAGATCGCAGCCGTGCAGGTGTCTGCATGCACCTATCTGCTCGACGGCCAGGCGCTTGCAATAGCGCGAGATCGTGTGCGTCTTAGCATTGGCTTTCTTAATACCATGGGAACCACCTGGCCACTCGGGAAAAAGATGGCAAAAGAGGTTCGGGCCATTGCGCGTTCGAGTTTGGCCAGTGCCAGCACCCAGCATGCCGTGTCCACGGATGCGGATCTCCCAACTGCAGAGATCGAGCTGCCACGCGACGAGCTGGTATGGCCTGTCGATCCATCTGCGCAGATCGACATTTATTCCGGTATCACACTTCCTGTCGACTGGAGTACCACCGCTTTCAGTTACTCTTCTTCAAACTCATCAGTCTAGACGTGATCGCATATATTTTGGTAAAAGCACTGGCGGGACAAGATTGAAATAACAGCAAGAACTGAAACTGACTCCTGGAAGCATAAGAGGTGTATCGTCCTGAACGCATGGTGTAGGTATCATACAGGCGAGAAGCGAGCTGATACTGTGTAACCCGATGCCGGGTCAGCAGCGATCGGCAAAAGGCTGCCGATCTGCAGTCATGTCAACCATGAATTACCACTACGGATACAGCGGTTGTTTGGTCGGACAGCGAGGCTAGATACAAATTGCATTGGCTATGCACCATTCGCGCAAGATTGAGCACAATCACCAAACACAAGACCCCCCATCCTTCACCCAATACTCCCCCCAACTTTGGACATTGGCATCCAGGAAGCCGTTTAACCGTTGGTTCGTTATCAGTTGCCCAGCGGCATATCTGTGCCACGCACAGGGTAGGCGCAAACGTCATACTACACAAGGCTAGCGCTTGACTCCATTGGTTCCAGCCCCGCCATGGATCTGCAATTCGTCCTAGAGTGGGTCCCTGCAGAGTCGTCCGATGTCGAACACGACTGATTTAAAAGCACGAGGCGTCTCCGTCTCGTGCCAAACACAAGTATACGACAGCATGACGGTGCCGGCATTTGGCTGGATTCAATAAGAGCTGTTCTGGTCTTGTTTATTGGTTCACAAGTGAGACAACAGAAGAAGACAAAAAACAACGCCCACGCGACCTCGCGACGAGTCATCGATTGGCATTAATTCTCCGAGGGACCACACTAGAACTCTGACGACAACATGAGCGATATCGAGAAACGCTACGATGCGGCAGCTCCAGATGCTGGAAAGGAGGGCGAGGAGATTGGGAGTCAGCTGGATGGCATAGATCCAGTCTTCGAGGCCAAGCTTGTGCGCAAGCTTGATCTCTACATCATTCCGGTAGTGATGCTGCTGTATCTGTTCAGCTTTCTAGACAGGTACGTGATGGCCACATTCACCTGATTTCTGAGCGCACTGACAAGGGCCCTAGAGTCAACATTGGTAATGCCCGCCTCTATGGCCTACAAGAAGATCTCAATATGGACGACTCTCAGTTCCAGACTGCAGTATCGATTCTCTTCGTTACCTACATCTTGTCGGAAGTTCCTTCCAATCTGGTGCTGAAGAAGCTTACGCCGTCCCGATGGATTGCCTTCATTACCACAGCTTGGGGAATCATTGCAACTTTGACTGGTATAGTCCAGAGTTACGGCGGTCTTATCGCATGCCGTCTGCTTCTCGGGGCCGTTGAAGGAGGCTTGTTCCCTGGCATGGCAGTCTACCTAACTTTCTTTTACACCAAGCGCGAACTTGCACTTCGCATAGGCTATCTCTTTGTATCCGCCGCTCTTGCCGGAGCTTGTGGCGGACTATTGGCCTATGCCATCGGTCACATGGACGGTACAGCCGGTCTCAGTGGGTGAGTGGCTCTTGCCCCCACAAATTTTGGCCATAAACTGACATTTTTCTTCTGAAAGCTGGAGATGGATTATGATAATTGAAGGGCTTCCAACGCTCATTTTGGGTATTGCGACCTGGTTCGTGCTACCCGACACTCCAGAAAGCGCCTACTTTTTCACCGCAGAGGAAAAAGCCTTTGCAGCCGCCCGTCTCAAGCGACAGACAGGCTACACCAAGAAAGCGGCAGAATTCCACTGGGACGACGTAAAGAAATGTTTCAAGGATTGGAAGGTCTGGACATTTTGCTTCGCCCAGTTCGGTTCCGACACCATGCTTTACGGATACTCGACCTTTTTGCCAACAATTATCCGGTCCATCAACACAACGGCTAGCAGCGCCATGATCCAAGTCCTAACCATTCCTTGCTACGCGCTGGGCGCCATCACGTACCTTGTAGTTGCGCACTTCTCCGATCGCCAGCAGAAGCGCGGGCTTTACAGCGTGTTGCTCGGTATCGTTAGTATCGTCGGTTACGCCCTGTTGATTAGTCCCGCCAACTCGGAAGTGCGCTATGCCGGCTGCTTCTTAGTCGCCATGGGCCTATACGTCTGCGTCGGCTTGCCACTGGCTTGGCTTCCTACAAATCTTCCTCGGTATGGTAAAAGGACTACTGCAACGGGTTTGCAGCTTAGCATTGGAAATTGTGCGGGCATCATGAGTGCTTTTGTAAGTCCCTCCAGTCTCTCCTTACCCTGGTCTTATATATTGGTAGAAGGACTGAATTAACCCAAAATAGATCTACCCAACAGCCGATCGGCCCCGCTTCATGAAGGGTCACGGCATAACCATGGCCATGGTCGGTTTCGCTTGCATATGCTACTGCATCATGTGGTTCCATTTCAACAAGATGAATTCCAAGCGTGAGAGAGGTGAAGAGGAGCATCGGATCGAGGGCATGAGTGATGAGGAGGTCGCGGAGTTGGGAGATGATAGTCCCAGATTTAGATACACCATTTGAGATTTACACGAAGGGGAATTGAAATTTTGAGGGGAGTTGCAGGTTCTGATAGTAGATGGGCTGTGCGATGCGATGTAGCGAGTAATGCGGAATATGAACGATCTGCTACTTTCTGGTTCCATGGCATGCGAACTGATACAGTGGTCTTGCTAGTATTGTAAAAGTGACATGTGTGCTTGGGATGTCGTCTGAATGCTTGTCATAAATTAGCAGCGCGGGGGGGTAGGGGCAGCTCGGTTGTAGGTCAGAAAGCCAATCAAAATAATCGTGGTAGCGTTCTGATAGTTCGGATCCACAACTCTCGCCCCAAAGAGATATTGATGTATTAGATTGTGTTTGAGATGATAATTTGAGATGCCATAATATGTGTTTGCAACAGCCAGTATGGCCCTCCTCTTGGATACCGTAGTTGTACAGTGCTGCGATACTATCGCTGTATAACGAGTGTAAGTACTGCTCCAAACACGAACTTTCTTCTTTTGTAAAGTCAATTGGCCTCCGAGGCTCGCCGTCCCATTGAAGTACTGTAATAACGCAATACTTCGAAGAGAACACTGCCCAAGAAGAACTTTGGCTCGGTGTCGCCCAAGTCCAGACTGACTGTCGATACGACGTGTCATCCTTTATGAGCAATAAGGAGCACTGTAGATTGCGACCGCGAATCAGTATCAAGACTGTTGATGTGTCCTTGCGTGACTCTTCAATACTACGAGCCACTTTCAGTTGCCTGGCCAAGAACTAATCCGTTAAACGCCAGTCATTGTGTACCGCTGTAACTCTCTAAAAGAAGAACCTAAAACTTCGAAGGTAGGTAAAAACTTACTACTAATAGTCCCAACTATAAAGTATTATTCTTAACCACGCTAACTCTCCTAAATAATGTGCCGTTCGCCTAATTAAGATCTTTTATAAAAAGGTTTAGGTAAATGTATATTTTAGTAATAAACTGTCCTATTGCAATAGGGCTGCCGTTTCTATTTGAAGTAGTTAAAGTAGGCAGTAGTTAAGACTAATACTCTTCTTTGTAGTAATTGTCTACTCTATCTAGACACTTACTAGTGCGCACCTTTCTAATCTGGCTGAAAAGACGGTTCGTGATAGACTCATTAGACAGAGTATACCTAAAAAGCGGTACGTTGGTCGTGCTATCGTAAGGTCCCGTCGCGATTTCGATATCATCCAAGGTAGCCAAGACGCTCCAGCGCAGTCGATATAATAGGTCCTCGTGAATGCGTTTGTTCAAAATAATTCGCTTAGAACTCGTTGCTAGATTGACAGGCTCCGGAAGCGGAGAAGTGAAGATGTCGCGCATTGAAAGCAGCGATTCTGTAGAAGTAGAGCTAGCCCCTAGTAATTGTCTCTATCGCACCAGCCCGGATTCCTAGAGCCAGATTATAACATGACAAGACCATTTTCTATTCTACGATAATGCGACCCCCCGTCTACAATCACAGCCTCTACAATCAGAGCCACCAGCCCCATTTTCTCATGAGACCAACATGCGCAACCTCTTCCGCATCGCGCTTCGGCAGTGATGCAATAGTGTCACGCTTCGCCTCCTCCGCACCGCCCTTCTGAAACCACCTCAATCCTGCAACTTCCCAATACGCCTCTTTGAATGTGTCTGGATTATCGCGGACATATGCATCGCAGGTATCCACGCCAGTCTTCTTCGCACAGCTCTTATCCCATTCCTTTCCCGCCCACTCCCCGCAAAAGGCGGTGTTGAAAATGATCTGGAGATCCTTGAAGCGCTCGGTGAAGTCGCAGCCTGAGCCGCTGAAGTGTGCGATGGGTGTACCCCAGGTGGAAGGGTCGGGGTCAGTGTAATTCTGGGAGAAGTGTTCGATGAAACCGGGGGAGTCGCGCGGGAAGAACCAAGCCGAAATACCGGCTGTTGTCCATTCCATGGCGTAGACTCCACCTGAAACCTTATTGAACTGAGTACCATATGAAGGGAGAGATGTCTCGCCACCGGCGTTGTCCATTCTTCCTGTCTGGAGACCAGACGGGGCTTCTGGAACGTGAATAGAGCAGCCCACGTTTTTGTCTCGGCCGGGTGCTTCGACATCGCAATCTTCCGTGGACATGAGACCAGTAAATGGTAAGCTGGCATCACCAGTACCTCCAGAACCTCCAGTATGAGTGGTAGTGTTATCAACCATACAACCCTTAGAGGTATGCAGCGTAACAGAGTTCGTTTCGTAGTCGTTCACACCTTCAACCAGATCAATTTCTCCTCCCTCCGGCCAATCTTCAGAAGAGGATAACAGCCACAGGGCAGGCCATACACCACATTCAGAAGGTGGCATATGGCGTATATCCGCGATAAGCAAACCTGTGTTCCAGCTCTTTTTACTTTCGAGCCGGACAGAGGCGCGTCCAGCTTCATCCTTATTCGTATGATCGACACCCATGAACACAGACTTTGTGTCTTCAAGGTATCCAATCAAGCCCTGTTGGATGGCAGACTCCAGATTCTGGTACTTGACGAATCCATCAGTGGGGTCGTGCCCGTCGAAGAAGTCAAAAGCGGAGAAAAAGTTCTTGTAGGTGAGATCGTCAGTGAGTGTATATTGCCCGCCTTCTGTAAGATGGTCTTCGTGCGCGCTGCTAAGGATGACCAAGACTGCAGTAGTAAAAAGACCCGAGGAGCGCATGGCTAGTATTCGGCGTTAATAGATCTCCAGCCCGGGAGTAGCTTATGGTAACAAAATTGAACGTATCGCGAAGCGCAGGAAAGTAATTTGGGAACATAGGTGTGCGGTTGGGATATTGAGTGAGGAGACTGAAGTAGTGAGTGTTGCAAGACGACGCTGTGACTTGACAATGTTTGTAACACATTGTTGCTATTGTGATGGGACTTGAACAATAGTCATGTGTTCGCCCAGAATGTTGAGGAGTTTTCATGGTGAATGTGACAGAAAGCCCCTAGTAGCTGTAGTAAAGGAATCGTCTTCATTTGGGTTTTCACCTCGAAAATGTGCGTCAACCACCCACTCCGAGACAGGCCGACCCTACTCACCATTTCTATGAGACGCGCCCAGACTATACCGCCACACTTTCTCCACCTTCTTTCTTGCTCTTTGGTACAATTTTGAGCGAGAAGTCCACATGAGGCACACCTTGATGTATGCTGCTCGTGCTCACAATGTCAATGTCACCACAGACATACCTCTCCACGTTGTACTCGGTCAGCCCACCGCTGACCTCAACTAAGAATTGCTTCCTGTCTCCAGTTCCACGTCCCCATTTATCTTTCAAATCTTTCGCAGCGATTTGGACGCCTTCAGGTGTGAAGTTGTCCAGCATCACAATATCAGCGCCCGCCGCGATCGCCTCATCTGCTTCTTCGAAGGATTGGCATTCGACCTCGACTTTAATTGCGAAACCACCTGCCGCTTTGGCTGCTCTCACAGCGTTCGTGATGCTCCCCGCCGCAACAATGTGATTGTCTTTCAGCATTGTCATAGCACTCAAGTCGACGCGATGCGCATCTACGCCACCGACCAGCATGCCGTACTTCTCTACAAGTCGGAATCCAGGTGTGGTCTTCCGGGTGCCAGCAAGGATATTAGGGTAGCCAGCTCCACGCAAGAGCGTGAGTAGCTTGTTGCTCTTGGTGGCGATGCCAGAGCAGCGAGCGAGAGTATTGAGGGCTACGCGCTCGCCGAGAAGCAGATGTCGGACGGGCCCGCGGACGGTGGCGCAGTGGGTAATGGGCTGGAAAGAGGTGCCCTCCTTGACATGCCACTCTACGCTAGCAGATGTCAACTTCGAACCGTCTCCGAGGTTCCAAGGTTGCCTTGGGAATAATGACAGGACTCACGTGCAGCCTAGTTGTCGGAACACTTCATCGAAGAATGGCACGCCAGCAACTATGCCCTATCCTGCATCAGCGAAGGTCACCCTCACGGCGTTTGAATGCACTTACCTCGCTCTTTCCAAGCAACTTGGCCTCAGACATCTCCTCTCCAACAACGAAGCCGCCGTAGTCGAAACTCGGCGTATCCTCCTCCAGCCATTCCGAGATGTACCTTTTGTAGGTTTGCGGGAGCAGATGCGCTACTGCGCCGTGTGCTGGGGCCCCTTCAACTCTTGCCATTTCTTGAAGCTAAATTCGGTATGTTCTGGAAGAAGGGATATTAGGACTTATAGATTGCTGTTGTTTTGGAGGAGAGCGTGCGGGATGAGTCCGTCGGAATGTCCGTCGGAACCAGCGCTATCGATAGCAGCCGGCACTAAGCGGCCGCGCATCGGGCCCTTCTCTCATACCGCGACGAGGATGAGTCCTCTTTAGAACAGTGCCTGAAGATATGCACGTACTCGAACTCTTATATTGGACCAAACAACAGTAGGAATGATGTATCTAGACCTTCGCTTTTCCTCGGCCGAATCCAGCCAACCGCCTCTTCGTATCCTCTCTCTCGAACATGACCGTCAACCCCCCCCCCCCTCTTACCAGCCTCGCCTTTACATTGCCCAAAGCCTCCATCGTCAACCACTTCGCCTTCTGTAGCGCCTCGCCCGAATACACACCAATTCTCTTCGCCTTCTCCAACACCCCGCCAGAAATACCTCCCTCGTCTCCGCCTCTACGACCCCCGTGACCAAGCCCCCGACCCAGGCTTCATGCGCCGAGAGTCTGTCACCAACCAAAAGCAGCGCGTTCGCACGCGCTTTGCCCATAGACTTAGGGATATTGTGACTCGAGCCGCCTTCGGGCACGACACCTAGGCTCGCAAAGGGGGCATGGAAGAATGCGCTGCTGCCGTGTGCACATACGAGGTCGAAGGCTGAAAGCTGCGTGCAGACCCAGCCGATACTTGCGCCGTGGACGGCTGCGATGAGGACTTTGGGGTATGTTGATAGCACAGCGGAGAGCGCACCACTAGCGGCTATCTCAGAGGCGATGGGGTTTGAACCAGCGCCCATTGCGAGGCCTGGGACACGTTGATATACACGCGGGCGAGTAGGTGAGTGATGTAGACTCGACTGACCAGCACAGTAGTGTTTGCCCTTGCCGGTACTGTGAGGATCTTGTGAGGATCAAATAGCTTTTTATGCATTGATGAGAAACTTGCACGACTACGACATTCACCTTTGGCTCTTCTCGCGCCCATAATAGTCCCTTTCGCAAGTCGTCATATTGCTGGGATCGAATATATTGGCTCTTCTTGGCATGTTAGGGTCCAATTGAGCTGCGCGCTCTGAGATGCGCTCACACTGAATCGTTGATAGCTGCGGGGGGCGGAGCCATGGTAGGCACAGGGATAAGTTTGGTTGTTTTGTGCAGGCTATATAAGCATGAAGACTATTTTGATATGCAAAGCGTCTATTCTTTCCCGGTTTTGAGGCTTGTTGCAGCAGTGACGCACCCGTGTAGGCGGAGAGCTGGGTTGCCTCGGAACACGAATCGCTGAAGTCGCTGATCACGCATTCGATGCCTGAGTGTTCATGAACAGTTGAACATTTGAGGTGACCGCAATAGAAGCATATGCGGTATGTTGTGCGATTGTATTTCTTAATTGATTGTATTGGTTGATAGAGTTGGAGGAAAGTAGGGGAAGCAGTGCAATGGTTAGTAGAAAGAAATCTTGTGCCTGGTAGGTTGTCTTGAGGTATCTTCGATGACCGAGACAAATCTGCCCATCATCGCATTGAATTTGAAGAACTTCACACCTCCTTTTTATGAACATGTGTGCTGTAGAGCCTTCGTAGTCATGGTGTTATGATGACTCACTCGTGAAGGGGGTCGATGGCCAACCCTACATGCTCGCTGTGGAGTAGGCTATTCGCAATACTTGATCTCGACCCAGGCATCAAGGCGATGCTTCCACACAAAGAGGGCGAAGATCACAATTGCGACGCCATTGTCAGCCAGCTGGTAATCAGTGATAGATCTGGATCTTTTTAGTGTCAAGGCTAAACGGTAGGCTTGACGCTGCAATAGGGGGGAGGAGGAAATCAGGTCAAAATTTTCCTCGTTGAAAGGACGTTGACGGATGGGGAAAAGAGGTCGAAGGACCAATTGTTGAGAGAAGACTGGGAGAAGATCACGAGACCAAGTAGCCGCAACCGAGGATAATCGCAAGAGCAACGTTGCAACTGCAATCAATCCCGTGGTCAACAAGAAGCCGACTTCGAAGCCGCAAAAAGCTACCCAAGCCACAAAAATCCACGGTATTAGCGTCGATGCCAGTGTCACTCGTGGAGTCTCATGACGCTCTTCGCGTACCCTGGAGACAACCTGGGGTTCATGGTCTTTGCGCTAGCCATATTAAGGACTACGCCGTAATGTCGTCGTGGGTAGCATTACCCATAGCGGAACGCTCCCGTCTCTTGTTGTGGGGAATTCCTGGGGTCTCGTACAAGAGACGCGCAAGACGGATGTTGCGATCAATGTTGCGATCAATGTTGCAACCATCCATAGGTCTTGCTAGGGGATATAATCCCGAGACTCGGGGAATCATGGACCTACAGCAAGAGCTTGAAAACATTAACTACGATGTGTAGTTCTTAATTGATTACGCCCAAACTCTAAGAGGCAGTGGTTGTGCAGCGGGAGCGGAGTGCGAGTGGTACAACGTCGACGCTTCACTTGTGGCGACGACGGCTTGGCAACGGCTTGCTGGTCCGCTACGAAGTCTTAGGCTGCTCCACTTCACTTCACTTCACTCCAAGGACATGCTCGGATGCCTACCTTACCGTGCATGGGTCTCTACGTCTTGCTTTTCCGCTTGTGCAGGTTTTCCGTCACAATTCAGCCATCGTGCGCAAAAAGCAGACAAGATGGGCCCAGGCGCGACAGCGGCCCACCCTCACTCAGCACTTGCACCTGTGGGTCTTGTACTGAGAGTCTCTAGACCGGACCATGTTGACTCAATCACACGCCCTTCCTTTTGAGAACGCGATAGATTGCCCACCTACAGCAGGCTAATGTATATCACACAGACCTTGATGGGTATGGTTTCCCCCCGGGTGCCTTGCTACCTGCATACGCATAGGCAAGCCACTGGATAAGACCGAATTGAACATAACCATCAGCATCTGTCCTGCTGTACAGTACACCAATTCACATAAACTAGCTTACGCCACATGTAATGCAGCCGCGTGCGTGTTGAGCAACTTTTTGGTGCTGCTCGTAGACTTGACAGTGGGCGCGAGCTTGCATGCAGCCTGTTCTTCAAAAAGCCTGTGGGTAAATTCCTGCTACACAATACGCCCGTGTACGTCCGCCGTCGGACCGCAACGATCATTCCACATTGAAATCGAAATGTATTCGGGAATATGGTCGCAACAACTGAGCTTTTGTAATGCCTTCACACAGAGGGAAAATTGACCTCAACTGCCGAAACGGCTGGAGCTGTTAAGGACGCCAAACATCTCGTCCCGCACTGCCAAGCACAGCGTTCCAACATGACCACAACGAAGCCATGGGCCCCCCGCCATCCTCGTAAGCTTCACGAGTCAACCCATGCCAGCCAAGACTCGCCCCGCAACTTGCCAGCCAAAGAGAGCGTTGTCGGCAACAATGCGGCATCATGTAGGGGTGTTGTATCGACTCGGTAAAATTTCCACACCGAAAGTGCCTCCCTATCGACTAAGCCGCCAACTTGAACGGGACAAGAGCGCAGTGGAGCAGGCTTCGAACTAAACATGGGCAAATTGCCTCCCTTTGATGGCTGCGAAGCAACTGCCGATACCTTTTTCCCGGCTTTCGTCTTGCGCTCCAATAAAGCCTTCGCAACAAGTATCCCGACCAGAATTGGAGCGCGTCGTACGTTCTTATATGGGCCGTACTCTTCTCCAGATTTCTTTCCCCAGACTTTCGGAACTTGTGGGGCCACAAGACAACCACAAGGAGTTCTCGCGTTACTGGCTGCATCCCAGCTTGAAGATTTGACCTCGAATTCATGGCCCAACCGAACGAGACACCGGTAGGTATAATGGACGAGCGCTCCCCTGCTGCCATGGAGAAGGGAGAGGAAATTTTGTGTATGGCTACTGCCCAATCCCAGTACGACCTCATGCTAACGTATTTTACGTAGACTCAGAGGCCAACAGAAGCGACAGGTCCTCAGATGGAGAGTTCACCTGGACGGTTGAGGAAGAAACCGCGGTTCGACGTAAACTCGATCGCGTAATTGTGCCGCTCACAACATTCCTCTATCTGCTATGTTTCCTCGATCGGTATGAAACATGTTCGAAAGCAACCAAATCCTCGCTGACTTGCTTTTCAGAATCAACATTGGCAATGCGCGTATCCAGGGCATGGGCGTCGACCTAGATCTCAACAGAGGTGTGCGTTTCAACTGGGTTACCTCGATCTTTTACATAATCTACATGTTTGTCGAGGTACCTAGCAACATTATTCTGAAGAGAGTCGGCCCCAAATACTACTTGCCGCTCCTGGTTTGCGGTTTTGGCTTTGTGTCACTTTGTACTGCCTTTGTACAAAGCTTCGCGGGCTTACTCGTAGCGAGAGCATTCTTGGGCGTATTTGAAGGTGGTGTCATGCCGTAAGTGTCTTCCGATACCTTGTATATGTCCTACTTACGAATATGAGGCAGTGGTCTTGCCTTCTTCATCACTTGTTTTTACAAGCGCAATGAACTCTTATTTCGAATCGGCATCTACGTCTCGGCAGCGTCCATGGCTGGCGCCTTTGGTGGTCTTCTCGCTACTGGGTGCGTATATCATTTCATGCTTTACCACATACATACTGACGTATGAAAAGTCTTGCACGCATTCCTGCGTGGGGTGCATCGTCCATGATCATTCATACGTGGCGTAACATCTTCTTTTTCGAAGGGCTTTTCACCTGCATAGTCGGCATTGGCGCTCCCTTTTTGATGCCCCGTAACCCCGAAGAGTGCTGGTTCCTGAACGAGCGCGAGCGCATGATTGCTTCTAAGCGACTCGTGCTTAAGGCTGGAGCCGATGAGAACGAGAAGACCGAAGTGCATCACGTCAAAAGGGCGGTGATGAACATCACCAACTACTTCTGCGCTTTCGGCTTCTTTTTCATCAACATTACTGTTCAGGGTATCTCGTTGTTCATGGTAAGCAATCATCCTCTCCCAATGGTCACTCTTGTTAACACTCGATTAGCCAACTATTCTGGCCGATCTTGGCTGGACAGCTACAAAGGCTCAGCTTTACTCTGTGCCTCCCTACGTGTGCGCATGCTTGATCGCCATTGGAGTCGCGTTCCTATCTGACAAGACCAACCGTCGTGGTATCTACCTGGCCATATTCACTCTCCCTGCCATTGCCGGCTTTTGCATCATGCGATGGGCAACTGATCCCGAGACGCGATATGGTGGTATCTTCTTGATCACGATCGGTGCCTTCCCCGGTGGCCCCGGATTTCTTGCGTGGGCAGCCAACAATGCGGCAGGACCTGCAGTTCGATCGGTTTCTACTGCTTACGTTGTCACTCTTGGTACTGCTGGTGGTATCCTCGCGACTTGGTAAGCTCTGTGCTGGGAATATTGGGACCAAGTTTTCACGCTAATACAACTACAGGACATACACCTCCAGTGATGCGCCCAGGTACCCAACCGGCCACACTATCAACTTGTGTGGCCAGATCTGCGTCTGCCTTCTTGCTACCTTTGGAATCTTTTACTGCAAGTGGGAGAACAGACAGCGTGATCTGGGCAAGAGAGACCACCGTGTGGCGGGAAAGTCGGCAGAGGAGATCAGGGACCTCGGATACCGACATCCAGAGTTCAGGTACATGCACTGAAGGTGGACTTGCACGCATCATGTAACGTCGACGCTTTGTTAATCTTTCCCTTTGCTCGAAATTAGCGTATTGGCACAGAAGGCGTCGAATGGGAATTCAACCTATCCCTTTCAAGTCGTTGATGCTTAGAGTGAATTAGAATGGTTCTAGTGTACAGTGTAGGCACGTGGCACTTTTAAACCAAGAACACGACGGTTCCACGTGTGTCTTGGAACATGGCCATTGTGGCCATTGTGATTGATGGAATCCGTCACGATAAACAATCGTAATGAGGCTCATGTACATGCGTCATTGGCTCGTGCGGAAAATGGCGGCATCGTGTCGTGCATGGTGGGGCATGGCGGGGCATGAAGACGGTGAAGCAACTACGAGGCCAAACATTTGTGACAGGCGATTGAGTCTGGGGAAGCGAATCGCGCGTCAATTCAGAGGGTACAGTAATCGCAATTGGTGCCCCTCTCTCGCGCTCCCGACTTTCCGCGCACGCCCACAGCGCGGTTGGCAACTTCCCGGCGCAAATCTTTTTGCTGGCTTTGTGACTAACTCGGCCAAGTCCGCTTTCTCCATGGGCAGTTGAAAACCCACCGGCCGCCCCATCGTCTACTCCTCCTCCGTCCCTCGTCCTCACGATGTCCGTCACCGTTGTCCTCGGCGCCCAATGGGGCGACGAAGGCAAGGGCAAGCTTGCCGACATTCTTGCCAACGAATCGCAAATCTGCTGCCGCGCCCAAGGCGGGAACAACGCCGGCCACACCATCGTCGCGAACGGAATCACGTATGACTTCCATATCCTGCCCAGCGGTCTGGTCAACCCCGGCTGCATCAATGTCATCGGAAGTGGCTGTGTCGTGCACGTACCGAGCTTCTTCAAGGAGCTCGAGGCGCTCGAGAAACATGGATTGAACACCGAGGGAAGGATATTCATTTCGGACCGCGCCCATGTCGTCTTTGACATACACCAGATGGTGGATGGCCTGGAAGAAGTAGAGCTGGGTGGCGGCATGATTGGTGAGGAACGGCTGGCAACAGTGGGTGGGGGACACAGTGCTGATGGTGGGACATAGGCACGACCAAGAAGGGCATTGGCCCAACCTACAGCACCAAGATGACCAGAAGCGGTCTCCGCATGTGCGATCTTTTCGACGAGGTCATCTTCGAGACCAAGCTCAGGCGGTTAGCCGATGGCTACCAGAAGCGATTTGGCGACATCCTCAAGTACAATGTCGACGAAGAGATTGCCAAGTACAAGGTCAGTTCTACCCTAGCTATGCCCAGCCGTCCAAAAGCTTACCCCTCGCCCAGGGCCTGCGTGAGAAGCTCGCTCCGTTCGTCGTCGATCAGATCCCATTACTCGCCTCGGCGAAGGAGTCCAAAGCCAAGATTCTGGTAGAAGGCGCCAACGCGCTGATGCTGGATATTGACTACGGCACATACCCCTTTGTCACATCCTCCAACACTGGTCTCGGAGGCGTCATCACAGGTCTCAACCTGGGATGGCGGTCACTGAAAGAGGTGATTGGTGTGGTAAAGGCCTACACGACCCGCGTCGGATCGTAAGTGAACGTGTCATGCACGGTAAAAGCCCGACTTCTAACATGAAATAGCGGACCCTTCCCCACGGAGCAGCTCAACGCGTTCGGCGAGAAGCTGCAGAAGGTAGGTCACGAAGTCGGCGTAACGACTGGCCGCACGCGCCGCTGCGGTTGGCTCGATCTCGTCGTTGTGAAGCACTCGCACGCCTGCAACGACTACACCGCCATCAACCTGACCAAGCTGGATGTCCTTGATGATTTTGAAGAGATCAAGGTAGCAACGGCATACACCTACAAAGGCCAGAAGCTCGACGGATTCCCAGCCAACCCTGAAATCCTGGCCGAAGTCGAGGTAGAGTACGACACGCTGCCCGGCTGGCAGAAACCGACAACGGGCGTGACCAAGTGGTATGACTTGCCCAACCAGGCGAGGACTTACATTGAGTACATTGAGAAGTTTGTTGGCGTCAAGGTCAAGTGGATTGGTGTTGGTCCGGCGCGCGACCACATGATCACCAGGTCGTAAGATGATTGGCGCTGAGCATTATTCAATTGCGTTTCACCTGGCTCCTGCAGACAGAGTACTTGCAATTGGAACGACGGAAAGACAGGGCTTCCCATAAAATAGAGTATAGATCGAATGCAGGCTCTTTTGCGCAGGCGTTGAATACTCAATGCAGAAGTGCATACGTCGTCGACTGTCTCAAACTTTTTTTTTTCCTTCCGAAAGCTGCCAAGTCGCACTTTCCGTAATGATTGGGTGGCGAACAGTGTGGACAGTGTGGGCTGGATGACGATCTGCCGGCCCATCATCAGCAGCGCGTGTCGCGACTGTGGAGTAGACAAGAACGGCAATCTCCTACTACGGCGCATCTATCCCCCACCCCCACGAAATCAGCCTTGGTGAGATGGACAAGTGCTCCAGGGCACTTAACGGCAGCAAATAACACGTCCGGCGCCGTGTTCCGCGGCGATGAAGTAGCCAAAGAAGACAATGGCGGACGGCTTGGAAGACGTCATGGAAGCTCGGCTACTCGGAACATTTGGCGCAGCATGGCAATGCCCCGGGAACTTGCGCAGGTCCAAAGCCATTAAGAAGCTGCCCTTTACGCCCCCATTTCCAGACATCACTGAGTACCAGCTCGAACCTCTTTTTAAATACGCGATAAGAAACACCATGTTCAACAAGAAAGTTGCGACTGCGGGCGCCGCCGCCGCTGCCGCCTTGTTCGCTGGCGTCGCGACTGCGGAGGTTGCACCAGGGTTCCCCATCCGCGGTGGATCGAACTTGACTGTAATCTATGGCAACGACACCGTCTCGCCTGCTGGAGAATTGCTTCCTCGCCCTGGTGTGTAGTCCACTTGGTGCTCTGCGCATACTGTCTCATGTTGGTTGGGATGCTAATACCCACTACTAACACCAAACCCCTCGCAGTAACCGCACAACGCCCAACAATCTCCTCTCCAGTATGGTGGGCCGACGACCAAGGCCCCGGCGAATGCCTACTCCTCATGGTCGACCTCGACGTCCCGCGTAACAACAGCCGCGTACAGCTCGTACACTGGTTCGCGACCAACATAACACGCTCGACGCCTCTCTCGGCCAACACGACTGGCTCTGCGCTCCAAGTGCCCGACGACAACCCCGTGCCGTATCTCCAGCCTAGCCCGCCTGTTGGCGACATTCCCCACGCCTACACCTTCATCCTCATGCAGCAGCCGCGCAACTTCAGTTTGCCCGAGCAATACGCCGATCTAGCGGATAACCGGGTGGGATTCAACGTCAGTCAATTTGTGATTGACGCCGGTCTGAGCAATGGCATTGAAGAGGTACTCTCGTCGAATTGGATTACCGTACAGAATCTGACTGGTACGCCTACGAACACGAGTTTCCCGCCTCCGCGACCCAGTCCGACAGGGGGCAATGAAGACGGTGGGTATGGCGGGCCGTCGAGTGGCGATGCGAGCTCCATGGAAGGTGGACGCAGGGGGGTTTGGGCCGGTATTAGTACGGCGGTCCTTGCGGGTGCGTTTGCGTTTATGTTGTAGGTGGGATGGTGTGATGGAAGAGAGATGACTGTGACGCATACACGAATGACAAAGACTACAAGAGCATTTGACCCCACGAATTTAGCCTTGCGTACTTTTACGCATTTCGCCTACTCCATCTCACTTGCTCATGCCACGTTTGCACAAAGACCATCTTACTCCTGTTTTCCTTTGCACCGTGTGTTTGAGAAGAGATTCGTATAATCATTATCCTATGTGGAGAGAAGAGTATCCTTTTGCCATCATTATACCCCATGCTGTTATCCTCGTCATGTTTCTATTATTATTATTTTTGGAGACCTTGTTGGCTTCTTGGCTACATGTTCTACGCAGCATTAGCCTTGGCGGCTGCCTCAGCAACAGCCTTGAGTGCAGCCGGCGCATCATCCCAAGGCATGACGAGCTCTACAAAGCGCATCTTCTGGGTTTCGCCACTCGAGAATTCCTCGTCCTGGAACAACTTCTCAACCTGCTCCTTGGTCTCCACCCTGTATGTCAACACGCTGCCTTCTGGCGCACCAAACACTGCAGGAATGTCCTTGTACTTCCACTCCTGGACGTCGTTGTATGAATCTTCCCAGCCGTGGATTAGGCGCTCGATTGTGTAGCCCTTGTTGCAGATAACAAAGATTATGGGAGCAAGTTTGTTGCGGATCATGGTTGATACTTCTTGGGCTGTGAGCTGAAAGGAGCCGTCACCGGTGAAGAGAATGGTGCGCTTGATTTTTGCCTCTTTGGCTGCGAGGGCGGCGCCTTGGCAAGCGCCAGTTGCGTAGCCGATCGAACCCCATAAAACCTGGGAGATGGCATTTACGCCAGCCGGGAAACGGGTCTCCCAAACTCCAAAGTTGGAAGTGCCTGTCTCGGTAATGAGAACATCGTCTTTCTTCAGCCACTGTCCGAGTCTGGGCCATAACCAGGCGTGCTTGATTGCGGTGTCTGTAGATGAAGATTCCTTGGAGGGAATGTCGTTGTTTGGCTTGGGACCCGACTCAATATTGAGCTTGCCCATCTTGGCCGTAACCTTTGAAAGCACGCCATTCATGCGTACATTGGGGTACTCGGAATAGCGGACCTTGCAGCCATAGCTATGCAAATCAATGGTGGTGAGCTGTGACATGCGAATTGTGAATCCTGCGGTGTTGAAATCTGACTTGATGGCGCCAATACTAAGGACGAGATCGGAAGACTCGACGCGCTCCCGAACGCCAGCATTTGATCCGTCTCCTGCGTATACACCACCATAGTTGGGTAGCGTCTCATCCACTGCGCCCTTGCCCATGGGGGCGACAAATGTTGGGATACCCGATTTCTTAATGAGTTCGTGTGTTTCCTTCAGCGCACGATGGCGGATAGCACATGCATCGACGAGAATGACGGGATTCTTGGCTGCATGCAGGTATTTCAAGACGACGTCGACGACGTAATCTTCGGCCTCTTGGTCGTTTGGCGGGTACTCCAGATCCAAAGGTGTGTTGAGCCTGTCGCCGTCCACCTTCTTGGTCACCATATCGCTAGGCAGCGAAATGTAGACTGGTCTTGACTTGAGATAGCACTCGCGAACCGCATTGTCGATCAGCATAGCCGCTTCATGTTGGTTATTGAGCATGGAAACAGCACACGAGATTTCCTTTGACATTCTCGAGAAGACGGTGAAGTCGCCATTTCCGAGAGTGTGATGAAGCAGCGCTCCATTCTTCTGGGACACTGTCGATGGGTAACCTACGATATGCACGATGGGGACATATTCAGAGTAGGCGCCTGCAATTGCGTTGACGGCCGAGAGTTCTCCGACACCAAAGGTTGTGACAAGAGCAGAGATGCCTTTGACGCGCGCATAGCCATCGGCAGCATATCCTGAGTGCAAGTCAGCAAGTGTAGCGCGAGACGGGGGAGGGATGGCCGGGTTCGGTGGCTTCGGCAAGCGAGCGGTTGATGTGCGAGCATGGGGAGCAGGGGAAGTAAGTCATGCTTACCAGCATTTAGCTCATTGCAGTTGCCGACCCACTTGAGGCCAACCTTTGGGATGTAATCGAGAGCGACGAGATTATAGTCTCCTGGCACGCCATGGACCGACTCGACGCCAACTTGCTGTAGCCGTCGGAAGAGGTACTGTTCGCCGATCAGCTAGCGTGCTGTCAGACAGAGATTCAAGACTCACCTCTGCCACGTCAATGGGGTTCTTGATCTCCTGGGAGCGTAGGTCTTGGGCCATAGTGCCAAGTTGTCAATGTGATGAAGCTTGGAGCTAGGAAAGTAGTGTGTCAATGGTGTTTGCAATGTTGTTGGGCGCAGTGAGCTTTAAGGGCCCGCGAGCTTTACAGCAATGAGGTCATGTCCGGTCTTTACCGGCCATCGGCCAGCTGTGCAGCGCCTTGTTGGGCCCATGTCGTGCGAGCAACGAGCGCATCGGGTGGATGTGGAACGCTGCAGCACAGTAACGCGTGCAGCATACGATGCGCTTTGTCAGCCCATGTGGCGTGAGCAGAGCAGTGAGTGTTGCATGCTGGCCGTGTTGCCGAATACATGCAGTTGCAGAGAAGATTCAACCACTTGGATAACATGACGACAAACCGGGCTCACGTCGCATCCATGCCGTGGATCGAGCACGCGGCTGATGGAGCCAGTCAAGTCTTGATGGCCGGGAATGGAGCGCAGCGTCAGACAAGTGGGCTAAAAGTGGCAAGCGCGACCACGACAGGGCCGATCAGGACACGGCGCGAGGAAGCTTTCCATGGCTACAGAACCAGAGCTGTAACGCAAAACAAGAGACATTGGTCCCATTTCCCATTTGTACGGTGATGCTCCCGTACTCGCCACGACTAAGCGCAAGACTAGTATCGATTTCAATCAAGTGGATTCCACGTGCGATGTATCGTGTTATCCCCAGTTTCAAGAGTCGGGCCAGTATGAGTTATATTGAAGGACGGATTCAGAGGCCCGATGAAGACGTAAGCCTAGAGCTGGCCGATGCTTCCCAAGCCCAAGGCATGAGTGCAGGGCGAGGTCGTGGTAGTTGAGAGATTGCGGCATACAATTGCAACATGACTGTCGATTCAGTCGTGGTTCATTTTGCGTGCCGCAGTCTAGGGACGGGCCAAAGCCCACTTGCCCCACCGGGACGCTCTCCGGCGAGGACGGTGTAGGATGGAGCGGTATACAGCGTACCCTGTGCCAAGAATCGCGAATTTGTCGAGAATTGAAATGAGGGTGCGTCGATACGAGTAAAAGTGGTCGCTGGAACGTCGTACGGCCGCGCCGATGGTATTCTCGGTGCAGTACCTGACTAACGGGAGAGGCTAGCACGCGGACGGGCTCGTAACAGCGCACCCGTCTGGACAATGTTGCTTCTGGAACATAGTTCTGCATGTCATGCCCGTGGAAGATGAGCTGGCGAGAGAGGGTTGATGGGTCTGAGGCGCGCAACGGCTGACAGCCCGATGGTCCAGCGCCCGGCCGCGCGGGTCACAGCAAATCATGATCCGAGATGGCCATGCGCCCGCGCCGTGCTCTCATCACGCACCGGGGCACTGCTGGGCTCCCAGCCAGCTCTGGACGCCGGCGCATTCCATCGCAGCCCCTCATCCTCCGCTGCCACCTGCCCTTTTCCTAGTCGCAAATCCTCGGGCAAGCGTGCGCCCATCTCGTAGTGCAGTGCAGTGCAGTGCAGCGCAGTGCAGCCGCGTACCTGCAGCCGCCAGTGCTGCCGTCTCCCCCCCGTCTTTGTTGCGACGACGGCCAAGTATACCTACGAGGTACATCTCGAAGCGCCCACGCAAGCGCATGCGCCTGGGAACCACCACCGCGCAATCGTTCATGCTTCGTTCGTCCCAACGGCTCCGCGATTCGTACATGGTATTGCAGTTGTCGACTAGCAGCGGCGGACCCACTCCCGCGTCTTAGATCGACAGCATACGTGAGAAAAGGTACCGACAAAGGAGCGTGAGGAATCCACGTCCTGGACCCGGCAGCCCAAGCCTTTGGACGACGTTACAGCTGCAGCGCCATGTCGTGATGTGACAGCGCCCTCCTCTGACCCATCCGAGGACCCTCGACCGCCCTTTGCTGCCGCCAAGTCATGGCCAGAGAGTCTCGACACTGATCCGACTCCAACATCTCCAACACCTCCGACCCTTCAGGCTGTCGTGGGCCTCCTCCTCCTCCGCCGCCGACGCCTCGCTCCCACCGCATCCCGCCCGGCCGTGGCCGTTTGCCGCCCGAGATCCCCAGCAGCATCAACTCGCCGCCGCCGTCGTCGTTTACGCCATTGGGACTGGCCAGCCTCGGCTCACCATACCCGTCGCTGTCGCCGGGGAGAGCAAGCGCTCCTCCCTCGAGCCCGCGTGCGAGGGCGCATACCGCTGCTGATCCCGCTCGTCGCTCCACGGCACCACGCCCAACTCCAGGGTCCAGCCATGCATCAGTACATCCCCCCGCCGCCGCCGCAGCCCTCGAGCACACCCGCCGGCCACATTGCCCTTCCCCCGCCGCCTCCCCGACCCACGGGCTACAACAATCTTGGTGGCATACCCATCCCCCCGCCGCCGCACACAAACAACTGGGGCCCTCCAAGACCCCCGTACCAACAACAGGGCTATGACCCGGGCCAGTATCGCAACTACCCTCACAACATTCCACCTCCGCCTGGGCCTCCGCCTCAGCAGATCCCCCACGACCGCGAGCCTCCTCTGACCTCGGCCACATACATTCCTGGTGGCGAGTCATTCGGTCCTGGCGTCGGAATCCCCCCGCTGCACACATCAAGAGCCTACCCGGAGCCCTACTACAGAGACGACAACTACTCTGCCAACACCGATGCCTCTGCACACCCCTTCACCAGCAGCCTCTTGGAAAGCGTGCAGAGCGTGCAGTATGGCTCCAACAACGCCTACAACCTTCCTCAGACCCCCAGCGGCCGAAACAATCTCAACATACCCACCGAGAGGGCCCAGGTGTACGACTCGCCAGGCCCACCAACAGCGACCCTGCAGAACCCCATGGTGCAAAATCACGGTAGCGTCTTCCACCGACCAGACAGCAGCGGCACAACCCCGATTTCCCCACACGATGCTTCCATGCAATGGCCCGCCGAGCGCGTGCAGCAGTGGTTGGCAACCAACAATTTTTCACGAGACTGGCAGGAGACCTTTCGCACACTGGGATTGGAGGGCTCAAAATTCTTGGACATTGGCCGCGGCCATGGAAGCAAAGGAAACGTCGCTATGATGCATCAGGTCATTTTTCCGCAGCTAGCCAAGCAGTGCACTGCAAGCGGAACTGGCTGGGACCAAAACAGAGAGCGAGACGAAGGTCGCAAACTTCGTAGGCTCGTTCGTTCCATTGTCGAAACCGGGGCTGTTAGCAATCCTCGGCCTCCGCCCCAACGCTCGGAAACTGGCATGACCAGTGCAGGAACCGAGGGCACCGTTGAGAACTCTCCCTACATCGGCTCTCGCGGCATGGACTTTGGATCAACGCCAACCACTGCCGGCAATGGCGAAGAGAGCCCGGGCCGTCAAATGATTCTGCCTTCACCTAGTGCCGCGAACCCGCCCCGGAGAATTTCTACACAGCAACGCAACTTCACTGTCCCCGGCCTTGGGCCCACACCCGACTTTTCAGAAGGACCCGCACGCAGTCCCTATTCTAGAGAGGTTTTGCAAGGCCTTGATCCAAAGCCCATACGTCATAGCCCAAACACGTCTTCTGAGTTCGGACCATCATCACTGGGCACTACCAATTATCGGCAGGCCAGCCCACAGCACAGCCCGGCTCTACCGTCCGCCCGCCTTGCCACCAACGGCGGACAGCTCAATGCAGGCTTGAACAACCAAGGGTCTCGCTACTACTCACCGCACAATCGGGTCAATAGCACCGAGTCCATCAACTCCACCTTTGCCAACACTGGCTCCGGACCGCCTTCTGGTCGATCGTTTGAACCCCGGTCTGAAAGTCGCAATGAGAATCGGAAGAATGGATACGAAGGCTCGCGACCCAACACAGGCCTGGCAAGATACGAGACGGGCGAAGTGCCTACTAGCGCCAAGGATCATGAGAAAGGCTTCTTCAAGAAAATCATGGGGGGACGGAAGAAGGAAAACCATCCATCGCCGGATGATACTAGTCTAGATTCGCCGACCAGTCCGGCAAGCCATCGAACTCTCCCCAGCGGATCTCTATTTGGGAAGTCTGCTATGAACTCTAGTGAAACTTCTTTGAACGAGCGCCCTCCATCCAGACGGTCAGCTCAGACGGATCCCGAGAATCGTGCTGCAGGTCGCGGTCGCGCCCCCGCAAGGGAAGATCGGAAGTTTGCCTTGGTCACTCCAGATGGCTGGAACTATCGTCTCATCGACATCACAAATGTGGACTCGGCCGCCTCTTTACGAGCCGTCTGTTGTGAGGAGCTGAGCCAAGGATTAAGTCAGATACCAGGCGTCGAGCTGCACCTCACAGTTCCTGGCCAATACGAACATGATCGTCCGCTGTCTGATTCCAAATTGTTGAAAGCTCGGTCGCAGTACGGGAACAAATCTGGTGAACTCAAGATCTTCGTCAAGATACCTCAAGAAGGAGCGGTCCAACCATCCGCCGGACTGGGTGTCTCGCTTCCTCAAGTGTCTGCCAGATCTATCGACGACGATGCCTACTCCCGCCTAAACACAGACACTCAGCTGGACTCCCCTGGTGCAAAGTCCGGCGAATCTACACTAGTCGCAGGACAGAGCGCGGCTCTACGGAAGATATCGGAGAAGAATGAACTCACGCCTAGCGATGCTGCTGAAAACCCACGCAGTGCTAATCGACCACCGGAACTGTCTTGGGAGCCGCGTGGCGACTTGGCCGAGGAGGAACGCCGGAAGTTGCTGGAAGCAGCTGCGGAAGAGCATCGAAGAGAGATGAAGCGCAAACAAGAAGAATATCTCAAGAGCCGCTTTCCAAGAATCAATGGCCATAGTCCTGATCCCAATTCCGCAGTCAGTGACGGTCTTGGTTATGACGGCCTTGGTTACCGAGGCGCCCGCGTTATTGACTTTGACGAGCCACGCGCTTCGCCATACGAAGACCTGAAGAAGCCTTTTGACGATCAACAGCGCAAGAGCAAGCAACTTGTTCCCCTAAGAGAGCCACCGCCCGTGCCAGCTGATACCAGTACACTTCTGAAAGCTAATTCATTATCAAGGAGCAAGAATCGGGGCTCGTGGCCTGAGAGTGACGATGGTCAATCGAAACGCCTTTCAGCAGAGTCACAGTCCGAGAAGCGCAAAGCCATACCCCAGGGTGCAAGCGGGCTCGGTGGGATTGCTGCGGCCATAGTTGGAGCGGGCAACCTCGGGGCAGGTATTGGAGCAGCGAACAGAGCCCCTCACAAAGGCTCACATGCTTCATCGAAAGACGACGGCTTGCAAGAAGGTCTTCGGCCTTCGCAGCAAATACTGCAAGAGAACGGGTTTGCGGCTAGGTCCGCTTCTGGAAGGAACAGTCCAGGTGGGTCACCTCGCAGCCCCGGCGAATTTACCATGAGTAAGGGCAATATACCGTTCAGAATACCTGACTATGAAGAAGCTTTCGGAGAAAACGCCTTATTCGAGCGGCCTGACTTTTCGCTCTCTATGCCGGATCTCACCGCCTCTAGGCCGAGAGAGGAGCGCTCCCGTTCGCCAGGCCGAAGCCCTCACACAGCTCCAGTTCCCGACTCTACACTTAGTAGAGAGCCATCAAGAGTATCAGTATATGGCCCAACCCACGATTTCGAGGAAGCCATGGTCCCCTTCATCACGAAATCTCCCAACCTGGACCCAATGGATTCTGATGATGACGATTCTGATGATGGTCTATTCCAGGCACCGCTCGCAGGACGAGCTGGTCCTCCCACACCGGCGAAGAGCACACCCTTGGCGCGGACGAATTCCCGTAGTCAAAGGCCAAATCTCACGCTCAAGACACAACGATCAAAGAATTCACTAGCCCAGGTTACAGAGAAATCTGCCGCCGAACAGAGCGCAGCTGGCGACCACGATTCTCAGCCAAGCGATTGGCATCCTGAATCAGCTGCATCAGCAACCTGGACCGACTCCCCGGACGATACGAACAAGTTCTCACGCCGCGAGTCATTTGCAAGCGATGTTTGGGCCAACCGTCCCCCGGCCGAAGCCCTCGTAGACCACCTTGACGAGCTCTTTCCCAACGTCAACCTCGATCAGCCAATGCTTGAGGAAGAGGATGCGGATGCGCCTACGGAGCCAGTACCTGAGATTAGGCCCGTGCCGCCCGTTGAACCTGCCCCCGTCAACCCATCCCTCACCCGGGGTGGTGCTGGCCTGCAGTCGATAGCGCAACGCAACATGCGGAAGTCAGGCGTCGGCCTGGGACGTACTAAATCGATTCGTGAGGTGGTCAAATCGCAGTACCAGCCTGTCGAAAACAGGCCTCTGCCAGGCCAGCCACCGATAGGACCGGGACCGTCACGTGTTGCTACATTACGCAACGGTGGTGACATTGTTAGGAGGAAATCCACAAAGATGTTCAACGCCAGGACTGAGCAAGTTCGACCACAACGCGGCTCACGTCTGGTCATGGAGACAATACCCCAGGATCATCTGCCCAGCGTCCCATCCCGTCAGCCCACGTTCAAGTGGATGAAGGGTCAACTCATTGGCAAAGGTACATTCGGCCGCGTTTACCTCGGTATGAACATTACCACTGGTGAGCTTATCGCTGTCAAACAAGTCGAAGTCAACGCCAAAGCTGCCGGTTCCGACAAGGACAAGATCAAGGAACTCGTCAAGAGTCTGGATCAGGAAATCGACACCATGCAGCATCTGGACCATCCCAACATCGTGCAATACCTCGGATGTGAACGCAAGGAATACAGCATCTCCATCTTCCTAGAGTATATCTCTGGTGGTTCAGTAGGATCGTGCATCCGCAAGCACGGCAAATTCGAAGAAAGCGTCGTCTCCTCTCTCACGCGCCAAACACTCCTCGGCCTATCCTACCTCCACCGCGAAGGCATCCTACATCGCGACCTAAAAGCCGATAACATCCTTCTCGACCTAGATGGCACGTGCAAAATCTCCGACTTTGGCATCTCCAAGAAAACAGACAACATCTACGGCAACGACGTGACAAACAGCATGCAAGGCTCCGTCTTCTGGATGGCCCCCGAGGTCATTCGCTCCCAAGGCCAAGGCTACTCTGCCAAAGTAGACATCTGGTCCCTCGGCTGCGTTGTCCTGGAAATGTTTGCCGGTAAGCGGCCGTGGTCAAAGGAAGAAGCTATCGGCGCCATCTACAAGCTCGGTAGCTTGAACCAGGCGCCTCCTATTCCCGAAGACGTCAGTCGCGTCATTGGCGTCGAAGGCCTGAGTTTCATGTACGATTGCTTTACTATTGATCCTATGGAACGCCCTACGGCTGAGACGCTGCTGAGAGCGCCGTTCTGCTTCTCGGATCCGAATTACAATTTCTTGGACACGGAGCTTTATGCCAAGATTAGAGGGGCTTTCCAGTAGTGTGGGATCTTGTCCTGGTTGGCAGGGGAAAAAGAAAATCATGGATACTACTGGTGCCGGTTGTGCGAGTTGAAATGGAATATTGCATGCAAAATGTGTATACTTTGGTTATATACCCTGTTTTTCTTTTTTTTTTCCAAGCCTTTCTTTCAAGCTTCGTCTTTTCTTTTTGCTTCAATTCTTTTCTTTTGTCACAGTATGAGATGGCTGGATGTGGTGTTGAAGCATGTATAGCGCGTGCTGGCCTTTCTTCTTCTCCTTTTTCTTTGTGGGCTTGTGCGTTTTTAGAAAGTACTCGAATGATACCATGTTGCCGCTAAATTTGCATCATGATTTGTGGTTTACAAAGGCAATGAGAATGCGAACGGCCAAACTGAACTACAACACGTATAGACGTGGATTCGTTGTGCAAGCCGATAAAGAAAAAGGGTTTCAAGAGGTGTACTAGCTGACAACACTCACATGTTGCAAAGCTTTTTCTACATTCTCCAACACTCTTGCCTGTAACATGCTCAAGTCATCGGTATGTCCCCTATGCAGCAACAGCAGCCGCAGCCGGCGCAGCTACTCTCGTAATCTGCTCACCAGCCCTAATCACCGCAAGGCCCTTTGCATCCTTGGTCACCCTCTCAGCCCCCGTCTTCCAGACCTCGACTTCCTGTCCACCACGCAGGATACCCACTCTCATAGTTGACAGAAGATTGTGCGCAGCATTCGAATGCTCATAGACGCCGCCGTTGAAAAGTGCCGTTCCATCTTTGCCCACGACAGACTTGATCAGCGTTTTGCCACCAGGGTGGTCGGCGATAAAAGGCGATACGTCGTGGATGACACCTGCGATTGCTACCAGAGCAGCACCGCCGACCGAGGCTTGCGCTTGGAAGTCATCCCAGGATATGACTGGTAGCTGGGATAGCGGAGCACCCCAATCGAGTGTTGAACGCTTCCTGTCCAAGCCTTTTTGCTGTTGTTGAAGCCGGCCTTTTTCGATTTCGTTGGATCGGAAGGTTTTCAGATCGTGGGTTAGAGGGAAGAAGGGGATTTTCGACATGCCCCAGATGAGCCACTTTGTAGGGTCGTATTGGTACCAGATGATTGCATTGCCTGCCCGCTCATTAGTCTACTGACTCAGCATCACCGTTTCGATTACAACGTACGGTAATCACTGGGAAACTCGTGATGAAAGTTATGATATCCTTCACCCATGGTAACAAGCGCGGTAAGCACATGATCTCTCGGACTCCTCCGATCATCAAACGGCTGTTCGCCGATCCAGTGTGCCAACGAGTTCACACAAAACGTAGCCTGCTGAACGAAGCAAGCCCGTATTATGCCGGCGTAGACGAAGCCTCCCCACCAGTCGCCCCATCCCAAGCCAGCGACTAGAGCAGGGAAGATCCAAGCGGCGAAAAGAAGCATCTTGCCGTAGTGCTTATGTTGGAAAACCACGATAGCATCATTATCCAGATCAGAAATGTCGGTGCGGCCCTTCACTTTCGGATCGTTGTTCAGCACCATCCATCCGATATGCGAGAACAGGAGGCCGCGCATCACGGAATACGGATCTTTCATGGTGTCTGTCCATCGATGGTGAGCCCGGTGGTTCGCGCTCCACCAGCGTATGCTTCCTTGGATGGCGCCGGCTCCGGTGAATGCGAGGAAGAGGCGTACTGGGAGACGTGCGGAGTAGCAGCGGTGGCTCCAGAGCCTGTGATACCCACCCGTGATACCAAAGGCGGTCATGAAGTAGTAGAGGATGCTCCATAGCAACGTCGGGCGAGTAAGAGGTGTAGAGCGCGAGAGATAAATGCCGTAGGCCGGGACGAGAACGACAAGAGTCGTGTTCAGCCAATTGATTTTCTTGTACCAATTCCTGAGGGTGGTGGGTTGGGTGGATATGTGTGGTTGTTTCGTTGTGGGCGGCACAGCTACAGCTGGCAAGGCTGAGGCAACCATTGTAGAAAACGACGTATCCTAATCAGTCTTTCGAACAAAGTGAAGAGCACAAAGTGACAGCTCCGCCTTGTCCCGCATGTACCATAGCTACATATACATGGCTGACGCCCAGCTCTTTCATCCGGAACATGCCGAATGCACCATGCACGTTGTCAAAAACGCAGGGAAGCAACGTGGGTGCCTGATCTCCACTGTCGGTAAACCAAACGTGCGTAACGGCGAGATTGTCTCGCCAAATCCGACCCGGAGTCCACGGGTTTCGTGTAGAATTTGCATCATCTGTTGTGATTGGTGGGGGCCCGGAGGTGTAGTGAGGTTGATGAAGTTTACATTGCCGGGAGCGGTTAGATGCATGCAAGCAACGAGGGCCTTTCTCGGCTAACGTCGTGACTAGACTGTTTTCGGTCATAGATGCGAATTCAGAGTAAAGATGCGAGATGGTTGATGGGGACTTCTTTTCGCATTAAAGTGCTGGGCTTCCTACCTGGTCTCGTGGAGGAGTGGCAGTCTCGCTCTTTTTGAGGGGTACTTGCGAGGGGGATTAGTGATCTAGTTGGCATGTATGCACGTTGCTGCCAGGATTGATTCAGGGTGGACTGGATCGAGACTTTTGTGTGTCCTGACGGAAGCGCTTGTTTGCGCAAGTCGGGCTGACATTTTGTAACGACAACTATCCCGCGTCTTTTCAAGACGACTGCAGACCCAACAGCTAGTGCACTCTTCCGGGTTGAGTGACGGCGATAGTATCTGCTCCTGTATTTCGAGGCGTCGTGATGTTGACAACGGGATGCTTGGAAAAGTGTTGAGTAGAAAAGAAATCAAGTGCGAATGCGGTAGAAGAGTTCGCTTGTATGGCGGTAGACGATTCTATACCGGACGAGGTAAAGTCAAAGGCTCCTCGACAGGTAACGATGAGAGTAGATATTGAAGCTGATCGAGAACAGTGGGGTAAAGGTTGGATTCAGAGATACAGGTGATGTCAGGTAGATGAGTTTTTTGCTTTCTTGATGCCAAAGGTCGGAAATGCGAAAGGAATGGGCACGATGCTACTTGTTCGAAGGAACCTCCTCCCACTGTACACCAATCCATTCCTCCACATAACCAACTTCGCCTTCTTGGATATCACTAGGCTTGCAATCCTTGCTGCAGACAGCCATAATAATTGTGCCCCACTCCATGCCATCGAGGCTCATGTCCTCGGCCTCAAGCTCAGTGATGGCATGTGGTGTTAGCTGAAGCTCGAATACCCTATCGGCGCCGCAAGTCGGGCAACGAGGGAAAGCTGAGGCGCCTCTTGAGCCTGTCGTTGAGACCTTTGCGTTGGAAGAGGCGCCGTTCTCGGAATGAGGGGCCAGGGCCTTTCCGATAGCGTCGTTGTCGCTGTACAGCAGCGGCTTGCCCTTGAACTCATAGCGCAGGACCTGGTCGGCGTTCTCGCCTACGCGATCTGCAAACTTCTGGAATGTCCTGTCCATGGATGACTCGAACAACTCTTTGTCCTCCTTGCCACCACCGCTGCTTGCACTGCCCTCGCCGTCCATGTCCATGCGTACGTTCGCTGGTATCGAGGGGGTCGAAGGGGCGTCTAGAGTCTCATATTCGGCATCGAGGTGGTAGTATGGGAATGGCACGGGGAAGTCTGAGTTTGCTGGCCATGGCTCGTGTGGACGCGGGGGCTGTTGTTCGGACGGGGGTGGCGAGGAGATGCGCGCTTTGGACGCAAAGGTTTCGGGGAGGGTGGCGGTAGCCTCGTCCCTGTCTTCCTCGGGCGCAGGTGCTGGGGCGCCGAAAGGGTTCGCGCTGGCTGAGTGCGAGGAGAAGGGGTTTGCCGGACCCGCACCATTTGGTTTGGAGGAGAAGGGGGTAGAGAATGGGTTCGCAGTCGGCGATGGGCCTGCTCCAGTCGTCACGCCGAACAGCGACTCGCCTATCCTGGGCTGCGGCTTCTCTTCTTGCTTGGCCTCCTTCTTCTCACTTTTTACAGTGACCGTCTTGGCACTGGCGCCCTTTGCGACGCGCAGTCCACGGATGCCCCTCACGCTGCCCTCTTTCCGCCGGCACGTCTTGCGCCGGCACGTCCAGATGTACAGTCTTCGCTCGTGGCCGGGAAAGGCGTCGGGCATGTCGCCGTTGAGTTCCAGCAGGAGACTGAGGAGGCCGTTGCAGACTTTGCACTTTGCCAATGCGCCCGACGGGGCTGTCTTCTCATCGATCCAGTTCTAGCTGACGTCTTAGCGATGGGCTGTTGCACACTGCATCATCATACTGCATCGGTGCCATGCATACCGGTGCGCCTCCAAGGTGAGAGACAGGGTCGCCTGTGGCATGTTTGGCGGCATAGCCCAGGAGAACATTCGTCTCGGTGTAGTCGTCGCCGCCGTCGGAAGAATCGTCGTCGTACGCGGCCATTCTGGTCGGTGTGCTCTCAGTCCGTGGTGGAGGGCATGGCGGGGTCTAACTTTTTGAAACATGACGCGGGGCTGCTTGGCGGCTTTGCTGCTCCTCAACCCGTGCGCACTCGCGCTTAATTTTGCGCCCTCCTTCTGACACCAACCCTCCGTCGCTCATCCACACAACCACCATGGGCGCCCCTTTCGACCTCGCGCCTGAGCGGCCGGACCACATGCAGCAGATCCTCGATGGCCTGGATCGCTACAACCCAGAGACGACTGGCGTCTTCCAGGACTATGTCATGCAGCAATGCGAGAACCAGACGTACGACTGCTACGCCAACCTCGCTCTGCTGAAGCTGTACGTGTCATCTCCCTTCTTCGCCTACGCTATGCTACAAGATGAACAAACAACCACAACGTTTCCTATTACCCGAGGTGCCGGAGTCTGAATCGCTCCGCCCGCTGAAGTTTTATTATTAGCTCTATCTGAAAGCTTTGCCCACACTTTGTTATTGTCCTTCACCGTCTCCGTTACCGCTCGCTAACAACGACACTCCAGCTACCAGTTCAACCCTCACCTTGCCAAGGATGAGACCATCACCAACATCCTCGTCAAGGCTCTCACCGTCTTCCCGAGTCCCGACTTCTCCCTCGGTCTCTCGCTTCTCCCCCCACACGTCCTAGCCCCTCTCTCCTCCTCATTACACAACCCAGCTGCTGGCGATGCTCCCCTCTCAGAAGCTGTCCAGAAGCTTAACGAGCTGAGAAATCTGCTCGAGGGCGCTGACTACGCCACCTTCTGGTCAACGCTAGACTCGGACGACCTGTACGCAGACTTGATTGCCGACGTCTCAGGCTTCGAGGAGCTGATGCGCGTGCGCATTGCCGCGACTGTCAGCCAGGCAGTACGAGACGTTGACCGAAGCATCCTTGAGTCATGGTTGAACCTCTCAGGAAGCGAATTCGATCACTTCGTTGGCAGCGTATGTGCGTGGAACGTCGATGGTGCCAAGATCAAGATACCCATCAACAAGGACAACGAGGCTAAGGGCACCGTTGTTCGTGAGAACGTCAAGTTTGACCGTAAGTTGGCCTCTGCCAAAGCTTCGCCAAGCACCCACTAACACGTTTGCAGAATTTGCAAGGGTCATCAAGAGGGCTTACGAGCAGCCCGCATGAGTGATATGATAGTGAACATGATGACATGAGACTACGGATGGCACGGTCGGCGTTAGAGGGCGGACACTAAAACTGCATCAGCATGCAATAGAGGCATGCCAGTCATCCTGCACCGCACGGAAGAAATGGCTTGAGATGGTTTACTATATACCCCAAAAGTACACCGCCATCCCAGCAAAGCAGTCGAGGGGAAGAAACGCACAGACGATGCGCTATGTCTTGGACAACCGTATACCAAATATGATACAATTTTCAACCGTTCAACATCACTTGTCCACAATACTTGAAGATGTTTTGCAAAGTCGAGCAAGAGAAATTGCAAAACGCTTGTTACTGTACGCTCAAGGCCATGTGATTCGACTATGCCACGACGCTCCCGACAAGAGCAGCAACCGCGATGCTCCAGGCCCAACTCCGCGTTCCCAGCCTTTCCGCTCCTCCAGGGAACTCCTGGGGCTGATCGCTGGTCCCGTTGCCGCTACTCCCCTGTTTGCCCTGTCCAGTAAACTGACTTTCACTCTTTGCCGTCAAACGGCCATCTCCACCCCTCAACTGGCCACCTCCCGACACACTACTCGGGTCCATAGTGCTACCCGGCACGCACCCAGCCGTCCCATTTCCAGCAAACATGCGATCCGCGACACCCTTCCAGACCTCAGTTACATCACTGATCATCTTGGCCGTGAACCACATCCTACAATCCGCCGCCTCATACACAAACTCGAGCGGCACACGCGACTCATCGTTCAACCTAAGATTATCCTTCAAATTAACACCCCCAGCGACCTGTCCACCGCTATACGCAGATCGCTTGAAGAGCTGCTGCGCAAACGCCGTTTTACCCAAGTCCATGCCATCCCATTGTTTCTGCTGTTCCGGGGAGCCGAGGAAATATATAGCCTGCATGCGCACTTGAATGTCGTCCCAGGAGAAAACCTGTGCGCCCTTTGTACCGCCCACGCCCTGCATAGGCCCAGGCTGCGGTCGCCCACCAATGGCAATGGTGCGGACACCGCCTTGGTTCTTCAAGAGCTCAGATACAATAGCGCAGGTCGAACTGCACATGCCATCGTGCAGCATGACCATATCTTGCGCGCCGAACGGCTGGGCCGTACTCGTTTCATTCGCATTGTCATTGTAGCCGATGACACTGAAGCCGCGGTACGTGGTACTTATGCTATCGCTGAAGTTGTAGCGGAGCGTCACGGTGAAGGAGTCGTTGTTGCTTTGTTGCGGACCAAAGAGTTGTTGCCAGCTTGCTATAGCGCTGTTGTCTACGTCGAGGATATGTTGGTAGTTGAATCCCGCCGTAAGAGCGAAGACGTCGTCCGTGGTGGCGCCGGGACCGAAGGATTCGACAAAGGCGGTTTGGTTCGATTGTACATATGTCTTGTTGGCGAGGAAGTCCTGCGTCATGCTTCCTGCGACGTTCAAGGCGTCGTTGGCCCGGAATCGCGTTCCACCATAGGGCTCGGCGGTCTCTTGTGGATAGACTTGCTTGAAGGTGTCGTAGCCCAGGATTGCGTTGCCGCCACCATTGCCGCGCAGGTCGAAGATCATTTTTGTTTTACCCGCTTTTTGCGACATGCGGATAAAGTCACGCATGGTATTTTGGAAACTCTGCGCATCGGGGGATACGTACGAGGGAATGCTAAGAATGGCGACGTTCTAGAAAAGTTAGTCAGGTAGATACGTGATGCATAGGAGCTGAAACGTACCTCGTATTCCCGACCATCGAGGTAGTACCCTCCCACAGCAAGATTAGGGTTGATCAGCTCAGCCTTTGGGTACCCGAAATGCGAAGGCTCGGGCGCAGCAGTGGGTGCTGAAGGACTCGAGGTGTTGCTAGGCGGCGGTGAAACCGGAGCGGCGGCGACAGGTTTAGGCCCAGTGCAAAACCGTTCAAAGAATGCTTTGCCACTATCAACACCGGTAAAGTTTCCAAAAGCAACGGCAACGTTCATCTGGGACCAGGTCGTGCCGTTTGCAAACTCGAACGTAGTGTTTGGACCTTGATACTGGCCAGTGCGGAAAGAACCGAGGAAAGTGGTGCCAGAAGCGAGAAGAGCTTGAGAGGGGAATAAGGCATTCCATCGAGTATCGGCGTCGTGGAAGTCGGAGGCAAGAGATGCGTTGCTAAGGTAGTCTTTGGCACTCATGCCATTGATCTTCTTGATGGGTGATGGGGTGAAGGACGATTCGTTGTTTGCTTTTACAACATCTCTGTATGTGTATATTTCCGGGAGTGTCATGCCGTCCGAGGAAACAGAAACCAGCTCAGAACCAGGTGGTCTTTGGAATTGCATTGCTGAAGCAAGAATGTCTGGTTGATAGGCAAAGTGATTGTCATAGGCTTTGTTGAACAGATTCAGCATCTTCAGCTGGAAGTCGTACTCTGTTTTGAAACCACCCGACGCAAGTTGGCTTTGCATCGTGTCTAGTTCGCCCATGATATCGACGGGCTCTTCGGTGTACTTTTCGGGTGGCATTTTCAAGTATGCAAGGTTTGACTGCCATTTTGCCATGACCTTGATGTCGTCGATTAATTTGATGTTTCCTTCTTTGTCGAGAGGAACCGACTGCAGGCATTGCACTCCAAGCTCCGCAGGGACGATCGGCCTGGCTCCAGCAGGTAGGGCAGCTATTGCTCGGCTAACAACCGCGCATGGCTCCTGCCCCGATGATGCTGATGATGGGACTGTAGAGTTGAGAGTATCCGCCGAAGTCGAGGCTGTTGTATTGTTTTCCGCTGCTGCCATGATTGTCTCGACGTCGGCTTGTGTCA
Organism: Stemphylium lycopersici; assembly: GCA_003268315.1. Lineage (NCBI taxonomy): Eukaryota > Fungi > Ascomycota > Dothideomycetes > Pleosporales > Pleosporaceae > Stemphylium > Stemphylium lycopersici. The sequence goes on from QGDG01000036.1 coordinate 64,638, forward strand.
TGACTTCGTTCATATCCAGATCCGGATAATCAGGAACACCGTACATCCATGGATGAGGGTTGGCAATCGAGAGGCCGCAGAAAGCGCCTGCGAGCAGTACCGTAGATCGCATCTTGTCTGAACGAAGAGTATGTATCAGGTAGATCACGGATGCTCAATGGCAAGATCACTGTCTTTCCCTGGCGCTCTTGCTCACAGAGCAGATGGTATTAGATATTAAGTGAAGCGTACCAGCGCTGAGAGGATAAACGAAGAAGTATGGAGCAAACGAAGTCTAATGGGACATATAGGCCCCGGACGACAGAACAAAGTCCGAATGCACAACAAGAGGGAAGGAAGAAAAAGAAGAAATAGAATAATCTGAGTGGGGTGTGCCGCCGTGTCAATAGCCGTGTAGTTCTACCCACACTTGGCGCGCTTCGAATGCGCATCGTGTGCAATGCTAAGGAAGGCTAAAGTGTACTGTAGCACGAACCGCTGCTGTGCCGAAACCCATAGTAGCGACCAAGCGCTATAGACATGGAGTTCGAAACAAGATACGTATCGGTAGAAACCTGTGGTCTGGCTGGCCAGCGTTGCGAAGACGGTCGTCTACAATGCGGTAATTACCACCGCAGAACAGCATGGAAGCGTCCTTGATTCAAACGACTTTTGATCGGTCGTACCCTGATGGCGGCGGTGGATTTGGTCGAAAATGCAAGTGTATAGGTTTCTTCGGATGTTGAAACGTTCTCAACATTCTGAGACGAAACAAACCACCCTCCCAAGCCCTTCGCGACAAAAAGAACCCCCCATCTGGTTTATTGAAACTTGACGACACGGACTTCTGGCCATTTTTCACTCTCCTGGCTCTTAATAGACTAGGCACGCTCCATACGCCTACCGCCTGATGTCGCAATAGAAGCTGACCCTGAAGAAGGCGTATTCAAAGTGGCGCGTCCATGCATGTGAAACGCGATAGCGGAGGGCTCTCATGCTTTACACAAGCAATTTTATGTTGAGCATCTCGAACCATGCGGTGACTAATCTCTCGTGAAAGGTAGCTGGAAGTGAGCGAGAAGATGAGCCGATCGAGTGCAGCTGTAAATGTACTTGAAGCATCGTCGCATCGTCACATGCAGGCAGGCCCAAGCCCCACGCTATTGACTTGGCAGCGGGGCTTAGACCACCCGCAGGCGCTCCCCATTGATGCCCGGGTGCCGTCGCCACCCTTCGCCGCTTAATACCCTCGACCGCTCCACACTCCATCACCAGCTCTCATCCACACGCCTCATCTCCCCCCAACCCGCTTCTTCAACCCACCTTTCCCACGCCCGTCACTCTCAACACCAACAAATCGCGCCAGTCGATTTCATGACCACGGACATCCAAAATCTCAAGTCCTTCGATCCGTTCGCGGAGGCCGACGATGCTGGAGGAGAAGTGAAGTCCACGCAGCAGAACTACATCCACATCCGTATTCAACGTACGTATTCCCTCTTCCCATAGCCGTCGTCGTCGCCGTCGCGCCCTCAGCGCGACACCAGCGCCGTCGTTGTTCACCGTCTTTCCCCCCCTTTCCGCCCGTCCCAACAATTCGCGCAAGGCTGACGTCAACCTCCCAACAGAGCGCAATGGTCGCAAGACCCTAACCACGGTCCAAGGTCTTCCTAAGAAGTTCGACCAGAAGAAGATTCTCAAAGTCATCAAGAAGAAGTTTGCTTGCAATGGCACCGTCGTCGCAGACAGCGAGATGGGAGAGGTGATCCAGATGCAGGGCGACCAGCGCAAGGATGTTCAGGACTTCTTGACTGACAAGAAGGAGGGCCTGGGCCTTGATGGCAAGACCATCAAGGTTCACGGCTTCTAAAAACGTGCGGAGATATCGCTCTATGCCCCCGCTACTGCCCGCTCCCCTCCCGCCGAGCGATCGTGCTCCGCGCGTGACGACGATAAGAACGTTTTTCTTCGGCGGCGGCGGCGGCGGAGGAGGAGGAGAAGTATGCTGGCACACGGGCTTGTGTGGTACCCATGCACCCCCACAGTGCTGAGATGCGGTGCGGCAGAGCAGATATCCCTCGTTGCAGGATTCACGGGTTTCCTATCTCGATCTCTCTTTGAAGAAACAGATCCGGATGTTTGAGGTTTCGCACGCTGAAGTATCAGGTGCTTGGAAGTACGATGGAGGATAGTTATCATGGAGGAAGCAGGACGGTATCTTCTTAGTTACCATGAATCACAGAGTGTTTTTTTCACTACAAGACATTCATCTTCAATGTGACCTACAAAGGTGACTGCATGTTCACTGCAAGCGTATCCAAGCAAATTACATCTACCCCTCATTCTCGTCTTCCTCGTCCTTGATACCCTCATCCTTCTTCAGTGGCGCCTTGGCCTCCTGCTTCCTATACAACGCCGCCAACTCCGCCGCCTCCGTCGCCTCCTCAATCCCCTTATCCTCCCTGACCCTCAAGAACCTTGGAAACCTTGTACTCAGCCCCCTCTCCTCACTCACCAGCCCAATCGCCGCCGTATACGTGGGACTCAGCGTCAAGTCCGCAAACGCCACCTCCCACACCTCCTGCGGCTCGAACCACACCGCCGGCGTGCCCGCCCCGCCATTGTACTCTACATAGTGCGGTTTGGCATCCAGCACAGCCGTGCAATCCTCATCGTCTGGATTGTACTTTGCGCGGTTGGCTTTGTAGAAGGCGTCGGTGAAGCCCGACATGCATTTTGTCACGGCCTCCAGCTGCCCCGTTTCGGCGTTGCGGATCGCGAGCAGGATCGGGGACCACCATGCTGCTTTGCGGCCTGAGCCGTGGAAGGCGGCAATGGGGATTAGGTCGAGCGTTTCGGAGGTGGTGCTGTAGTCTTTCTTCACTTTGAGCCAGGAGTCGAGGCGTTTGTCTGGTTCGTAGGTGGAGAGGAGGGCTTTGCGGCGGCCTGGAGGTTTGGCTTGCGGCTCGTCTTTTTCCGCGTCGGTTGGTTTCGCCTTCGCTTTAGACTTGGTTGGTTTCTTTTTCTTTGGCGTTGGGGGGAGGGAGGGTGTTTTCTCTAGGCCTGTTTCGTCGTTTCCGTCGGCGAAGAGGTCTGGGTTCGGGAGGTTGTCTAGGATCTTGACCATGATTCCTTCGCATTTGATCTCTAGGGCGCTTTGGAAGAAGGACTGGACAGCTTCTACGTCGGCGGATGTGGCGTCGAGACTCTTGACCCAGGTGAAGTGATGCGGAATCTCGACAAACAGACTTTTGAGCAGTGACCTTCGCTCCCTAAAAGGCCGGTTCAACAGTTCTTCCCCGTTGAGGTACATGAGGTCAAATGAAAAGAGGCAGACGTCGATTGTCACAGCCCCGATTACGACATCTTTCCTCGCGCGGTTCGCAAGTGTCTGGAAAGTCTTGAGATCTCCACTTTCTCTGTCGACCGCTACAACCTCACCTTCCAGAATGAAGCTCGAAACGCCTTCGCCGCGGATCTTGGGTACCAAAGCCACTAAATCGGGATATTTGTCCGTCATTACTTCCAGATGTCGGGAGAAGATTGTGACCTTTCCCTTGTCGTCACAGTGCACTTGCGCCCTCTGTCCATCATACTTGTACTCGCAAGCAAAGTCGCGCCCTTGCAGCTTGGTGAGCATTTCGCCCATGTCGCGTGTGATGCTACCCAGCATGGGCCTGAGTGGAATGTGAAGTGCCAATCCACAGCGCACAAGTAGCTCGTCACAAACGCCGATTTCGAGAAGTACGGGTATGAGGTCGTTATAATTAGGTCTTCGGGCGAAACAAGCTTTCACAGTCTCCTCGTTCCTGCTGTAGATTTCCGCTAGCTCCTCTTTCTTCAGCTTCGCCATGTCTTTTCGGTCCCGGATGTCGAAGTCGGCGCCTGGTGGCTTTGATAGCATGAATGCGCGCGATAAAGCGATGAGCATCGTGGTCTTGACAGCACCTATTCGTAGGTGTTGCACAAGGGTCCGTACAATGTAGCGACTCTCCTCCGCACCTCGCGCATCTTGCACCAGTCTTTCGACAATCCTCTGCTTGTTCTCGACACTACCATTACCCTTGCTGTTTGCAATCTTAACCAGCGAATCGAATACACTCTTGATAGTCAAAGGCTTTGGCTTACGCAGGGTGAAGGATTGTTTCTTCTTCGCTTCAAATGCAACATCTCCAGCATCCCCATGCTTGCTGCTCAGAGCCTTCAGGCTAGCATTGTCTAAACCACACACCTTCTTCAGCGCCTTGGAAATCGCAGATCCTCCCAGTCCTAGCTCGAGGTCGATATAGGGGGGCGATATTGCGTTCGTTGCGAGCCATACGGCAGGAAGCAAACTGCCCGGGTCGCTTTCGATGATGGTTCGTAGGAGGTTGACCAGCGTATCTACAATCTTGATGCGGCTCGTAGTGCTGTTTACCAAGATGAAGCATCTCGTCAACAGCGCATACGTCGCGTGACCTCCATCTGTCACCCAGTGTTTTTGTAGATCAGGTATGTACTCGGTAGGATCGAACTCAAGCGGGCTCTGATCAAAGGGTATATTTGCCGTTATTACGTCTTCTTCGGAAGCGGTCGATTGCAAGGAGAGCGTATTCTTCTGCGGTTTGTTTACGACTTTAGTCTTTTGTTCTACTGTCTCATGCTCTGGCGACCTGGGTTCCTTTGCATGGACTGGAAGGTCTTTTGTAGCCTCGGTCGGAGCAGAATTCCTGGGTTCTTCATACAGCTCATTTGAGCTCACAGGCTGCGCACCCAGCTCCCTCTCTCGATCCTCCTTGTCCCACTGCTCCTGAAGCTTGCGTGCAAGTTGCTCGTCAGTCAATCCCTCGGCATCCGGCTCCACACCTGTCCCGCCGGTGGTAATACTCGTAGGCGCATCTTTGGGGGCCGCTTTCGCCGCTTGCTTTGCGAAAAAGTGTTCTAAGCCGCGTACCGGTTGTCCGGAGCCATCATTCTTCTTTCGGCGCTTGGATGGGCTGTTCATGATGCGAATGTGTGGGTGCGCGCAACATGGCTGTCGACGCGAATACCTTCGGCCGCCCTGTGCTAGACGGTTGTGGTACGTCATGACGCGGGCGCTGTGACCTCGTTGAACCCGAGCTCACGTGCTCACGCGTACCTCCTTTCCGCTCCACCAGAATCAGCACTGTGCATACTTCCAATCCGTACACCTAGTAAACGTCCTCTTGGAAGCAGCTATGGCAAGCCAGAGTAGTTCCAAGCACAAGATAAGTTTATTTCATCTTCAATAATGTGTGGCTGATTCCAGTGTTTTCCAAGAGCCCAGCCAAGACCTATGCCTCACCCGCTCATCTGGATGCACTCAAGCGGTCTCTAGCCAGACGCCAAGTCCTATTTGTTCCTGAGATCCCTTTCTTCTTCTTCTCCTTCCTATAAATCATCATCGTAATTCAAGGGGGCAACCGGTCGTCCCATCGGCTTCTGCGCCCGACGCTTATGAGCTCCGCCTTCATACCCATCCGCAACATCGTAGCGCGGACCACGCGGCGGGGGTCTACGCGCACCACTCGGAGCATCGCTCCAACTGCGTACGAGACCGGCAGTATCGTCATCGTGGCCACAGATACGCTTGTCGAGTACTGAATCCCATAGCGCGTAGATGCCCGTATCCTTGTCTGTAGAGCCCTGTTGGCCTTCTAGCTGCGAGCCAACGGTGTACTTGACTGTGTCTTTGCGTTAGCGATGCGACGGGCATGTTGCTGCATTCAGAGACGAAACTCACGGAACAGCTTTGCGGTATCCTTTTGGAGGCGGTCGACTAGGATGCGAACAGCCTTTACGGGACTGTCGCTCGTTTCAGTGCGTAACAGCTTGGTATGGTTGTTCTGGTTGCAGGTCAGGATGGCGCCGAATTCCTTGGTGTCTTCGTCTTCGCAGATGACAATGTCTGTGGACATGTCAGTTGTCAATACGCATGCATTACGCAGTGTTTCTACCGTAGAACTTGAAGCGTTCACTACCATATAGGAGACGACAGTTCCCGAGGCATATCTCTTTCAGTGCCTTGACTTTCTCGACCTGAGCTTCTTAGTACGCATGATAACTGTCATTGTTTAGTGACCTACTAGAATGGAGCTCTCCAACCATGAGGTTCCTGTGATGTCGACGCTGGCGGTTTGGAATGCGAGCTCGTTGGGATCCATGACTTCGTCCGCGTTGCTCATGGGGACCGGCATTGTGCTTAATCGGCCGAGGAATCGTAGAGATGTAATACCCAGAGCTGTCAATGCTTAATAGTGGAGGGGAAGAAGAAGAAGGAGCACAGCCGCAAGTAAAGGCTCTTGTCATAAAGTCAGCTAGTGTCCGCAGCTCTGGTCTCAATCCCTTGTTCGTACAGGTAAAAGGTATCCATTTCCCCACCTTTCCAAGTAAAAGAGCGCCCCGAGAAATCAAATGGCTGTACAGGATATCCTGGCCAAAGTCGAGCGCTAACAACGTGATATCCAGAACAGCCAAGCTTACCATGGATTCTGGTAGTCAGTCACTGGCAATATACGATGAAATTTCCCTTTCGCCCATGGTACCGTTTTCCCGACAGAGCCGCACGTATGCGGTGATGTAATCGTTTAATTAGGCTCACAAGATCATCCTGAATACGACAAGGGAATTCAGCTTCTTTGATAATTAGATTCGCATACATTCTATCTTGACAGCAGTTTCGCAGCACATCCGTAGACACTGCTCGTTCAAGTCGGCGACATCGCTCTATCATATACCAATAAAAGAAACGAATAAGGGACTCCATAACATCGGCGTACCATCCGCCACAGCTCTCAATAGAAAGCCATGGGATTCAATCGGAGGACAAAAAAGTAGACGTGGAGGCTCCTTCAAAGTCTCTGGTGGGGAATCACAGAAATTGTATAAAAGACGAATGCAAGAATTATCGCAGCCCCTAGTCGCTCCCAATGCATCAAAAGTCAAATCGCGTGAGAAGGGTAAGAAAAGGATGATACATGAATAGGAAGGTATGACGGACGGAGCCGTATAAGAAGCCAATGCTGGTTTATCGTTGTATCGATGTCTAATCGATCTCAATGACGTTGTTTTGGTTTTGTCCTGGCCTGCCACCTCTACCTTGTTGCTGCATTTGCTGCTGTCTATTCGGTATTTGTTGTGGCCTGCCATTTTGCTGCTGAGCCCGTGGGTTGTGCTGTTGGTTGGGTTGCTGTTTCCGAGCCTGCTGCTGGCGGGCTTGTTGTTGCTGTTGATGCATCCTGGCTTGCTGTTGTTGTTGTTGTTGTTGTTGTTGCTGTTGCTGTTGTTGCTGTTGCTGTTGTTGCTGTTGTTGTTGTTGCTGTTGTTGTTGTTGCTGTTGTTGCTGATTCCCTTGCTGGGCCCCATTGGCTTGCGGCAGTGCTTGATTCGGGTTCTGGGCTTGTTGCGCGGGTCTTTCAAGTGGCGGAGGTGCGACATATCCTCCCTCCATTTTGCAACTCATTACGCAATCATCCAGCTTCCGCAGCGCATCAGGTATAGCGTCCAACTCCGCTACCATACCATTCCGTGTTCCAAACCAACCTGTAGCTTTCCCACTGAACAATTCTTTGAGTTTTTCCTGCAAGTTGTCAAGTCGCCTATGACCTTGTCCTCGCTCAGGAGTTGGTAGTACATTGGGATCCTTGGGGCGCAAGTTGTCTTCGACAAACCAATACACTTTGTCGTCCTTGGGTTGAAGGCGCACATCAAAGGTGCAGACGGGGTTTTCGTACGTGAGACGATACTTAAGAATGGAGTGAACGTGGATAGCAGGATTCCGGCAGTTCCCCGGTGACCGTTGCTCGATTTCGCGAATGATTTTGAACATGGGGCGTGTGATGACAAGAGTGGTGCAGAAGCGATCTAAACCGTTGGCGTCACTAGGATCTATTGTTAAGAAAGAAGGTAAACGGTCATTTGCAATCTCGGTGAGCAGATTATGGATGCGATGATGTGGGTTATTGTGCGACAGCTCGATGGAGACTTCCTTTTCAGAGCTGAAGTTGACAGCAGCGGTATACGGCGAAGGGCCATACTGGAATTGAACCCGTTGTAAAGAAGACGAAACGAGTCGCATTTGACGCTTCTGGAGCGTAGTCGCAAAGGTTCGAAGGCGATTGACATCTCGTAGTCGCGCTCGCAGCTCTCCAAGTATGTCTTGTCCAAAAGGTGTAGACAGAAGAATCCTGAAGTTGCCGTCGTCTGAGAATTTGAATGCCTTTTGTGGCGAAGCCGCCATGAGCTTGTGCATATCGGCAGCGACAGACTTGACCATCCTACCGGTCGCCATGTGCCAGACGTTCTGACCGCCAGCTCTCAGGCCTTCGCACGTAATCTTGATATCCGATTCGAGCCAAGGATCTTGACCAAATTTGGTAGCGAGAAGGTCAGGAGTTTGCACTCGCATCACCCATCGGCGAGCAATACGTCGAGCTTCCGGTGGAGTGCCTGTCTGCCCCAGTTCTTCCTCCAACGAGTACATCTTCTTCTCCTTGGCTAGCTGGCGGGCGGTGATACGGAAGGATAGCAATTGGATAGCCACTCTTTCCAGGCTTGCCAAGGTCTTCCGGTTAATTGGCAAGGAGCTACCGTCAGGCCTATCCATCCTAATCTGCTCGGCATGTTCGATACTATTTCCATCAGAGCCGATTTCGAGAATCCACCACGACTCACCCGACGAGTCGATAATGGCTGCGAAAGCCCAGTTGGACGACCATCGGCTAGGCCAATAGAGGGCGGACTGAATGACGTCCAACTTGACGGCGGCCTTTAGTACTTGCGGTTTCAATGCCTGCCTTGCTACCACTTGCCATCCCAACTGTTGTGCATTTCTTTGGATCAGGCCAGCGAGTGTGGTGGCCAGTACCTGTGTCATTACATGTGCCATCTGTGCCGGCTCCCTGCCCAGGTTAAAGGCATGCTCAGCCCGTGCTGCTAGTGCACTCGCTGGGCGCATGATGTAGTTGCCAGTGACTGGCTCGAGCGACAAGGTGATGGAGGCCGATTTCGTGCCGAGGGTGGCGTTGAGGGTGCAATCTGCGGGCTCCGCTTCGGAGAGATTGGAGTCGGCTAGGATTCCAGTCCTAAGGCTCTCCTTGGTAGACCGTAGGATGTCGCTGGTGTGACGTGCAATGACAAGTTTGATAATTTTCTCCATTGAAAGATCTGACCAATCAAATTTGAGAGGGGCATCTTTTACTTCCTTTCCTTGACGGAACCATCTTGTGGTTAGAGATGGGATGGGCGGTCCTCTCCACGAAACCTTGCCGTTCTTCGGTCTGTTGTTGGAGATGCCAATCTCGATCCAGTTCTTCTTTCCGGGTCTGTTGGTCCAGTATTGTACGACAAGCAGACGGTGCACAGGCTCGACTTTGAGGGAGCCTGCCCAGCCTGCGCGAGCAAGAGCAGCAGCTTGTGAGCGGAGGATGGAGATTTTGTGCGTGAGAGTGAAGTTGTTCAGGAAATCAAAAAGACCGGTCAAGCGCTTGTCCTTGAGGACCATGTCGGCTTGTTGTTTGAGCTGGATGAAGAAACGGCTTCCAACCGTCACAACGGGTGCTGGGTTGAACAACAAGCGGAGATCGATGAGGAACCACTGTTCCGAGGCATCTTCAACAAACGACATGACGTCGAATTCAAATTCGTTGTCAATGACAAAGGTGACACGTCCAGAGTGTATGCGCCAGTTTCGAAGGTGTCGTGGGAGGTTTTCGTGTACGTTGAGGCGGATAGAAAGGGAGGTGTTCATGTAGCGTAGTAGGTTGAGGGCTTGGTCCGAGGAGATGGGCTCGGGTGGAATGTAGCCCAGGCTCGGCATCCATGATGCTTTCCCGGTGGAGAGCACTTGGAGGGCGGTTGCAATGTCTGGGTTGTTTTCTCTAGCGATGTTGGAGAGCACCTTGATCCTGTCCAGCTGGTCGTCGGCTGCATCCATGTGGCGTGCTTGCGCACCTGCCCACGAAAACAAGTCGATGAGCTTTGAGATGTCGAGGGCGGCTTTCTTTCCCCATTCGGCGAGAACCAGGAGCTTGATGAACTTGGACCGCTGTTCATGGGCAAACTGGAGGAGAAGTAGCTTTTTCCGCTTGTTGGATTCGGCATTGCCCTGCATGTTGGCGGCACCGAGGCCGTTGGAGAGCGCGCCGTTCGCCATGGGCGCGATTGGCAGTTCGGCCATTTTTTGTAGCATGGCAGCCATGTCGTTGTAGGATTCCTGGGATATGCGCAGCAGCAAGGTGGAGAGGGCATTGTACTGCTCGGGGCCGATATGGGCGATTTCGGGAGGGAGGTCCGAGTACTGGGCCAGCGAGGTGTTGGAGGCAGATGCGCCGTTGATGCTGGCGTCCTTGGGGTTGCCGTTGATCAGGGAGCCGTCGTGGTTCCGCTTCATGTTGGTGCCATCTCGTGAAGGCGTGGCTGCGTCGGCCGCGGTGTGGTTCATGATGAGGATGCCTGGCATACTACGTCCCCCGTCCAGCAGCCCTCCGGCGCGGTCGCCGTGCCCGCTTTGCGCGCGCCTAGTCTACTTCCAGCGGAGTCCAGTTGCGCTGATCCAATCGCGCTGATTCACGATGGCTGTTGGCTTCGGCCAGACAGCAGACGGGCTTGATTGAGGTCGGGTAGGTCAAGTCGGGTCGAGCTGGCGAGGGCAGAGATGGGGGGGCGCGCGAGGCGGCGCGGCGTGAAGGCGCGCTGGGCGAGTGCAGCGGATGAAAGAAAGCAGCGACGGGCGCGCGTTGCCGGGCGTGAATGTCTTCAAGAGGCCGTGGCAGCGATCGCGCTCGTGTTGGGGACGGGCGGCAGTCCGGGGCAGGGGCGGCGGCGGCGGCGGCGGCGGCAGCGGGTGGTTGGGCGGGTGCGGACTGGCGATGCAAAGAATGAGGTCGACGAGACATCAGCCCTGACTGAACTGGGCCGGCGTTCTTTGCTTGGCGCTCAGCCCTGCATGTTCAATGCTCCATGTCTCGCTCCCGCATCCGAGAGCGAGTCAGGCGCCTAGCTGCTTCGAGCCTGGCCGCCAGACACACGACATGACGGCCGTGGCCGCGGCCGCCATCACACACTCGTTGGCGTCGGTGCTATTCGCGTGGGATGCTTTCACCGCCGCATCGCCGTGCCCGCTCCAGCGAGACAGGCGACTAGCTGTGGGCGGGCTTGCGGCTGCGGCGGTCTGTAGTGCGTGCGCCCATCACCCGCACCCTCGCATGCGTCTCGGGGGCCCTGCCCAGCTGCTGCACGTCCGGACAGACTGGAGCAAGCATGGTCAAGACTCATTATCAGACGACCATGGGATCGCCCGCTGCCCACCCAACAACTCCACACCTCTTGCTCCCCCCCCAGCTCCCTCGCTCCCAGCCCAGTCAGCTGTCTGCGTCTGCATCTGCGTCTGCGTCTGCGTCTGCGCATTTATCCCTTGATCCCCTCCCCCCATCACCACAATCATGTATCAGGCGCGGTGACGCTCCTCCGCCAATTAGTCTAGACCCTGTTGCCGGGAGCCTGCTGCTATTCGATGGCACCGCGCGCGCCCGAGCTTCCGCCCTACCAGCGACCGACCATCGCGCGAAATGCCTCCTCACACTCCAAAGTCTCGGTGCCCTCCATCTCCCACTCCAACGAGGCAGACGATGAGCAGAGCCTGTCCGAGGACCAGAACTTTGACATGGAGTCCAACGAGGACCCGCCCCACTATGAGGGCGAAGACACCCGCTTGACCAGCCACAAGGAGCTCCGCGGCTTCTACATGTACGGATGGGCCGCCGAGGTACATTTCCCACTTTTTCTCTCCTTCCCACTCCCCTAACGCCTCCCTCCCAGGTCTTCGTCGTATGCGGGATCGGATCCTTCATTCCTGTCACGCTCGAGCAGCTCGCGCGCGAAAATGGCGTCCTCCTCGCCGACCCTGCCACATCATGCAAGCCCACCATGCCTTCCGTCGACCTCTCATCCTTTTCCACCACCACCGCCCTCGAAGCCCTGCTGAAGCCGACCCCGGAAAAGGGCCAGTGTGTGGTCTACATTCTCGGCCTCGAGATCAACACGGCAAGCTTCGCCATGTACACGTTTAGTATATCCGTCTTAATACAGGCCCTCTTGATCATCAGCATGAGCGGCGCAGCCGACCACGGGAGGTTTCGGAAGACGTTCCTTCTCTGGTTCGCATTCGTTGGCAGTATATCTACCATGCTCTTTCTGCCAGTCGTGCCCAAGATCTACATCCTAGGTGCACTCCTAGCAATCATCTCAAACACATGCTTCGGCGCAAGCTTCGTACTCCTCAACAGTTTCCTGCCGCTAATCGTGCGCTTTCACCCAGCAGTCAAGTATGCAGACTCGAGCAGTGCCACCTCGTATGTGGATGTGGATGTGAATGGGCATGGGGAAGGGGAAGGGGAAGGGGAAGAGGAAGAGGAGGTCGAGACTGAAGAAGACGATGATAGAGGCGGAGAGACACCTACCCAGGAGAACATCGTTCGAAGCGCTCAATATGCGAACCAGATTGGCCAAAGGCAAGGCCTCTTTGAAGGAGTCGCCGACGCAACCACCCCACTGCTTCCACACAACCCGCCAGAGGCCCATCTGACCATCCCAAGGGCGAAGAGCAAGGCCGCTCCCTCTATAGAACTCGCCCTTGCGACCAAGATTTCATCCTACGGAATTGCCATCGGATATATTGCCGCTCTACTAGTCCAAACCGGCGGCATCCTCGTAGTCATCGCGCTCAAAAACTCCCTCTTCAGCCTGCGACTAGTCCTGTTCATCATCGGCGCATGGTGGTTCGTCTTCACACTTCCCTCCGCGCGCTGGCTGCGTCCGCGGCCCGGACCACCTCTCCACGTTGGCGCGCAAACGTCCAACTTCCGTACCGCACTCGCCTACTTTACCTATTCGTGGAAGTCGCTCGGGCGCACAGCAAAGCACGCGCGCCATCTCAAAGATGTACTACTTTTCCTTGCAGCATGGTTCTTGCTATCCGACAGCATAGCCACCGTATCCGGCACAGCAGTGCTCTTCGCGAAGACCACATTAGGAATGCCATACGCCATGCTCGCCCTTATAAACGTCATTGCAACCATCTTCGGCGTTCTAGGCGCCTTCCTCTGGGCCCGCCTTTCTGCTTACTTCCGTCTGTCACCCACCCAGACCATCTTGCTCTGCATCCTGCTCTTTGAAACCATTCCTATTTACGGCCTTCTCGGCTACATTCCCGCCATTCAGCGTCTGGGCTACCTAGGTCTCCAGCAACAATGGGAAATGTACCCCCTCGGCGCCGTCTACGGCTTTGTACTAGGCGGCCTAAGTAGTTACTGCCGCGCTCTCTTTGGTGAAATCATCCCCCCAGGCTACGAGGCTGCTTTCTACGCTCTATACGCCATCACAGACAAGGGCAGCAGTGTCTTTGGTCCAGCCATTGTCGGTGCCATTACAGATGCCTATGGCGAGATCAGACCCGTACGTTCCTCTCCCACACGCCCTTGGCGCATTTCCCTAATACTCTTGCTAACCTTGTCCGCGTCAGGCCTTCTGGTTCCTAGCCATTCTAGTCGGCCTCCCTTTCCCCATCATGACGTTTGTAAACGTAGATCGCGGTCGCGCCGAAGGCGCTGCCTTGGCAAAAACACTCGGGGACCTCTCCCGCGCAAGAGATGCGAATGAAGATGACGTTGAAATCGAGGATCATCTATCCCAGGATATCAGACACGATCTCCATACCTCCTTTTCCTACCAGAGATCCTGACACCCGTCCTGTTGAACTCCTGTCTTGTTGTTTGTTTTGCATAGTATACCGGCGTTTGTGCCTGCTCCCTTTGCTATCTCGTGACGTCATGTGAAATTTGTCAAGGGCGCGCTGGCTACGTCCCTGCTTCTGTTTTGCATACACATTTATACCTTGAGATCCCTCATGGGGAAGGCGAGATATGCCAGATAGATGAGCTGGGGAATGAGTGCTCTGATTTAATTGGATAACGACATTTACGCATTACCATGGCGCTGACCATTGTCTGATTTCAACCTCATGCATCACATGACATGGGCGTGAACAAACCTCCTTCTGTTACCCACTTTTGCTCCCCTTTCTAACAAGTCCTTGCATTGCCCCTCCCCCCTTTTGTTCTTGTCGTTGATTGACACCACTACCGTGTACATGCATTCACTCCCACTCTCTTGACACGTCTATCCGTCCAAATCAAACTTCTCCCTATGCTCCTCCTTGGCCTGTGCATCTGGCAAAGCGTCCTCGATTATTGTCCACATCTCTTTTGAAATCTTCGCCCTTTTCCGTGCTACGCTCGCGCTCTTCTTCCACTCCTTCTCAATAGCTTCTCGCTCTGTGGCTGTGACCTAGACACATAATTCCATTAGCAAATGCACTCCTCGGCAAACTAAAAAATACAACAGAGTGGGCAAAAGGAGAATCATCTAAGGACTGAAGCTCACCTTCTTCGCCTTCCCCTTCCTCAACCCATCAAGCCTCGCTTCCATCTCCGCCCTTTCTGTCTCAAGCGCATGCACATTGGCGATCAAATCAGCCGTGCTAAGCGTAGAATTGAGGGAAGATAGAGTGGCCCGGAGCGTCTTGGCCGTGGCATTGAGCGAAGTAGTTTGTGCACGGTAATCAAGGATAGCAGTGTCGAGAGCGGCGAGTTGTTCCGTTGTGCAGGCTTCGACTGCGTTCTAGCGGGAATAGTCGTTAGTACCATCGGGTTGAGTGATGAAAAGGGAAGCTAAAGGAAGATGGGGGGCATGTACCTGGAGAGCGTGGTAGACGATTTGCTTGCCTGACCGTGAAAGTCAGCTACCGCCTCGACTCGGAACAGTGTGAGGAGAGTACACACCAGCTGCGCGTCCTTCGATCACTTTTTGCTCGTGGAGGTCTTTGAGGATCTTTGCCGCCGCAGCTGATGCCCACAGTCAGTTCAGGTTGCGTCACGAGCAACGGTGGGTGTGGGCTTAGACACACACACACCCTTGGTCACTTTATTGTGCAAGTTCGCCGACACGTCGATTGCCGAGTATGGGCGGTTTTGCTTGCCTAGAGACGCAGTCAGTATGACAAACACAAGACACTGATCGACGTGCCTTGGGCCGTATGGTGAGGGAGTGAGGGACGTACGAAGGTAATGCAGCACCATGTCTGCAGCTTCATTGGCCGAGGCTTTCTCTTCCATCCTCTTGCGCGGTGCCATTGCGTGCTTTCAATGTATCGAAAGTGGGTTTGAGAGTAAAAAGACGTCGTCCCCTGAAGCTTGAGCTGCGAGATATCACTGTGAGATAGCGCCAAGCCACGAGCATGCTTCCGGAGGAAGGATCCACCCTCGACAGAAGTAGATGGAGCGGGTGCATCATCTGCGCATGAAAATAGAAGCTAGATGTCAGACATTCACGCTGGTCCTTCTCACAATGTTCGCGGTAGGCGCAGTGTTCATGCGCACGATTATTGCTATCACATAGCTACTAACCCATCATCCTCCACGCTCACCAAATTGTGTAGCCCAATCTTCAAACTCCTTCAACCCTTGCTTGCTTACAGATGGTCTGATAGTTTGCAAGCTAGCCTCAAAATCTTGGTATTGTATCGGCCGTATCTGGTCCATGGTCATGGAAAGCAGCTTCTCTCCCAGCGAGCGCAAGGGACCCATGGCCGCGTCTTTGGCAAGAGCTGTAATGTCTGAGCCAGAGAAACCTAGAATCATGTTAGTTATATATGCATGGCATCTTGATACCATGTACATACCTTCAGTCAGTGCGACCAAACGATCCAAATCCTGCTCACTGAGCCCATGCTTCTGGTGACTCAATAGCGTCTTGACCTGCTGCTTCCTAACCCAATCTTCTGGGAGCGGAATGTACTGCCTTCTTACGAATCTTCGTCTCGCTGCTTCGTCAATCGCCCACGGGAGATTCGTTGCTGCGAGTACAAGCACTCTAGTGGCATCGCCCCTTTCCTTATCTTTATCTGTCACAGCGCTTCCTGCAGCCGCTTTCTGCAAATCGGACCACTGAATGAGAAACTCGGTTTTGATACGACGCGTCGCCTCGTGTTCTCCGGAGCCCGAACGCGAAGAAAGCAGAGAATCGATTTCATCAACGAAGATGATCGATGGCGCAAGCATCTTTGCGAGCTGGAATAGCGCACGAACAAGCTTCTCGGACTCTCCTAGAAATTTCGATGTAAGACTGCTCGCAGAAATGGCGAAGAAAGTAGATTTCGACTCAGTGGCCACGGCTCTTGCCAGCATCGTCTTTCCAGTACCCGGGGGACCGAAGAGGAGCATACCGCGCGCTGGTTCTCGCAACCCCATGAAAAGATCCGGTCGGAGAAATGGGTAAACAACCGTTTCTTTCAAGGCAGACTTTGCGACATCAAGACCCGATACGTCATCCCAGTGTACTTCGTCTCCCTGTATTACAATCTCGTTCAAGATCTGCTTCGCTGCTTCCTTATCGACACCCCTTGGAAGGTTCTTCATAATCTCGTCTGTTCGTCGTTTCCATTCATCCGTCTCTTCTGGTTCTTGCTCGGCATCGGCACTGTCTGTGCTCGGGGTGTCTGGTAGTTCTGCGCGCATGGAGTTTCCTCTGGCTCTACCCTTTCGCACAGGCGATGGCCGTTGTTTGACCATGTCTCCATCCTCTTCGAGTGGTATAGCCTCGGGTGAGTTCTCTTGATCAGAACCAGTTTGCACACGGGAATAAGTATTCGTAGATTTCGGTACAAGCCTCCGAGTGGTCGGATCCCACATGACACTTCCTCTCTCGCCATTATTATCGCCATACGAGTGTGCGGCTGCCGACGTCGCAAGGGTGCGCGCATCAGGGGTAGGCCTAGGATATTCCTTCCGATATGACGGCATCGCTGTGTTTCCCAATCTTGCGCCCATCGATCGTCCTGGATCTATTGCTTTCCGCGGAATTGGCGGCGCTGTTCGTCTAGGCGAAGGGGGCTTGACTGGCTCTGTCTCAACCTCACCACCGGGAGCTGGGACTGCATACGCAGCGGATGTTGAGCCTTCGCCAGCTCTGAAGTAGAAAGGTGCTTGTGCCGGTGGCGGTTGCGTATCTACGTTGGAGGAATAGGCGCTCGGTCTGTCAACAGCCGACTTGTCGATTGACGAACGTGCTGAGGCGGTTATCGAGGATGTCGATGGAATCGTCGGACCCAGAACCGGGCGACTGAAAGACGATGGAGTATTGACACTCCACGCCTGAGTGGCCGCTTTGGACGCATCAGGGCGACTTCGTAAAGAGCTCTGCATCTTCGCTGATGACTTGCCCTCCCTTCCCGGTCTTAGTGTCCGTAACATCCTCCCGCTCTTCTCTGGCGACGGTGTGCGCGTCTTCTCCTCTGCCACAGGTCCAGGAGACAATTTCGATGCGCTGCGAGTCTGCGACAAGCTATTGTCGCGTATCGATCCAGTACCAGAGCTCTTGCGAGGCGGCAATGCAGGACGGTAGGGTAAGGGTGGTGGCCTG
Organism: Stemphylium lycopersici; assembly: GCA_003268315.1. Classification (NCBI taxonomy): domain Eukaryota; kingdom Fungi; phylum Ascomycota; class Dothideomycetes; order Pleosporales; family Pleosporaceae; genus Stemphylium; species Stemphylium lycopersici. Next base: position 82,092 of record QGDG01000036.1, read on the forward strand.
GAAAGATCGTTGTATTCTATGGGCGGGATGGATCCTCCTCCAATCCACGACGACGGTCCGTTTGCACCATTTGGCGATAGAGGGACACCATGTGGTGGCGGAGTCGGTGCATTGTCAGAAGACGCCGAGGCCAAGCTTTCTCTCGATTCTTGTCTGCTCTTCTTCAAGGCTTCCAGCAGGTCCACGCGCTCTTTGCATTGCAGCTCTAGCTGGCGCAGCGATTCGATGAGCGCCCTTTCTGTCTCAGACGCGGGGCGGTATGTGGAGGGGTTGCGACGTGAATTATGGTAGTAGATGTGATCGAGCGCGGTCTTCCAAGATCGTAGCGCCTCTTTCTCGTTGTTCTGTGGGCCTGCTGTCAGCACTCTTGATCAGACGCGACGTTGTTTGGGTGGTTGGGCGCTAACCTGGCCCTCGAAGTATACTGCCGTCGAGCAAGCTAGGAAAGCCTCATCGTAGGCCTTCTGGGTGGTATTGGCGCGCATAGCGGACAGCATAGATATTGTGCGCCCAATTCACGGCGTTGTATGGTGCAGAGCCCAGGATAGGTGTCGTGCATCAGGCCTTGGATCGGGGTTTGTAGATTCGTCTGTTGCATGCGCCGGTCTTAGTTCGCGCTGGTGCGTGACGTAGGTCGCGCTCTGCCCTGGTGCACATTCGCAACCTTGAAGGCTGAGCAACGGCGACCGGACGGAACACGCTGCGGCTGTGGCATTCCCGCACATGCCCATTCCAACGCGATACATCAGAACAGATCACAGTCGACGAGCATATGCGCCTCTGGAAAAGGCATCCACGAGGAATGCGCATGCGCATGTGCATGTGCATGTCCAAGTGCGGGTCGTGATCAGAGGCTAAACGAGAGCGGGCCGCCTTCTATCGATTACGCACCCGCGAAGAAGCTTGTCATTTACCACGTCTTGACCCAAGCCTCTTGGACCCCAAAGTATGGAAAGATCTCCTTCATAGTGTGAAGTGGCGGAAAGCGCCCAGAGCATCCGAGCCATACATGGAACCGAATAGTCAGTGTGCTGAACATGAGCGGTGCCGGCATTGAATTTCCCCTATGGTACAAGTATCTACGCAAGCCATGATGCGCTCACATAACCAAGCGTCCCGTACGCCACAAGATGAAGCGTTTGAAAAGGCCTCTATGACTATACAACGGCATAAAAGAAGCGTCGCAACACAACTTTTTGCTCTGCCCCACGCCAGACAGAATGCTGGACCTCGCCTTAAATGCCCAATACCGCCATGGTCTCATCTCGGCGACACTGCGAGTATATTTTTTTCCGTCGGCAGTGCACATCTCGTGATATTTGGGCGGTTAGCGTCGTCATGGTTTGGAAAAGGGCCAGATTGCGTCATCGTCTCGCTATATGGCTGTGGACGAGTTCGTGCTTCTCCGGATGAAGAAGGCCTTTGCCATCTCGTATGCGGACCTGGTCCAAGTCAGAATACCCACGAGTTGTGCCCCATGAATCAAAACTTACCAGCAAATTGCCGTGCTAGGCATGGTGGTGATGATTCGAGGCTTCAATCCACGGAAGTATCCCCTGTACCCTTCTCTTTGGTGAATAATCTTCGCAGCCTGGATCAGGCCTGACACATTCTTCAATTCCACATCTCTAGCATTTCCTCGTGTCTGTAGCAGCGTCTTGATCACGTCCAGTGGTGTGGTGAGGCCCGCAGCGAAACCGCCTGCAATGCCACCTGCGAAACAATGCGTGTATGGGTCGTATCGGCCGGTAGGGTTCATGACCTTGGAAATGGACTCGTATGCCATGAATTGCAGCGCCGTGAACGGTACTGTCATGCATAATGTCGTAGGGTAGGAAACGTAGAATGCGCCTACACCCTCGGTTCGGAAAACCTCTCGAGCGCATTGAGGAACCGACTTGTAGACTGAGCCGTGCATTTGCATGCGTTGCTTTATGACTGCGAAGTTCAGTGGGCGCACGGTGCGGTGTTGATGCGCGTCTTACCGTCAAAGGGATTCATCAGCGCATCGCTGGAGATGGTCGCCGCGGCACCGCTGGCAGCTACTGACAGTTAGCATGTGCCAACTGTAATTTCCTGTTGGCGGTACTGCGCACCTGCTGCGAGAGGGTGATGCTCGTGGCTTTCTCCTTCATTTCCGCCGAGAGCATGTTTGGTGGCTTCGTAAGATGCGAAATAGACGGCATGCGCGGGACCTGAACTGTCAGCTACACTCGGCCGTGGTTCTGTGCGAGTGCGTGTGCCTACCTGCGCCCATTACGACACTCGACAGCCCTCTCCATAATGACCAGAAGCCTTCGGCTCGCGATATGGTGACCATGGCGTTCGATATGCCGCTGTACATGGCACTGGGTGAGGGGTTGACGATCTGCATTCTGGTCTGCCGGCAGTCAGCGCATCGCTCGCGGCCTAAGAGGCGCTCAAGGCCAAGTTGCGCACCTTGAGCAAATCTACCGGGTACATCACCGAGTGTTCCTGTCGTCAAGTCAGTCGGGACGAGTACGCGGGCGGCGACTTCGGGCACGTACGGCGACACCCGCGAATGCGCCTGCGAGCATGTTCGCAGTGAGGGAAAAGTTGGGCGGGAGCGCCTCATAGCTGGTGCGCCAGTTAGCATCCCGTGTCTCTCATCGGCCGTGGTGCAATGGAGCTGTACTCGTGTTCTTCTTCGATAGGAACTGAAGGCCGATCATTGGGGGCCATAAGACGGCCGGCTACTGGCGCCGCGGATTCCAGATTTGCGACTACGATGGGATTTTCTTTTGGGGGATTCGTGATAGCTCCCGGGTGTTGCAAGAGGGGCGGCGGCGGCGACGGTGGGTGGGCAATGGTCCGAAATTGAAGTTGTTACTTTTGTTTGCAACTAACGGAAGCGCGAGATGACTTCAGCCGAACGCCGAGACGTCAGACCTAAAATCCGACGACTGGGGGGGTAACTCTATCTACCATCTACGTACCCGTGCCATCAGTGGCTGCGATGCCGGAGCTTGCTGGCCACCCACAATATGCGCAGTCCAGTGGATTTACCAACACGGCGTGCGAACCTTTGCTCTTCCCCTCGCCGTCCACAGTTGATCAGCCCCCAGAATACCCAAAATACCCAAAATGCATTAACAACGGTTTACATTACACATGGCCGCGGAGATCTAGTACATCATGGATGCGATGGCTGGCCTCGGCGAAAGCATCCTCGGCAGAGGGGAACTTCCTTGGAAGCTCTTTATATCTTATCAGATCATCTCCGCCCGCACTTGGTGCCCGCCACACATGTTTTCGAGATGCAGGACATGCGATTTTTGCAAAAGCTTGTGTTGAGAGAGGTGCGGCATGACTCTGCCACCCCACCAGGTTGCCAACGGTCCGGAGTAGCGTGTCTGGACCCGCACGCTGATTAATATCTGATTTCAGCATGGACCAGGCATTGGAAGCCCCGACTGTCGCGGCTGATAAATTTTGATCTTCCGAGTTCAGAATTCACGAAGTTGCGAACGGGGGGGGGGGGTGCCGCTCCGAGAGTTTTCGGGACGGCAAACTGCTGCACCCAAAGATCAAAGCTGGCGGAGAAGTGTTGGATTTTGTGCAATGTTCATCAGTTTTGCTGTTGCACAGATGACGTGTGAATTACATACTTTGCCACGAGAGCGAAGACAATTGTAATGTACTCTGGCGCGCAAGATATCAGCAGAACTTTCGCTTGATATGCAAAGCACGCGGGTATCAACCGAGAATCGTTGAGAGTCATTTGACAGCCACCAATTGATCGCACAAGTACTATGGACCCGTGGTCTCGATGCACTGCAACGAGCAATAATCTTCAGAGTGTCCGTCATGGAACGTTACGAAGCAACATGTCCGCCGACAACTGGCGATGCCGTGGTTCGGGATACTCGAGGTCCTTGAATTTCGACTGCGTATCAGCAGTCACACCGCTTGTGCCACCGAGGGAAGCTAACTACGTCTCTGATATTGGAAACGCCAGCCAGGTAGCACAACAGCCGGTCAAATCCCAAGCCAAAGCCGCCATGCGGCACGCTGCCGTATCTCCGGAGATCGACATACCACTGTAAAGAGCCATCTGATGCGTCAGTGGCTTCATTCGTGGCTTGTTGGAGACCGTGGTCGTGCATGGACTTTAGGAGATCGGGTAGTCTGTGTTCACGCATCGAGCCCCCCACCAGTTCACAGATCTCGGGTACAAGTAGGTCGAAGCACGCGACCGTCGAAGCGCCACCATCTTCAGCTGCCGGGTCAGTTGATGGCGCCATATAAAACGGCTTGATGTTACTTGGGTAATCAGTGACGAAAATGGGCCCACCATGTCCCATGCTCTCAGCCAGAAAACGTTCGTGTTCGGTCTGAAGGCCTTCTTCGTGGCCTGGTGCATACTCAAATTCCGTCTGGCCTTGAGCCACTGCGTCTTTGAGGTGCTGTACGGCAGCCTTGTAGGTAATTCTCGGCCATGGCCCGTCTGCTAGCCCTTGCCACCGTTGTGCGAGAGTAGCGCGCGACACGGATGTGCTTTGTTGTTCCTGGTCCCGTGCCCGTGCCTCGAGTAACTCCTGGCCCACGACCGATGTCTGCAGCTCTGAAGCAACAGAGCGCAGCATATCTTCCACCACGTCCATGACGACATTGACGTCGTCCACAAAAGCCAGTTCGGCCTCTAGCATGTAGAACTCGCTAAGATGACGGGCCGTGTCACTCTTCTCGGCACGGAACGTAGGGGACAAAGTCCAAACTCTGTTTACCGACTGGGCTAGAGCTTCCAGGTGGAGCTGGCTGGAGACAGTCAAGTACTTCGGAGAACCAAAGAACAGGTCTTCGTGCTGTTTGACCCGGTTGGAGGAGCTCTTGTCCTGCGTAGATGGTGCTTCAGGCGCCACGGTGAACACCTCGCCGGCGCCTTCACAGTCTGAGGATGTAATGATTGGGGGATGACATTGGACAAAGTCCTGTTTCGCAAAGTAGTTGGTCACATGGGCAGTGACCAAGGACCTTAATCGCAGGATAAGCGAGTTGAATGGCAGTCGGCTTCGCAAATGCGGGAGAGTGCGAAGAAACTCCGCGGTCTGGTACTTCTTCTGTATTGGATAGGCCTGAGATACAGTAACACAGTCAGACACTGGGGCAGTCACTTCAGGGCACAATGATCGACTCACTGTAGCGTCATTGTCTCCTAGTATCCGCACGTCATTTACTTGGAGCTCATGAGACTGTCCTTGGCCTGGCGAAGGTGTCCATTTCCCGGTAGCTGTTACTGCGACGCCAGTGGACAATCTGATAGTGCACCATGTCAGCACTTGCACATGTATTAGAAAAATTCACTGACCCTTCAGCTAGTTCGGGTGGGAGGACAGCTTGCACTGTCTGCAAGGTCGAGCCATCTCCTATGGCAGCGAATGCAATGCGTTTCTGCTTACGCACTGTCCGCACATAGCCGTTGACTGTCAACGTCCTACCGTCCGGGGGCGTCCGCTGTGGAGATGATGAATGTGGAGACGGTCTCAGCAGCTCAGCAATGTTGCTTGGGCGGAAAGTTGAACTGCAGCGGGGACGACATACAGAAAATGCCTGCACGCAAGATGAAGCGGTCCCCCGGTTTCGAAATAAGTGCCGGGGCCGAGCAAGACTCCTTTGGGCATGCAAAATCCAGCTCATTTACGCGACGGCAGATTTCAGTTAGCTACTAAAGCAAGGTGCGGTGTAGCGCAAAAGTAGCAATGCTATGGTGGTCGTCTTTGAAGCTTCGAAAAAGCGAGCGAGAGCTTGGACCCCGCGCTAGAATCGTGTGAACCTCGCCGTTCTCCAGGCTCGTTAATCGTAACTAAAACATCTAGCCCTCGTTGAAACACTAGGCGCATCAAGGCCTGACCATGTAGGTGCACGAGATCTGGGACCAGTGGGCACAACAGCGGCATCGTCTGTCGTCCTTGGTGTCTGTCACCGCCGCCATTGGTTCGGTGAAATTTGTCTCCTCCCCCCCCCTCCAACGCCAAAAAGCATGTCGCACACATGAACGCAATACCCCACGCCGCCCTGACGGCCGTTTTCTCTTCCCTGAACATGTGCCAAACATGCCCGGAGCAAGGACCCGATATTGCGGTGGCTTGCTGGCGGTATTGCTCGCTACGTCGACGTTTTGGTGCCACCTCCGCGGCGGTGAAGAAAGACACCTTGTAGGACGGCGTCCATTCACCGATCGGCCTTCATCCGATCCCAGTACATCGTACCCTGCGCCTGGATACTAGTGCCGACGCTATTGCTGCGGCGCTATATCGTGCAGGATCTTGGGTAGTGAGCATTAGCAGCTGTCATCATCGGCTTGACCAGCGCCGCCAGATCCTTCTAAGCCGCTTTTTACCAGGGCGTAGATCGTCTCGGGCCTGGACGATCGATCCAGCTGTGTATCCCTGCTCCAACAGGCCCCAGAAACCCGACACGGCACTTTGTGGCTTCATGTGCCTGGCAGCTATGTGGGTTCACAGCATCGCCCCCAGGACCGGGATTCCAGTTGCAAACAGGGCGCGGCTGCTACCGGGCATCTCGAGCGCTGTAGCTACCCTTGGGCGTCTTAGTACACGAATCATGTCTCCATCTTGCTGCAGCTCTGCGCTATATGGCTAATGTGAATGCCACTCGCCGCGAGGACTGCATCCACAGGGGTCAGCTTGATTCAGCAGGAATGCGCCAGCCTAGTCTCCGGCTCGATCTGGAGCTACGATCTAGCTGCGTTATCACAAGCCCTTGAACAGTTGGTCAAGTGATATACTGTCCTTTCTCCGGCTGAGGCCCTGGGTCACAGACTCCCATCTTTTCTCCCACCCCTCGTTGCCTTTCTAAAGGCTCAAAATTCTGCCATCACTACTCTCACTACTTGTGCCATTGCTCCAAGACGTCACACTCAATTTTACGTCTCTTCTTACATTACTGGCAGGCATTGCTAGCCTCACTCTATTCGCAAATCACCATCACCATGCCACAGTCAAGACCAAAGCCCTCGGAGATAGCAGCCGAAGCGAAACGAGTGTGGATGCCTCATATCTGGAAGCATTACATTCGAGACTCCAAAACGTCATATCTATACCCGGACTCTGCCCAAATACGAATCAATGTCGATAAGCGATCATCACAACGAACAAGAGTAGCAGTCATGGAGGGCGACCCTGTGAACTACGCCTTGGGCTGGTACCAGAGCGCTGTCAATGCTGATCCAAACTGCAAACGAATTCCAGTGGTCAATGTAGCGAACGAGAAGCGCGCAGGTGGCGACTGGGAATCAGGACTAATGGCGCCAGAGGAATGCTTTGCGCGGAGAAGCAACCTTGTGCACGCCCTTACTATGCCCTGGAATGCACAATTGGGCCGTGAGGAAAATTACTACCCCATTCCACAAAGAGGCGGGATATACTCCCCCGAAGTCTGTATGTTGGGATACTAGCAAAGTTCGTTTCGAGACGGGATGTGCTAACGAGCCGCAGTTGTTTTCCGAGCTGGCCCCGACCAAGACTATGCCACCTTCACAGACATAGCATCACTCCCTGTGATATCAGTCGCACCTGTCCGACGGCCCAAGCTCGACGAGAGCGGACACAAATACTCCTTTGCCCAAGAGCAGGAGCTCATGAAGGAGAAAATGCGGGCCGTGTTGCGTATTGCGTCTTACTGCGGGCACAGAAACTTAGTCTTGGGCGCTTTTGGCCTAGGGCCTATCTTCCGCAACCCGGCACAAGAAGTAGCGCGTATGTGGAGACAGCTGCTCTTTGAAGAGGAGGAGTTCCATGGCGCGTTCCAGGATGTGGTGTTTGCTATCGACAATAGCATGGTTGGGTCGCCGAGCAAAGGCTGCGCATCTGACGTGGACATTTTTAGGCGTGAGTTTGATCCAGCGACTATCTGGCCGACCAAGTGGTGACAGGACGGCGACTACACACAACGGTGTACACGTCAGATGACCTACAACCAAAAGCGAAGCGCATCTCCGACACTTTACTCTCTCAGTACTCCACAAAAAGGGGGACGGGCGGCATGATCACACGAAGCACATGAATTGATACGCGTGCGCGCACACACTCCCTAAAGGCGGGATCCTTTGGGAGAGAGTGGGCTCGACCCAATGGAGGGGTAAGGAAGCAGCACTTGACTCGCTATGAAGTCACCAGATGGTGGGGCTCTCTGTATGCACAGATAACCGAGAAAAAAAGCTCAGATCTCGCCGGTCCCGACGACTGAGATTAGGCGGCGATGATGCTTCGCGATTCTGCGGCTAAAGACCCGCAAATGCATTGGTAGCCAATCAGTATTAATACAGCATATTTGATAACCTGAGTCTTTCAATCTTTGGTTGAGGCATTTGTCATGCTTCCTTATGTCGCTTTGTTCACGTGGAAAGCGGCAGTGGTAGTACCCAAAGTATAAGCTGAAGCGGGGATGGGTGTTCCAGTCCTGCCAAGCAAGTCGTTTTTTTTTGGGCTACATGGCTTGCCGCTTTTGCATTACTTTTCACGGTCCTCCTCCGCTTGCGGATGGAGGGAGGTGGTATGCTTACAGCCCCGATCCCAGCAAGGTATTCCCATTCTAATTCTGGGAGATAGGCTTACGCATTTTCTTGCCGGAGCAGGTCCTTCTATTCCGAGACAAGCCTCCCCCAAGAAACCTTTTTTTTTTTTTTCTTCCTCTTCCTCTTCGTCTTCTTCTTCCTTGACTGCGGTCTGTTCGGGCAGAAAGAAATCTGGCCGCTGGGACAAAACCCGCATGTCTAGTCTCCGCGCGTCAGCATCCCCGCTTCCGAGGAACGCATACAACAGCCACAACAGCAGCAGGCAAGGTCAAGACACGGGCCGACTAACTTTTTCTTGTTGGATATTTTATTTCCAGCCAAAATGATGATGGATATTTCCGTCGCCGCGTAAACAGGAGTGCGCATCACGGATTCGCTCAACCACGGCCACCCACGTGGTCTTCGCGATGCACGCGGAGAAGGGGGAAGGTAAGCCTGAATTGTGACGAGAGGAGCGGCTCGGGACATGCTGGATTGGGCCATCAGGCCTCAGACCGCAAAAACACCTTTTCTGAATAGGAAAAAAATCGGTGACGACATTATGCAACATGGTAAGCGGGTCTAATCACACTCTGAGCTAAAGCACAAACGTCGTGTTGGATCGGGGTATACGCCCGTTCGCTGCCAGGGGCGGGGGTATTAAATCGGGGCTTTTGGAGGGCCCGCATCGTCTTTTACTTGCATGCATGGGTTCTGGGTATTTGATTAAATGAAGGGGGGGGGGGGGGTATGTAGGGGAGGACGCGTGCGTGCTGCAGCCTGCATGTGATGCGTGGGCGTGAAAGTGCCGGCGTTGGTGGTCTACCATGGTAGCCTTACTGCAGGGTGTGAGAAGCCATCTGCTTTTGCACGTGGTGTTTTCCAAATTCGCCATGGAGACGGCTTTGGGAATGGTATACATATATTCTACTACTACATATTATACAGGGTCATGAGCGGCGTCATACGGTGAACGCCTGGTCAGGCGAGAGACGTGCAGGGTCGTGTTCATCTGGCGCCACGGGCTGCTTATTTGTTCTGGCCCGGTAGAGGTAATTGGGGTGCTTGGATCTCGCCGCCCTGCATCTCGATCTTCTTGATTGTCTGTTCGCGCTGGTAGTTGACGACTCTTTGCTTCTTGAAGTATTCGACCTGGTTTCTCATTAGCCGGTGTAACATGACATTTCCGCGGACTTGTTCGGAATACCACGTACCCAGCTGTGTGCGCAGTTCTTCTCAAACTCGTGGTCAAATTGCCCGCAGAAGCTTGCTGCCTTGTCCCTCCCAGACTTTGTATTTATGCTGTCCAAGACGTTGTTCTTGTCAAGGCATTCAAAAAAGGCGTCTCGTGCCGCATAGCATTGTTTCCGGTTTGAGCGGGACGGGGACTCGAATGCGCCGCCTTCGGTCTTCTTGACACCAGAGTCGTCCTTGGAACTTGAGCCGAACCAACCCATGAGTGCGGAGTGTGAAGATGCGGAGAAGGTGCGGAGGTGGAGGAGAGGGCCGAAGCTGTCGCGGCAACGAGTCCGGTCCGGTGTGGATGCGCAGTGCGGCGGCGTGGGCAGAAGAAGATGCGTACTTCCTGGTGGCGTGGATATCGCGTGACGTTCCAGCGAGGTTCTCCCTAGGGCAGTCGGCGAGCACTTGGTGGAGCGCAGTGAATGTCGAATTCGTGCTTGGCAAAAGTTCCCACGCTATGCCGTCGGCGCGGACCACGTACGTTTCGCCGAGGCCGTTGCAGCGAACGATGCGTGAAACGACAGCGACCCCAACTGTCCACGCTTCTCTCCTTATGCCCACATCATAGCGCATCGCTCGCGTATTGATGCCGCGCCGACGCCGCCCTCCTCGACCCGGTGCCCTCGCCGATCTCTCCCCAACCCGCATTCTCTCGCAGATTGTCCTCCTGCAACTCGCCTACTATGCATGCGCCGGCATCCTCATCCTGTTCACCGCGCTGGTAGCGGGCAAGGAGGTCAGCCTTGATCTTTTGTTCAGTTGGCAGAGTCTGAGCGGGAATACGACGGTTGGGTGGACGCTGGGCCTGGTATGGGTGTTGAATAGCCTCACTTGGTAAGCGATACGACGCGCCGACCGAAACCGTACAGTGGACTAACGCGTCGCAGCGCCATCGTCATACTCCTTCTTATCGCCCGCTCGAAACTCGTCCTCGACTTTGCCCTGACCGTACATGTCATCCACCTGGTCGTCACCTCCTTGTATACGCATGCCATCCCCGCGAACCTCTTCTGGTGGGCCCTGCAGATGTGTAGCGCGACCATCATGACTTCCCTCGGTGTATGGGCATGCCAGTGGCGGGAGCTAAGACCCATCAATTTCGGGAGTAAGCCACCTGCGCGACCACAGCCCGCCCAGGGGGAAGAAGGCGGGGAGTCGAGGGGCAGAGGACGGGGTAGAGGGAGAGACGGTGCAGGGGAATATGAGATGGTGGGCATGAATGAGCCAGACAATAACGTCTGACCGTGCTTCCGTGTTTGCATAATAGGCGTTTTGGTCAGGCCAACTTGAATACATCGAGTAGTATCAACCCAGGCAGCATTGTAACATACCCGGCAAGAGCATAGAGCATTACAAATTAGCATTTGCATCGTACATATCGGCGACTTCCTAGTACACACTACACACTGTCATCGACACTCGTAACTTTCTATTCTCCTGCCCCCAAGAAACCATTTAGACGAAGCATCTTCGGGTCGAACGGAACCATCCTTTAGTGCGAACCATGGCGATTCTTCCTGTATCGCGCCAGACCCTGCTACTCGCCTGTCTTTTCTGCGAGTCTCTGGCATCATTCTGCACATGATCTTGTCTAACCGCTCCAAAGACACTGAACGGCCTTGTCCGGTGACTGCTGTTACGATTTTGATAACACTTAGGTGACTTGGCAGATCCACACCTAGACGGAATGTCAGTTGACTCTTAGTGGGTGATCATGGGACGCAATATACCTGGTAGGACCCGTTCATGTAGCGGTATTTCCCCCTGCTGCTCCATAGTGCTCCCACTCTCTGTGAACGCCAACACGACGTTGATGGTGTCTGACTTCGAAGAAGCTGGCTGTTGCTCTAGGAGAAGAGGTTGCTGAGCTTCATGTCGTGGTATGCTGGATGCGAAGGCAAGAAACGCGCACGGAAGGCTGCAGAGAACATGTTTCCATAACATGGCTGCGAAACAGTGTATGGAGCAAGAAGCTGTATGGAGGAACGCGGAGCATATATTCTCGGAACCTATTTTCACGTGTTGTCGCCAAGTGCAGCGTGCAGAAACGCAGTAACGGCAGTGAGACCAAACAATATACTACCACCACCGTGCCTTCCTAAGGAGGGGCTATTGAGGGTCTAGATATAGTATATATTGAACTTGCCAGGGTTGAAACACTAACGAAAAGTGCTAAACTAGCGGTCGGCAAAGCGGCTGGAGATTTGTTGGTTTCATTTCTGTAGACGGTGCTGAGCTGTCGGGTGGTGTGGTATGGCAGCATGTTCTACAGCTTCGGGGCATGCGAACACCCTGAGTGAGCGCCAGACCAATAGCCATTCTGAGAAAGAATACGCTACATCAACCCTCATCTCGCCCGTAGATAGTTGGTCCGTTACTTGGGGTAATTTGGCACGCGACCGCGGGAACTGCACGACATGTACTAGCGCGAAGCACGGACACTAATATCTAGACAATCCCTGCCGTTCTTGAAGCTTTCCTCACCACCAGCTTCTCGGTGCCAGATACCACAATGATCAACCACTAACAGATGGCAACTAATGCAAACACGTAAGATTGAAGCTCATCATGAATCCAAATAATGGATACTATGGACAATGGCCGCCAGGCCATCTACAGAACAATAGGCGTTTCTTGCCTGTTGCAGGTACTTTCGGAGATGGCGCGCCGAACTTGATGCGACCACCCGCGCAACATGGCAGACAGCAATATCCTATGCATTTTCCGCAAAATGCGCCGATGTTTCCTCCACAGCAGGTGTATCAGCAACCCCAGTTTCAGCCACCCCAGTTTCACCATCAACCCCCAGGTCGGGGTCCGTACATACCTCTCATTCCATTGAATGCTGTAGAGGATTTAGGAGAAGAAGAACCCTTGGCGCCCTTCACCAGTGGCGGCTTCCAAGATCCATTCAACAGGGCTTATGCAACCAGTGGTCCTGCCGTCTTCGAAGGGTTCATTCCAGCGAATCCTGGCCAAGAAGACGAGGATGAGTATACTGATGCATCCGGATTTCGCAACTCCCTGTACGATCGCGAATTTGAAAGTTCGGATGACGGGGATGAGTACGAGCGTATGCTAGAAGAAGAGGAAGAACGGGAGCGGCTCCTTCAGATCGAGAACAAAGACGATTCTGAAATCGACGCAGACTACTCAGAAGAGGACGCGCAACAAGATGAGGGTGACCCGGATGAGATGGAGTTGGGCGTCGAGTTCGAGGACACAGAAGAACGTGTAAAGCAGAAGAGAGGAAAGGGTAGCGGCAGAGGTACTTCCAAAGATCCTACTATGGCTAGTATCATACCCGCATCGAGTACCAGGGGACGACGCGGAGCAAAACGAGGGCGAGGTTCGACTAGAGGTCGTGGAGGCCACACTGGAGCTCGATCTACAAGAGGAAGGAAACGGGGAAAACCTGGAAGAGAGAAGGGCCCTAGAGGACCTCGCGCGGTTGCAGATCCAGGTGCAGAATGGAAGGCCCTGCAGCAGCAGGCTAACGCCAAGTTTATCGCGAAAGACTATGAAGCCGCCCTTTCACTCGCTCAACAGGCCATTCAACTTAACCCAGAGATCTTCGATGCTTACAACATTGCTTCCGAGATCTACACAGAGATGGGCCGAGAAGAGGACTCGTTAGCCGTACTATTGGCTGGTGCCCCAACGAAGCGTGACCCCGGACTTTGGCAGTTCATCATTGAGCGTATTCAACAGCTAGACCCGGAGTTACATCCGCAGTTCACCCATGAAAATAAGTCGGCTGCTATACTCTCATGTCTGAATGAGATCATCCTGCTGAACAACGACTACGAAGCTCGCAGCCACAAGCTTGAGATTGAAGCGCAACTCGGGCGTTCCTCCAAGTGCGTGGCTCTTGGTCTCAAGATGCTGAAAACGCGCAAAGAGCAAGGAGAGGACCCAGACACGAGTGTATTGAAGATCATGGCAATGATGGGGACTGCATCGCCGAGGCAGACCAAGATACATCTCCACAAGCTTATCAACAGCTTTGAAGATGCTATCGATGTATTCACGCAGCCCGGCAGGGATCCGGTAACGAACGAGCTCGATTGGGAGTTGATCAACATCTATCTCGATCTTCTTGATCGAGCAGGTAGTTACGCTACCGGAGTTAGACAACTTAGATCGCTTTCGCGGTGGAAGCAATGCAGGCGCAGGGAAATTTTCTGGGATGACCTTGAAGATGACCGCGAGTTTGACATTCTAGACCACCCAAGACGCATTACCGTGCCAGGTTTCGTCCAGAAATCTCAGGACGCCAGGTATGGCTCAACGCTTCCACTGGAAATCAGAGTCAAATTAGGCCTGTTCCGATTACGCAAAAGCAAGGAGGACTTCGCAGAGGCTATGGTAATTCTAGCTCTAGATATAGAGGTATACAGGTGCTGACTGAAACAGTTCCATTTGGAGATGTTGGAACCTGACGACCACGGCCCGGAAGCCCTGATTTGGGACTATGAAGATCTCTTCCGAATCATTGGCGATGCCCTCCACGCGACCGGCCATGATAAAGATGCCCTGCGCTTCTACGAACCTTTGTTCGATAAAAATTCCAACGAGTTTAATCTCATGAGTTACATCGGTTTGCACACCTGCTTCAAGAACGAGGGACGGACCGAAAGAGCGGCAGAGGTCATCCCCATCTTGAAGAAGTGGCCGGCGGAAAATTACGATGATCTTGCGGTCCTCGCAAAGTTCTTCGAGGACCAGGGCATGTGGCAAGAAGCAGGGCAACGTGCTGAGACCATTTACCGCGATAAGTATGGTCACAAGCTGAAGAACCTGGGCTTCCAGGCATACGACGAATTAAGAGTGTACTACTACAACCAGCGTAGGCAAGCGCGAGGCAGATACGCTGTTCGAAAGAGCACAGTCCGAAGGAACAGGAGGAGGATGCAAAAGGCGACTGGGCAGACTGGCGAGGACGAAGACTCTAGTAACGAAGCCGGCAACAAAGAACTCCCAGCTCTTGTGGCACCTACTGAACGTCCCAAAAAGGGGCTCTTCCGGACCAAGAGGGCGAAAGCGCCGAAAGTGCAAGCGTTTCTTGCTGTTCACGACGAGGTTGCCGAACCAGTGCCTGATGTCGAACCAAAGCGGGCCACACTTGAAGGCACCGATGTACCATATCGAGCGATTGCGAACAGGCTGTTCCGTAACAAGCTTCAAAAACTTGCGACGGATTATGCCGATGATCTCAAGGCTGCAAGAGCTCAGCATCGAGAGATTGTCACCAGTTTCAAACGACTGGACGAGATTTGGGAACCCGCCGAAGACGGAGATGAGGATGCTATTCATGAAGTTCTCTCAATCACTCGGGAGCTGATCGAGGAGTTTTCCACGTTTGATCTGTTCTACTCGAACCGGAAAGAGGATCTCATGACTTACTTCCGACGTGTCACTGGTGGGGATCTATGGAAGGAATCATCACTCATGGTACTTGCCGTGGTGGCGAACAATGTTGAAGACGGTGAGACAGACCCCGAGCTACGAGAGCGACCCGATACAGCCCCGACCGACTTTTGGGGCATCGGTTTTGATAAATGGTGCGACGCTTTTGGGCGTTATGCTATACTGTTGGCCCACAAAGGGGACGAAGAACAATGTTTCGCCACGCTCGATATCGCTCTCCAAGCCAACATCTTTCATCGCTCACAGACGTATCACCAACAACTGCAGATGTGTCGACTTGCCTGCGCCCTCACAGCTGACAACTCTGCTCAAGCCTCCATAGCAGCGCGTTGGCTCCTCAAAGAGTACCCGTTCGGTACCGATCTCTTCCGTCTCTACAGTGCCGTGAACCGTTTATGCTCTTTCCCCGAAGGGTTTGCAACAGGTCCCGCATACAAAGTACTGATGCGCTATATCAAAACGGTCGACTACGCACTTCTCACCCCGGAACAGCGCGTCACCTACAATTTTCGCGACACAAAAGACAGCAAAGGCGGTTTTAGAAACAACATCAACGTCGAAGACGTGGATAAAGTCAAAGACCACGACCCAGCCCTCTTCGCACTGTATGCGCACGTATTGATGTGCGGAGGAAGCTACATAGCAGCGCTGAACTACTATTTCCGCGCCTTCGCCATCACACCTAAGGACCCAGTGATTAATCTGAGCATCGGCGTAGCCTACATACAGCACGCCATGAAGCGCCTGTCCGAGAACCGACAATACCAAATCCAGCAAGGTCTCTCCTTCATCTACAGATACTACGACCTCCGCATCAAAAGCCCACACGCTGTCCATCGCCAAGAAGCAGAGTACAACGTGGGCCGCATGTGGCACAGCTTAGGCCTCGTTGCTCTAGCCCTCCCCGCGTATGAAAGATGCGTTGCGCTACGCGAGCAGGTGAAGAAAGAGGCGCAGGATCAGTGTCAAGACGGTAACTGGGGTCACGAGGATTTCAGCACAGATGCGGCGTTTGCTATGCAGAGTATCTACGCTATTAGTGGGAACTTTGAAGGGGCCTTGGAGGTCACAACACAGCTACTGGTCATTGAGTAAGGGAAAAGTTATCATTTGGCCGCACAGTCATTCTGTGCGAGTGGCAAAGGAACGGCTGCGGCGAAGTCAGCAAAAGGAAAAATACAACAGCATTCCTAGGCATAAGTGGCTGTGTGAAAATGGGTGTGGTATTTACCACATTCCTCAATCTCGTTAATGCATATTTTCAAACTAGCTTCTCGCCTCCTCATTCCTTGCTGCATTATCGTTCCCCATTACACCGTTTTTGCCCGTAGGATTTCTTCCCCTCGCTTGCTGCTCCATCCTCCGTTCCCCACCAGCCAGCATGGAAACGGAATGTGACGCGACGTGCATAGATTATGCAAGGGCTTCTCGATCTGTGCCCCTTGTTTTTTTTTCTGCCTACATCGTCTTCGATCTTCCATCATGCCAGGCTTTTGCTTCTTCTCGCTTATCGGACGTTCCGTGTGTACAGAGCTGATGCACGGGCACACCTACCCTGTCGAATCCTTTTTTTGCTCCCGACATTCCGTATGCACTGTTAGCTTGGTTCCGAGACGTTTGTGGCGTTTGGGTGGAGTGGTGGATGGCGTGACATTGCTTGATTTTTGTTGTGGCTGAGTTGTGAGCGGGGGATGGGTCGTACGATTATTGGGGTCGTAGGGGCTAGATGGCTCTGGTCGGAGATGTCGGAGATGCCTGGGAAGGGTTATTCAATGTAGTGTGATGTAAACTCAGATGGATTAGAAGCTAGAGTAAGTGTAAAGGGCTCGTTTACTCATTTTCACAGTTTCCACAGTTTGTATGAGGTTGCTGACTATTCGAAAAGACTACTTTGCTAATGTAAACAAAGGATTGACCAAGAAGAAGGACGCATTTATTATTGGGCTGCTTTTGATCCTCTGCTAACGATTGGAGCTTGAGGCTTTCTTTTACTTGCTGTATTTGGTAGTCCTCGGCGTTCCAGCTCCTTTTACCAGTAATAGTGATTACCCTGAAGCAACAGTGTGCTCCCCCCCCCCCCACTGACCGAACCAAGACTCAAATTCGATACGTCTGCGGTATTTCATAAGCCAAAGAGATCATTGAATGCATGAATACATCGTAGAGGTAGTTTTTGACCAAGAGGTCTCGGCGCCTTCCAATGTTCCAATGACAGTGATCTCAGCCTGGTCGGGTTTTATGGCTTTCCCTTCTATGAATAATCTGGAATTGCTTTCTATGATAAAGATGGGGGGAGCGTTCACAGGTATCGTTCCTGAAGCATATCCTTTGCGCAAGCGCAAAAGCCGCAATCTCAGATGGAGTGCGCATCTGCATTCAATTTGTGATTCTGGAGACATGGTGACCAAAATTCCAAATTCGGGCACATGTAAATTGCTGATTGGCGGTTTCTGCAACGTACGAGGCGAAAGGTGTCGCTTATCGGGTCAGACTCCTAATGCATAAGCTAAAGGTGGTTCTTTCTGGTTCTGGTTCTGGTTCTGGCGGGATAAAATCCCAATCAAGAGTGCACCATCACCGGTAAAAGCCGACATAGTCCCCCCTTATGCAGTACCTACAGAACCGCGAAATCAACAAGAAAGCCCGGTTGATGAAGCGTGAAAAACGTCAGCTTTCTTCATACATAGGACCTGGGCAAAAGTCCATATCATCAATGAACTTTAGCGACCCTTTCATCCGCCATTCAAAACGTGGCCTTAGCCCCTAGTCGATCGACCTCTCATTGGAGCTCGCCGGGCATGTAGCCCTTCGATTCAGCCCTCTCGTGCCAGATTGGGTGTTTTCAAACCCCGCTCATAGCCCAGACTACTAGCGCTTGCCACCACAAGGCATTTAATGGTGCCACGTACTTCAACAATTGATCAGAATCTTAGTTGTCATGTCAGCGCTGGAAAAGCGCCATGAAGTACACCAGAAGATGGCTTTCCCCCTCTGCTTCTTACTGTAAGGGGCAGTTATGGGCAATAGTATTTGCTTCACACTACAAGAGATAGTAGAGGATGGCTCTGTGTTCCTATAGTAAGCTCATGGGAGTAAGGGGATTAATTGTCGTCTAGTTCCTAAGGTGCGAGGCGCAGGTTAAAAGCAGCTATAGATGCCAAGGCACGAGTGTAAGAAGTGAATATGTTTAGACGGTAGTACTTTCCCTCGTAGCTTTAGGACATCTAGCGTTACATTTACGCCCTCTACGCTTTATTACTTTAATAACACCTTCTGTTTACAAAGAAACTACTTTCTTCTACTGTTAATTCAGATAGCCTTCCATACGCTACGATACACCGAGCAAACTAAAACATGCGAAATGAAATTACGATGCGCCACAATGACTAGTGTCGCTATATCACAGTGCGAGACACGAAGTAAGGCTTTGCTAGTATTGCGTTATACTGACCAACTTGTGCTTATATATTAACAGATGAATGTGCGCTTAGTGTAAGCGACCTCTCTGCTACCCAGGGCGAAGACTGCCCACGGAAAGCTTGTTTGACGTGCCTCGATCTAGATTATATCACTTTCTTTATTAGGCTGAGATGATTTACGTTCAATATGCGATATCATATCACAAACATAAGATACATCAAAGACTCAGCCCAGACATGTAGGCTATGCTTAACTCTTCATCAGGGTATCAGCTTCTTCTACAGAAATATCCATAAAGACGACATACAAATCGAGAGCCCAGAATAGAACGAAGACCCTAAGGATAGTACACATGGAAACAAACTCAACTAAAAAGTTCAAGCTGGTCAGAGGACTTTAGCGGACAACAAAAGTCACTCAGATAACAAAATTCAAGCGGACCACGAGAGTCAAGAGGATAACAAAAGTCAAGACGACAAAAGCTAAGCCGAGCCCGAAAGCCAAAATGAACAAGAAGATAAAACAGATTGGTACTTCTTTAATGCAGGTCTGCATCCAGGAAAGCCTCTAGTATTATCTCTATCAGACTATAACGGGGGAGGTCTTCGTGATATTAGAACCCGTATAGAGTTCTCTACAGAGGCTGGTATGCTACGAACGTATAGATTTAGTATACCCATGTCGAACTGTTTCTTAGATCGCGCCCCTGCCCAACCAGCCTTTGCTTGTGCACCAATTGTCCCGTCTTATCTGAGCTTGAACCACTGCGCCAGCATGCTCAATTATTGGCTGTACAAATGCGATACTCCGCACCAATATTGTGTTACCCATCTACCTAGCCTGTCAAAGCGTCTTGTACATCTCGCTGAAGACACCCCTCGACTGATCGAGACGGAGAAACTGCCCTATTCAAGATACACAACACTTATTCACTACTAGGGCAAAAATACCAATATGAAAACGACCATATCCAGCTTTCAACAGCGGTGTAGAGGTATACTTTGGACAGAGCTACCACCTTTTCCTCGCCAAACACCGGAGCCTGCTTTTCCCATAGACAGTGTATTGGAGAGGACTAGAATCATCCAGAGAAACATTGAAGGGATTGGCCCGAAAGACCCATTGAGATCGCCGCCCGCTCAAGTTGCCCCCAAACCGGGCTTTTCGTTCGAGTCGCACACTCCGCCGGGCACAGACACATTTCTAAGGATGCTTTCAAATAATTACAAGAAACCGCTCCTCTCCTGGACAGAGCGTGGGTATTTCAAGAGCTCCTACCCGGTCATGGATGTCGCAATGCGATCTTCCATACCATCAGGCAAAAACTCGATACCCGTCCAACCAAGGAGAATTTATCAGAGACGATCATTAGTGTATACACTATTCAAGTACGTTTTGCAACTATCTCGGTAAGAACCAATTTAGCGATGTGCTTTAGGGTTAGCTTGAAGTGACTGCTGCAGTGAGCTGTGAAAGAGTTGCTTTCAATCCCCGTTCCGAGTCCACTGCTAAAGATCGCTTCATTACTTCAAAATCTCGGCTTAATTACGCTCTGATGGACTTCCCTACAGAGAATGGGATCGCTGATGATCCGGAGGTTGTATTCATGTGCTTCGGCACGTGAGGAACAAGCACGTGGTGTCTTCTATTGCGACTACTAAACGAAAGCATAGACTACAAGAGGGCTAGAGTTGCCAAATTCGACTCGAAAGAAGACTTTGGCCCTGACTCCACTGAGATCGAGTGGTTCCGAGTTATGTAGTGCTAGTTAAGTACCTCTCATCGTTGAAAGATACGGAACATAAGTTCTGATTCTTCCACTGATTGATAGGGAGTTACAATTACTACACAGCTATTTCTGAATATTTTGCTTGTTCGGGTTCAGTATCGGACCACACACCCATAGTCTACTAGTTGACACATCACGCCTCTTCAGCAGCCTTGGTAGTGAGCATTAAACTATCTGCGCAGAATAAAAGTTACGACTGCCCACCGCTTAATTTACTAAGAACTGCAACCAGGATAATACAGAAATACGAGAGCCTTCATTTTTCTATCTCTCCTTCTTCTCTTCCTGACACCGTCCAAACCACTTAGGCTTCCAGGAAAGTGTGAAAGTCCTCCATAAAATTATCGGTACAAATTGCCCAACTAAAGCTAGCAACGAGCCTTTTGGCATGCCTCCCTCCATCTTGAACGTTTGCCATACTAGCAGTGAAACATACAAAACCTCCCAGCCAAGTAAAGCGCCGTACAGGGTCCGACGAGATTCGATGGCGTTCTTAGTGTTGGGTATGAAGAAGCCAACCCCTGCGCCAATCAATACGCTCAGGCCGCCATACTGTTGAGTAGATTGTATTGCTGTCATTGTGGCTTGAGCAGCAGCGACGCCCATCGTTCCAAGGAGATAGCGTCGTGGAAAAAAAATGCAATAGACACCATTGCCAATGGTGAGAATTGATTCGAAGGCAATGGCAGCGCGGATGATGTTTCCCGGGGCAGAGGGATCGACTTCTTGGAGCGTAGTTGCGGCAGACGACATCTTTTTGCTGATAATGCACTGGTGTGAATGATATTTTAGGTAGAGATTTCAAAGTAGATGGGAGTGTTGTTTGGGGAAATAGAGGTTCAAGCTCATTGCTTTGCTTTTAAAAATCATGCTTCACTGCGCCTAGAGCACTTTGGGAATATACTTTGTTTACGTGGTTGACTGTAGCCAAGGCGCGACCATAACGTTATGCTTAACCGGAAAGGGAAAGGCGCGTTTGTCAATTGCGCCCGGGCAGGGCCGGATTGCGAACTCCAGCCTCCTGCCTCGCTACTGCGCTATTGTCATCATCCTCACCCAAGTCTTGCTCCTACGTTCCCCGCATAACGAGAAGCATAATGTCATCTCAACAGATCCAGGTTCCGCATGGTCCTGACCGCAAGCGACTTCTCAACGTGCTCGCCCAGCGGAGATATCGTAAAACCCCCATACCTGGTACTTCCTCTCTCGGACTTACTATCCACAGGTCAGCGCAAGCGAGAGCGTTTGCAGTCTCTGGAGGCAAGACTCCATACTAGGGGGGCGAATACAATGAGTTCTTTTGACGGGGAGACACAGCCCCAGCGCCCAATACAGCTTCCGCTTCTAGGGCAAGAAAGCCCTGGCATTCCCATCATTCCACTTTATAATTTGAATGAGGAGGCCAGCAACATAACAGTCGATCGGCAGTTCGTGTACCCTGCGCCGCATGAGATGGTGTATAACGCGTCAGAAGCCTCGTCATCACAGTCAGGGGATCGATTCGGACTTGATACCATCAACATGATGTCAACGTCAGATTCTCAACTGTCATCAGAACTTCAAGATCTCGAGGTTGCTCATTTCACATTTCCATTCGAGCATACAATCGAGATTCCAACCCTTACGACTATGGGGGCCTCGTTTCGGTTTGCACAAATGCTTGGGCTTGCAGACGAGCTACTGGATCTTACCATGAACCGGGTTCTCGACGTATCGCGAATTACAGTACCCCTGGGAGACTTGCCTGAAAACTTACGTCCGACGGAAGCCCAGATCCTACTGCCACACTATCCTATGTTAGATGTTATCCCTTGGCCATCAGTCAGGACAAAACTTATTTGCCTTTTCAATCAGCCTGATCAGCTTAGACCGCCGATTGCAAGAGGCTCCGCGGCTATCGTGCGGCTGCTGCATAGCGTCGATGACGAGTCGGAGGGATTCCGCATTGCACTAGACGTGGACGAATATGGGAATGACGTGAAGAGCTGGGAAGTCGGACAGGCTGTCTTCAAAGACTGGTGGTGGATATTGGACTCTGACATAGTCTCCAACTCGAACCGACTAAGATGCAAAAGAGGAGCCCCCAAATTGCAGATCCCCACAGCATGAGGGAATGACGGGTAGTGAACTCATTGTACCCATAACCTTTGATCTGTGGTATCATTGGTGAAGAAACCTGTCAATTAGAAGATATTCAGTGATCAAAAGTGGAAATATACTGTTCATTGAGGTACCTTTCCCGTTTTAGTCTAAACATAACGTTAAGCGGAAACATGCGGATAGGACTAGTCACCTTTTGACATAACGTCTAGATCAGGCCGCCTCCCCATCAAGTCTCTACCGTATCAACTACCGTCACAGCTAGTCTTAATTCGTCATGGAAACGGTGCTTGACAGCTCAGTGGCCGTAGTCGAGCATACAGGTTAAATAGGTAGTGTCTTCTTCGCCATTCGCAACCATAACAACATCTCCAACTCCTCTCTACCCCTAGACACCACCTGAAACACACACACACAAACGGCAGCGTCCTCATCATGGCCACCCCAACAACTCTCAAACAGCGCATCGAAACCACAATACGCGCCTTCCTCTCCGCCCTTGAAGAAGGCGGGGCCCAGAACGACGCCTCTCTCATCAACCGTGACGTGACCACGGATTGCCCGCGATACCTGATTCCGGCATCTCTACTGCAAACATTCGGTCTCCCAGTCGACTATGCCTTCACACCCGCAGAATTCCAAGAGACGTATGCCAAAGACATCAAGGTGATGACATTCAAAAACAACGTCATTGCGAACCTTGTCATCGATACCGAGGCCCGGCGCGCAGCTTTCACGTCAGTTGCAGAGGTGCACCCGCGGAGCGGGAAGGAAGCGTGGTCTTACGAGCAGGCTTGGTTCATGTACTTTACCGAGGACGGGACGAAGGTGGAGAAGGTGGTGGAGTTTTGCGACAAGGATGGTCTTGTGAAGATGGCGGGTGAGCATGCTTAACGAGGGTGGGATGTGATGGAATGGAATGGAATGAAAAGTGTATGCGCCGTCTACAACGAGATGGAGATAGCTGCGATATGCACAAGGAATGAGTCGGTTTATTGCTAGACTGGGACTTGCAATGCTTTGAAGCGTTTCGCCGCTGTCTCCTCATCTTAGATACGTGGTACTCTGGAATCATACGCCCCACATCACTTCTCAATCTCTCACTCCGTTTCCTCCATATAACAAGGACTTGATTTTCTTCGGTAGTCGATGAGGGGGGTTGGATATTCAGATCTTCTTCTTACCATGAGTTTGTAGCTTCAATACATGACATGCGTCTAGCCGATGATTCCATACCCCCTCTCACTTCCTCACGCCCCAAACATCACCCCCCATTCTAACCACCTTCCCACCCGCCTCCAACTCCTCTAGCAACCCGCCAACCTCCTCGACACCAAATGGAAACCCACCCTGCACCATCATACGCATCATCATAGCAATGCGACCCGCATTCATATTCCCCTGATTCGTCAACATACCCATTATAAAAGCCGTGTAAACGTCCTTTTTCTCCTCGAGCATCTCGCTCTGCGATTTAATCGTATTGTTCGTCGCGTTCGCCTGGATGGACGCGAGTTCCTCGGCCGCAGCTGCGGCGTCAGCGTCGTGCGCACCGGTTTTTGAGGACGCTTTGGGGAGGGACTCGATGATGGAGTAGGTGGATGGGGCGTGGAAGCGGAGGACGGATTTTCCGACCCAGAAGCTGAGGGCTTGGTTGATGAGTGATTCATCCATTTCGAGCATTTCTTCGAGTTGTGGGACGTTGCGCGTTAGACCCTCGCCGCCTTTGGTGGTTGTGGTGGACTCTTCGTTGGGTTGCGGTTGGAAGGCGTAGATCACGCTGACTTGCCAGGGGGTGAGCTGGTCGAATTCTTCGGTGCGGTCGTCGAAGGTGAGGGTTATGGAGCTGGTGCCCAGACCGTTCATCCAGCGCAGCTTGCGCATGCCTTTGATGCGTTCAAAACGCGATTCGTACTCTTTTTGCAACGCATCGATTTGCGCAGGTACGCGGAATGTGTCATCGCGTAGTTGCGGCCAGAAGAATGATGATAGAATCTGTGCATTGAGTGTTGGGCCTGTAGATGATGCAGTGGCTGGGCCGGAGGGGGTGGCGTTCTGCTTTGATCTTGCGGGACGGCGAGGCTGCGGTGTCCGCGGATGTCGGCCGTCCGGTGTCTGTGGTTCTCTGCTACGGTGATCTGGTGTGACGAGCGAATTTGCAATTGGTACGCTCGTAGTTGTGCGAATGGTGCCGTTGATACGTCTGGATTCCAGAACATCGCGAAGCATGACTTCGCAAGCCTGTAGCTTGTCGTCTCCCAGTCGCACTTTGATGAGCTCCAATAGTCGAATCTCCTTCTCGTACCCCGGATCTTGACACCTGAGCAAGTGATCTCCGTAGATGTTCTTCAGCTCGTTGATGAAGTCTTCCCGCTCCCACAGAGTCAAAAGGAACCAGATAACGTCTTCGACCTTGGACTTCTTGTAGTCAGGTGATGCATCTTGTGGTAGTGGCTGCCAGTTCATGTCGTTCCAGTTCAGTTCCTCGTCGGCATCCTGCCCGTAGTTGGCAAAAGGCTTGGCCATTTCGCTGGCAATTTCGTACGACAGTTCGCTGTTGGACGAGAACTTGCTGCCCGTCTCGTCACTAAGGTCAGTGAGGAGACTCAGTATGATGATTCGGGCAGTGTTCTCTCGCTCCTTCAGGTACCGTCGAATGGGTCTCGCAACTCGCTCGAGTAGTACACCTTTGGGTTCTAACTCGTGGAAAGAGCGGATGATGGATATGTACACGTTCAGGATGTATGTAGTCGTGGCTCCAGGATGTAGCAGACGCCTCGATATCTGTTGCGAGAAGCTGGACGTGAGGTGTTGCTTCGCGTTCGCGACCTTGAGGTACTCTTTGATGTCAAGGATGGCGCCCAAGCTCTTGTCCCAGTGGATGACAAAGTCAAATAGATTGTCGACTCGTGCTCTGCCCAATCGAGCTAATGCCATTTCTTGCCACGAAGATACTTCGGATGGTAGAATGCTACTATGCTCGCACCTCAAGCACTCCAACACCAGCTCGACCAGCGGGCAAAAGCCGTCCTGTATCCATAGCCTCAACTGTGGCACTACAGTCTTCTTCGAATACCAGTCTACCTTCAGGTAGTGGCTCGTAATGAAAGAATCCAGCAGCTTCGTCATGGCATGAGCAAAGGCCTTTTGCGCACTGTCACCACCAAGCCCAACACGCTCCAGCCCTTGTAGAAGAACAGCCATTCGTTTCCTGAACTCTTGCGAGTCCTGGGGAGTGCTAAGAGTCTGCATGCCGTCATGTCGGTTGTATATGCGGAACAACCTACATGCCGCATCGTACAAGACATAGCTCAGCGTCTTCGAGTAGCGCTGCAATGGGAGGCAATACGCAAATACAGCTTGTATGTCCCTACGAAATTTCCAATCCACCGCAGTTGCCGCATCGGAATTGACTAGTTGTGTAGGCCTATTTGGCCGAAGTGTCGTACTGCTCGCGTTTTGCTGGATGGCGGGCAGCAAATGCTCGCTAAAGGGCTGGAGGTACGCGTCTTGCACCTGTTCGAGAAGGCGCTGCGTTTCATCGAGTATGTCCCAGGCCTGTCGCAGCTCTACCTCGTTTCTCCAAAGCTCCTCCAACCCTGGTCGTACGTGATTCGCAAAGTGTAGCCGGCACTCGTTCGTGTACCAGTCCACCAGGCTTTCTTCGTTGCCATCGTCGCTCTTGCCTTCCCCGACCAGCAGGTAGTTCAAAGCCTCCTCAACTTCTCTATTCCTTTCCACCCTCGGAGCGATAGAAACGTCTTTCGGCAGGCTCAGAAACCTTGTCGCGCAGCTCCATGCGATGTTGCGCCTGACTGCTCGGTGTTGTCTTTGGCCTTGGCCCCGTGCGTCGGTGTTGCGCAAGGCATAAGGGCTCCCAAACGAGTTGCCAGGCGCCGTAGAGCCAAGGTCCGGCGTGGCGACGGGTGTGGGCGTGCTATGCGAAAAGGAGAGGATGGGGAAGACGGAGGCGAAGACTAGGGTTGAATGGTCCATAGCGGAGGTGCTGCGGAGCCCCGCTATGCGATTGTTCACTGGTGTCTTCGCGATGGGACGTCGACGGCTTCGTAGGTGGGTGAACAGCGAGTGGTATACTGTGTTCTTACCCGTTTATTGACTCTTACCTCATTGTCTGATTTCTCGGGCTGTGGTCGTAGGGCCTACTGCTTTACCCGCCTTCGCAAGAGTCGCGATCGCACCAGAAGCTCGGGCCAGGTACAACGCGTATTCACGTGTCGCTGCTCTCTTCACCCAACCATGGCAGCGAGGGTACTGTGGCAGCATCAAGTAACCAAAGACGGGTTTTTGCTTGGTCAGGCTAATCAAGTCTTGACCGTCAGATATGTTTAGCATTCGTAGAGTTTACTACTGCATGAATCTGAAAAGGCTTCCCGCCATGCTACGCTTCCATTCCCACAGATCCTGGGTCCTGAGACCATGCTAACATGAAAAATGATCAAGGATATCTACCGTATACGCCATTCTGCACCGTGTCCATCATGATTCCAATTCGCATAAAATGCTCGCAGCATTAGTTAACACCCGTATCGTCATCTCGTCCGCGTTATGGTCTTAGCACGCCATGTCGTCTTCTGAAAGCCTCCACTCGTTCCTCATAGAAAAGAATCTCTCTCACCCTGAGTTTTGGCCCCTTCTGCGAGTCTTGTATGAACGACTCATCATCGCTTTCGGCTTCCGCTTCATCGCTGACATCGCTCTCTGTTTCATCGCCTCCGGTTGGCGCTGCGCCCTCATCCATGCTATCGTCATCGTCATCCTCTGTGGCTTCGCTCTCGTCGTCAGATAGCATAGGGTCATGTGTAGCATATGCAGAGCCACTACCATCGGCATGCATCCCATCATGGCGTAAATCATAGTTCGACGGTCGGTTCTCGAGGATCTCGAAGCACTTCGTAGACAGACCCATGTAGCAGAGTTCGATCTCCGGCCGCAAATGTACAATGTCAAGAATTTGATAGGCGAGTTCGCGTGGGTCGATGTTGCTCCCATGAGCGTGGTCGGCGATGAAGGGTATGTAAAGTGAGCGGATGTGGGGGATGTATGGAAGACGCTGGAGGAAATGATGCTGCCTAACGTTAGCCGAGTCGTTGCAATACAAGAGCAAGTGTTACACACCCAATCTTTGTAGTCGATAGACACCGCGAGTTCTCGCAGGCTGTTCATGCGACCACTGGTTATGAAGGTCAGGATTTCCCGATTTAGCATCCACCGTCTCCATCTTGAACTTGTAGTTGTATGCCCATCTGGCCCCTTTTCTCCGCTGTCGATCATCAACTTCTTCAGACTGGCTCGATGTCTCTTCATCGGTCCTTTGTATATCGCATCTACTGTTACCGTAGATGAGTACGATCGACCTTCTTGGAGGAAGAGAACCTCCAGGCTGTTAGGCGCCAAAGTTTCCTTCAGGAAGGAGATGAGTGATGGTGAGACCGTATTGGTATGAATCCGCTTAAGGTTCAGCTGGTATTCAGATCGTAGAGTGTAGGAAGCTTTGTAGGCTTTCGATGACGAGGGTGAGCCAGGATAGGCGGAGCGAGGCGTATATGTCCTGCGCAGGATCTTCCATAGCTGTTCGTGATTGCTGCAGTGCAGAAGAGTCAGTGTAGACAGAATAGACCAGTCAAATGCTCTGCGCAGCACGGGTACTGAGAGGGGAACGCGCTCTAGCTCCAAGACTTCAAGTTTCAGCTTGCCGGTCAACAGAGGCTCCGCAGGCTCCTGAGATGAATCTCGTTCACGGCTAGTGTGGCCATTGGGTGACGAGGATGTGCGCGACTTCGAGGTTGACTTCTCGGGGTGTGCTGGTTGTGAAATCTGTTCAGCGCTAACAGGCTGGTTGTCGTTGAACAGACTTATGCCCTCGGTCATGGATGTCTCATCCATTGGGTTGCCGAAGTGATCCACGTCCTGGTCGGCTTCGCGTTCATGCAAGGAGAGCGAGGCTATGGAAGGCAGAGGCAAGGAGGCAGCCGATTTGATTGGGGTCGCTTCGACTGACCGCTCTGTAGCGCCTGTAGCGCCTGGCTTTTGGGACGGCGGCTCTTCTGAATGGCGCATGTTGTGTATACGTCCAACAAGGATGCCCAGAACGCCTCCCAGCCTCTTCTCGCCTATTGAACATGCTGCTGTCGTCGTCGCATTGTAGTCGACCTGCTGCAGGCCTTCACCCTCCCATACGGTCACCCAGTCCCGCTGTTGCGCATGCGCTGCAATACCAATGCGGAGTTCGCGGAGTTTTTTCTGCGATCTTGCAATCAGGATGCTCATCTCATCGAGATAGGGTAATTCGTCAATGTCCAAAACGCTCAAACTCTTCAACGCAGGGATTGCGGAGAATGTGGGGTGCTCGACCCGATCTAGCGCAGACATGCTGCTGGGCGCGTATGGCGGGACGACAGCGATGGGTGCCTGCACGGTGCCAAGGCCGCTCGGGTGTGTAGTGTTCGGGGGTGGGGGTAGGTTTTGGTTGTTGAGGATCATGGGCGGTGCTGGCGGAGGGACAGGCGCATCGATGGTGTTGTCGTGCCATCGAATCCAGAGTCGGTCAAGACGGCATTCTTCACCGTCGCTCCGGTGAGCGAGGCTCGATAGCGCGAGCCAGACATCGCGCAGCACACCTGTTGGCATGTCCCACACAAATGTCTCGAGGTTGACCATGCGCGCAATGGCAAGCGCTACCAGCGTACCCAGCATCTTCCCACCCTCCTTGGTGATCATGTACTCTTGGACCCAGGCCTGCGGGCCGTTGCCCAGCGAGAACTTCTTTGTGAATTGTCCGTAGTAGTTTCCGAACCGGCGTTGCGGTACAGGGTATGGGTTGGCGGCGGTCCTTGGCAGTGCCGTCGGCGTCTGCCCTTGCAATCTCAACCGGCTCTGGTGGGGGAAGCAGTCATCGCCCATGACAAGCGTCGCCAGACCGTACGTGAGGGCGTCCACGCCGGCGCGTGGCTCATTGTGGGTGCTCTCGTCGGGCCACACGATGTCGAAGCGGGAATAGATGCACGGTATCGTAAGGCGGTGGAGGGCAGAGTGGCAGAGGCATAGCGATGTGAGGTCGTTCGTGTGTGGAAGCTGTTGAGTGCGTGGTTAACGTCTTTCCCCCCGCTGCCAGGACACATGTACGGGCGCAGCGCCCGTATCAGCGCTACTCACCTGGTGGATGATTTCTTTCAGGATGTCCATGGGCAGATCCAGCAGCTTTAATGGGCTCTTTGCGGCCTTTTCTTTGCCCTTTGCTATCGTCACCTGCTCGGCTGATGCCGAAGCCGTCGCCTTCACCGTACCCGGGGCTGGAGTGGCCGCCCACACATCCTCGCTCTGTCCTTGGGCGCCGCCCGAAAGTTGCGCATCGTCGTGCGAGGGCGAGAGGGAGCGAGCGAAATCGCCATCCGAGGGCAACGGCGACGCAGTCCTGGGGGTGCCGGGCGATGAGAGTGGGGAGTCGGCCATGGTTGGGAGAGTCCGGCACTACTTGGAGGCATACAAGCTCCCTACGGAAGGTCGAGAGCCAGGCGCAAGAACAGCACGGCAATACGGCTCGTGCATGTGCATGTGCATGAGGTGTGCGAGGGCCGTGGAGTCGTGTGTTGTGTTGGTCCTGCCAATCCAATCGACGTGGACGGCCAAGAGACCCTGGCTTATCCCGGTGCACATCCGCCCTGCCTTTCCGCATCAAGCCCGTTTCCTGTGCAACCGCCGCTTGCGCCGCCACTACGCCTCACACTGCGCCAGGTGCACCTTGCGTGTCGAGAAAAGATTGGGAAATACATGTGCGAATGCGAAATGAAGTGCCTTTTGGGCCTCGCTAGATACGTCCTGCTGAAAACATGTCAAGCATGAATGGGCACGACATGTTCCTTCACCAAAATACATCTCTCCAACGCCTTTCCGAGTGGGTATAGCTATAGATCAACTCCGTGCCCAGAAAAACGCCCATTGACTACCGCTGTACATGGGCCCAAAAGTCCCAGCCCCCCCTCACCCTCGACTGAGATTCAGAGCCGTTTGTCCGCGCTCGGGGTCAGTCATCTTGATTATCTTGACGTCGGACGTCTGGTTGACATTGCTCATTGACTGGGGAGTAATGAAGATGAACTGTCGACCGATGGAGCGCCGAGCAGCCTGGATGATCATGTGCATGCTCCGCTCGCGGTTCACGCTGTCCATGAACACGTCACTGAACCTGTCAGTTGATGCAAACCAACGCAAAAACAAGTAAACTTACAATTCATCGAGACAACGAATAGGAGAGCCCATGGCATCCCACAGTGAGAGTAGGAGGCACACAGTCGAGTAGGATTTCTCGCCACCAGACAGCGTCTTCGTTTGTCTGCCGTCTCCGCTTCGCTCCATGATATCCGGTTGGACCTGTGGGAGTTAGTAACACACCCAGTTCAAGACACGACGGTCGAGCTTACATGAATGTCGAGGAGAGCTTTTTGGTGATCGATACTCAACGTGCCCCTGAACTTCCGCTCGCTCAAGAGGTAGTTGAAAGTGACGCGTGCTCGGACAGAGATGCCTGACCTGAACTGCTTCCATCGGTTACGTCGATTCGTTAGGGTAGTGATGAGCTGATTGCGCAAGTCTTTGATACTCTCAAAGTCCTCCATGGCATCCTTGTGCATCCTCTTTGCTTCGTTGGCTGCTCGTAGTAGCTCATCTTGCGATCCGCCAAGTTCCTTTTCTGTTGCCTCCCTAGTCGCCTGCAGCTTTGCCAACATATGAGCAAGCGCATTGGAATCCCTTCCTGCGGGCACGGGAACACGCTCTTCGCAGACTGCTTGAGCGCCTTCCATCACTCTTTCCAATTCCTGCCGATTGCTTTCGGCTTGCTTTAACCATTCATCAAGGATGCCTTGCGCCGTGGCAACCTTGGCGATGGCGTCGTTCTTTGCCTTGAGCTCATCTTCCCGCGTACTTTGGTACTTGCGGACCATTGATTGCGCCTTGTCGAGTTTGAATCTAAGGTCTTCGACGAATTTCTGTGCCTCTTCCATCTCACGCTTGTTGTCCCGATTCTCCGCGTTCAGCTCGAACTTTCGCAGTTGCAAGTCTTCGAAAAACCCATCCAGACGCCCAAATTCCTTCTTCGCCGTCTCAAGCGCTTCTTCAGCCACCTCGATGGCTGCTGCATCTGGAGTAACCTCACTCAGCTCGCCTTCAAGTCGATCCAAGTTGTCAGAAGCATGTTGCAGGGCAATCTTGAGCGCTTTCTTTTGGCGCTCGTGGTCACGCACCCTGCTTTGACCAGCATTGACCTGAGTTTGCAATTGCCCAAAAGCTTCTGTAAGGCTCTGCACTTCTCGCTCAGCTTGAGCCAGGCGAGCTTCCTCCTCCCTATGCAGTCACTTAGTATGACACTCGGAAGAAGTTGGTGTTACCCTTACCTGACCTGAGCATCTCGATCTACCTGCATGCGCAGGTTCCCCAAGAATTCTCCGATGGGACTGTTATTGGTTCCACCGTTGCCAGTAAAGTTGATCACTCGGCCTTTTCGGGTATCGCCATCCGCAAATGTGAAACACATCCTAACGTTCTTGACAAGGGACCCGTGGGGGTTCATGAACCGGATGCCTTCTTCCATGTTCTCGATCAGCACCGTTTGTTCGATTGATTGGTTGATGATTAGCTGATTCCGAACAAGGTCGTCGTCAATCTATATCCAACTTAGACAAGTCCCCTTTGGCATCTTCACGACTTGCACTTACCGTCAATACTCTCATCCATGTCAAGAGCTCCCTGGCAGGTTCGTTGTTCGCTGTGTTGATTGGATTTCTGTTGCCAATGTAGATCGGAGCAACCCTGAAACAATTAGCTTCATCTGCAAACTCGGAAAAGGAGCACAAACCAGCCTGCCTTCTTCATCAATGCGGACAGTATAGTTTGATCTTGTTTGGTAGTGACGACGAAACTATTGAGCATTTGGCCAAATTGCTTCTCCAGGATGCGAGCCCATTTCGAATTGAGCAACTTCACGTGACGGCCCATAGGTCCCACTGGCGGCTCTCGAAATCTGCGTTCCAAGTTGATCGCGTTGAGTAACGCCTTTAATTTGGCAGGGTTCTGGTAACAATCCACCCAGTCACGTTGTCCTCCTCTTAGACTGGAAATGACATTCCGGATGCGCCTCTCGTCATCGCGTGCCTTTTTAACCTTTGCATCGGCTGTCATCTGCTCTTTTTGGACCGCTTTGAGCTGGTCTTGTAGGGGAAGAAGGCCTTTGTCATGATTTTCATACGCTTCCCTAGCTATGTCACACTGTGTCTTGGCTTCATCACGCTCACGGATCTTCTCCGCGTATAGACCATTGTCGGCTTGGGTCTGTCGTTGCTGGTGTTGTTCGATTTGTGCTTCGTATCTTGCCACTTCTGATTTCTTAGCCGCCATTTCACTTCGAGCTTGCCGTTCGTCGGATTGAAGTTGCTTGAGCTTTGCCTTGACCTCATCGAACTTGACCTTGGCCTCGTCTGCAAGTTGATTCGCCGGCTCCATTTCGTTGATAATGTCCGTAACTCTTTGCTTGGCGGCCTCGTGGGCCTGATCTGCCTGCTCATAGCGCTGATCTGCCTCGTCTACCTTCCGTTGTCGTTCCAGTATTGCAGCCTGAGTGTCCGCGACTCCTTTATCTGAGTCTGCCACTTCTTTTTCCTGTTCCTCGACAGTGGCCCATGCAGCCTGTTTCGCGATGACCGCCTCTTTGGCTCGCATCTGCTCCAGCATCTGAGCCCGGCGAGCTTTGTTTTCCAGGTCCACCATCTGACGTCTCAGAACGGCTAAATCGGTCTCTTTGACTTCGGCCCTCGCGTTCATCACCTCCAAGGACTGCTCGATCTGCTGGTAGTCTCTGTTCAAGTTCTCGAGCTGCGTGCCTTGCAAGAAAAATCTATACTTGTCTTTCGGTGTAGAGTGATTGAGGAACTGTCTCGCCATGTCCTGTGTCAGGACGTTCATGGGGTTGTCAATTTGCATAGAAAAGGCGTCCAATATATCCTCAAGTTCCGCCTTCTTGTTCGTAACAAGCTTGTTGTTCTGATCCTTGAGCTTGAAGCCGGAAGTTCCGGACCTGCTGAAGTGTCGTTCGACTATGATTGAGCCGCCGTATTGTGCTGGTTTGTATGCGAGTGGCCCTTGATTCTTGATCTTGACAGTGACAGATGCGTGGTCTTTGCCTTCTTTGATCAAACTCTTGAGGTTCTGAGCGCGATTCGTTGCAGTAGCCTTTCCCCCCAGGCAGATGGTAAGCGCAGTGAGCACGGCACTCTTGCCGCTGCCATTGTGCCCAATGATAAAATTGATCAGTGGCCCCAGGGTTACTGTCAAATGCTCATGGCACATAAAGTTGATGCACTGGATTTCCTCGATGATTCCAGAGTCAGTGGCGATGTTCTGCCTGTTTGCAGTCTCTTGTCGCTCCTTTTGCACCTGTTGTGTAGCCCATGCTTCCTGTGCATTTCGGGTTTGTTCAGCCTCTTGGTCTGAACTATCGTCGCTGCTCGCTGCGTCGGATACGTCGTCATCTGAAGATTCATCGCTGCCGTCTGGTTCGGATTGGCGAGGCCGCTTGTTCTGTGCCGTGTCAGCTAAGAATACAGTCGCATATAAGACGGTCGACGTACGCGACTGCCATGGCCTATCCCACTCGAGTCGATGCCGACGGTAGGGGCGCGCGGGCGCTTGGCCGACATGACCGCCGCCATCGGTGTGATTGCTGGGGTTGCGCAGAGAAAAGTTGGCGGTGGTGATGGTGGCGGGCACGCCCAAGGGCCCGTCGAACGTTGCGGGTGAGGTAGTTCGGAACGCGCTCCTTCCCCACTAAAGCGATCAGGAACCACGCTAGCGCCCTACAGTGGGTAGATTCACTCCTGTGGTTTGGGTTATGCCGTAAACGCCTTCCATCTAACCCGAACTGCCCGGGAATTGCTATGGGATTGCTGATCCCTACTAGCTTTATGGTCCAAATTCCAAAACATATCACAAAGGGCAGCATTTGTCGATGACTGCCCAGCCCTCGACACGTGATAGCGCGTGTGACCGCGTCGCACGAAAAAGCGTGGGATGCATATCTAGGCATTCTGCAGCACACAGGCATCCCCCCCTCTCCCCCCTTTCAAAAAAGAAGACCATTATCACTCTACTAAAAATTGCCTTGTGTACTTTCAATTGGTCTATACTGAAACGCCGCTTCATGTGGTTTAAGAGGGTATATGGAGCGTCTTTACTGCGACTGCCTACGACTATGCACGGCCACAAGCACAAAATAACCCGCTATGCAAAACTTACTCAACAACTCCCCATCCAGATACTGCTTACCCTACATAACGACCTGTTGCACATTAGTGTCGTGACTCCAGTGAGAAGACGGCGTAAACTTACGCAATCGCTATCCTTAGGTGCCTGACCAATACCCATTTCGTCGAACGTCTTTGGTCCCTTTCCTGGGGCAGGAGAAGCTGATGACGATGCAGGCTTACTGGGTGGGGTCGGCGTAGTCGGCTTGTTTGACTGAGCCGGCGCTGGCTTCGGCGGCGGCGGCTGCTGCTGCTGCTGCGGCTGTTGCTGCAAAGTTTGCACCCTATTAGGCTTAGGCATGTTGTCGTACCCGCTGGGCCGACCAGCTGATCCAGGCCGCGATGATGGGTGCGAGCCTTGACCCGGCGTCGCGCTGCCAGGTCTATCAATCCGCGAAGATGTCCTACTCTCTTGGCCGGGCTGTACCGTGGAAGGGCGGGTGTGTTGACGGGGCTCAAGAGGTGCGACATAGCCGATATCAGGCAACGTGGGCGCTTTCATAAGAGGTGCGCCTGTTTGCTTCTGCAACTTGTGACGCCCATCTGGAGCATTGTATCCGACATCTGGAGGCTGCGTCGACGACGGACGATTGTGCATCTCTGGACGCTGAGCGCTTGGTCCCCCAGGTTGCCTGTAGCTTCCTGGCCCTCCTGGTGGTAGCGGCGTGCCACGACCCATGCTGGAAGTACGTCCACCCCGTCCTGGGCCCATATTGTCTACGCTGGTATGAGGTCGCATCGGTATTGGTCCCATGTCAGGGCCCGGCCGTGGGCTGCCACGCCCGTAAGGATCGTTTGGTGGGAATACATTGGGGTTAATATTAAAGGCCGAGGATGTTGGTCGAGCGCTGGACGCTCTGACTTCTGGCGCAAATCCTCCAGCCATGGTTGGCCGTTGCGGACCCAGACGGGGAGGGCCATTGTCCATAGGGTAAGGTGCTGCTGTCGACGGGCGGTCGTACGGTGGCGACATGGGCTGGTTCGAGACCGTGGGAGGTTGATCAGACATGGGGTAGGGTGTCGTACTATCGCCTCGACCCGGCAGTCGGCCTCCTCCAGGAGTGGCAGGCGAGTCCGCGCCGTAGTCAGATGGGCTCACATCGCTGATTGACGGTAAGGGTGCATGCCCTTTCTGGAGCCTTGCTGGCCGCTGCCCTCGCATGGAGCCGTGTTTTGACTTGATCATGTTAATTGCGACATTCTCATGATCCTTCTTTGACAACGTCCGCGACAATTTCGATATACTCTCTATGCGTGCCGTCGCGTCTTTGTTGCCGTTCTTCTCGGCCTTATCGTACCATTCAAGCGCTTTGTCGAGATTGACTTGAACATTCATCCCAATTTCATGGAAGTAGCCCATGGCGAACTCTGCAGTTGCGAGACCCGCTGCTGCTGCGCGTTGCGCATATTGGTATGCCAGCTCTTCATTCTTGTTGAATTCTCCCTCGTGCCCGCAAAGGAACCATTTGCTGATAGCCATGTCTGCTTCGGGCTCACCTTGCCTAGACGCGAGCGCGTTGTAGTGTAACGATAACGTAGGATTGAACTCGCAGCCTAAGCTGCAAAGCTCATAGGCAGACCCCATCTTGAGCTGCGCCTTTGCAAATCCAAGGTACGCAGCCTTTTCGATGTTTTGGCGTGCACCTCGTTCGTCATACGGTAGAAACGTCTCGGGGACATTGATTTGTGGAAGTTCACGCGCCTGAAGCATGCCCAGGACGTAAGCACCCTGGGGAGCGTTCTCGTCGGCAGTAGCCGCAGCTAGTCTGATGAGCTGGACGCCGCGGGCGAAGTCCTGAGGCTGGCCATGCTGTCCGAGGAGCGTCATCATACCAAGGCGATAGTTTGAGGCCGAGTCGCCCTGTTCCGCACCAGCTTTGTAGTTCTGTAAGGCCTTGATGGGGTCGTTTGACTGCTCGAATTGCATGCCCATCCGGTACTCTGCTCTAGAATACCCCTTTGCCGCCGCACGGGAGTAGCATCGGAAGGCCTCCTTTTTGTCTGCCCGCATCCCGAACTTGCCAAACTCCAGCCACATGCCTCGCATAAATGTTGCTTTTGGATGGTGCTGGTCTGCCAGGAACGAGACAACATTCATGGCATCTAGACGCAGCTGGTGTTCCACTTGCGGTGTTGCCGGCCTCGCACCCTGAATCTCCGATATGCGCTGCTCGTGCAACTGCGCTGCGTCGACATATTGCAGCGCATCTTGTGCCCAAGCAAGCTGCATCTCGGGGTCGTTGGAGTTGAGGACTGGCAGGCGGGCATTTTCCAAGACTGCTTCCTTCTCATCGTCGGACGGAGGCACGTTCGGTGGTCTGTTCGGAAGCTTAGGAAAGGGAGAGAAGTTGGGAGCGTCGTTGCTCTGTGCGAATTGGTTATAGTCGTGCGAGGGCTGCTGCTGTTGCACAGGCTGAGGCTGCACGTTTGGCGGCTGTCGAAAGGCAGAGGAGATGCTTGCTTGTCGGGCCAGCCACTGGTCATTATGCGCGGGCAGCTCGTTGCCGTAGCTCGGCTGTTGCGGTGAGAAGTTCTGCTGGGACTGGTTGTAGCCTCCCTGCATTGGAGACATTGCGCCGTTCGTGCCACGAGGACCGTTGGCTTCCAACTCCAGCTGCGCGATGTTTTCCTGCATGTTCTCGGGCACTTCGGGCATTATCCTACCGCCAAAACTACGTCAGCCGCAATTTCAGGGCCTGCACACGGCGACGGGCTAGAACGAACCGCTGAGGCGCAGGCGAGATGACTTCAGGCGAAGGAGCCGGCATATAATAGTCATCGAAGCCTCCTGGCACAAAAGTGGCCCCTAGCTGGGGTTGGCCTTGGTGGTAGCTCATGGTATCAAAGGAACGTCAAGTTCTACGCGCTGTTGATGCTTGGGGGTATTAGCGTCAGCCCTTGTCCAAGAAAGACGGGATACAATGCAGGCGCCCGCTATATAAGGCCCTCTCCCGTGATGCGGTCCCGAACGTCGCCATGCATGCCGAGCGACGCGTGGAGCAGGAAATGAGCGTACCTAGACTTTGGTGGGGTACGTCCCTGAATCGCTGTCGCTAAGTGCCACCTATCCGGCGACCCTTGCGATCTGACGGGTATCGTATACGAGAAAGTGGGCGATCCTGCGTAGTCGTATTCAGTGTAACGCTGTCGCAGAGCGCACTGTTGATGGCGGAAAGCGGCGGCGAATGGTCCAAGGAGGGGCACAGGCGGGAAGTATAGGTTGGGAGAAGGGAGAAGAGAGGGAGAGAGACACGAAACGACGGCGAGGACCGTTTGCTCTTGAAACAGGCGCTGAAGTAATCGGAGCTCCTAAGGCTTCTGGATGTGAAAGGTCCACGGGTGCGTCGTTTGACGTCAAGTCCCAGCAAGCTCCTCGAGCTTGCACAGCTGCACACTTAAAAGGTCACAGGGACAAGAATAGAGCATCCTTGGGGGTGACCTGCATCATTCATAATGTCGCCGTGAATCCGCCCAGAGCGCACATCAGCTATAAATGTTTCCGT
Source organism: Stemphylium lycopersici (assembly GCA_003268315.1). Classification (NCBI taxonomy): domain Eukaryota; kingdom Fungi; phylum Ascomycota; class Dothideomycetes; order Pleosporales; family Pleosporaceae; genus Stemphylium; species Stemphylium lycopersici. Next base: position 120,423 of record QGDG01000036.1, read on the forward strand.
GCAAATGGCAAGTCGGCCATGTTCTGCGGATTGGGTATCACTGCTGCGCCATCCAGTTCCCGGAGGCTGTGCATTTGCATTTCGCCGGGCCACTACTTTTGGCGCGTTCGAGTCGCATTTTTGCACATCCATGGATGATGCAACCTATAAAACCCCCGGGTCGAACGGCATGGAAAGGGTTTTTGCGGAGATGAAGTCTTACGTAGCCATGTCCTCGGGCGCAGCGCTGGCTTGCGCGGCTGCATGCGTTCCTGCTCACCATTGAACGAGCACCCGGCCTGCATCGCCGTTGTACAAGGGTGAACATGTCATCAAGATGGTTGGAATCGTACTTTTAAATTTCATGACAAGCTGAGAACTACATCATGCGAGTAGTGGCTACTATATGCCAGATGTATACGTGTTCTGAACAAGACGAACAGGCAGCGGCAGCATCATACCCCTAGTGAACCATGACATCTGCACCTGCTTGTTGCTGCTGCTGCTGTTGTGCGGCACCTCCTGGCTGTTGCTGGGAGGCTGGCTTGTCACCGCTGGGGGCGTTGGGGTCGGCCTCGTCCATCTCCATGTCATCGTCTCCACCCTCCTCGCCCTCTTCCTCCTCATCGTCTTCTGAGTCTTCGATGTCAATCTCCTCACTACCGGCCTCAGACTCGGCGTCATCGTCATTGGCGGGGCCCGCAGTGTCTTCGGCGCCTGCCATGGCGGCATCCTCGCCCTCAGCAACGACGCCTTCACCCTCGGCACCCTCCTCTTCCTCTTCCTCCTCTTCGATACCGTATTGGTCTCCGTCGGCGTTGAGGTCGGCCTCTGGCTGCTCGGGAGGGAACTCGGGTGGTGCAGACTCGTCAGAGTCCCTAGTTTAGTTAGTCGCATGCAAAAACAAGTCTATGTGAATTGGTGTGGGTACCATTTGATAGCAAAGCGGGTGACTCGCGGCTTCTCTGCAAGAATCTGCCTCTGCACCTTTTCGATAACGGGCTTGGTGGGCGGGTCCAAGGCGAGCGCCTCATCTGTGTACTCGTTGTTCACGTAGTATCCGACACGGACGAACTCGCGCTCTTCGTAGCTGCAGCTCAGCAGGATGACGGTGACGCCGATGATTTCGCTGTTGGGGATACGCGATAGATCCGGGGGGTCGGCGCGGAACTGGAACTTGTTGACGCCAATTGGCAGCGGGCCGACGAGGACAGAGTCAAGTTCCTGATCATACTCGTTTCTACGTCGATTAGAGGCCGTCGGGACAGCGTGGCGGGACGAGTGTACTCACGACGTCGCAGAGCCGACATAGGTCAATTTCCATTCAAGATCTGGGTTTTGTTAGCGAGCGCAACAGACAGTAACAGTGAGCCTGCTGACCCTTTTGTAGTTGCTCTAGGCACTCGAATGTGATCTCAAACTCGTACGGCTCGTCAAAGCGCGCGGGGTTGTTCTTGACCTCGACGCCGAGAAGCGAAACGACAGACATGTCGAGAATATGGTTGGCGGGGTAGATTGAGTGGCGGGTGAGGGGATGGGTGTGGGAAGGCGAGAGACTCGGAGGGCGTGAAGCGTTTGTGGTGGGGAGACCGCAAAAGAGGCAACAGGAAAAGGTGTTTGTTATGGAAGCGGTGAGGACGTGCGTTAGAGAGATCGCGGCGGCAACGATCAGTGGATCAAAGGCTTTGCCCTGTCGCGAGTCGCGTTTTGCCCAAAACGTGACCTGGCGTTTCGCGTTCGCGTCTGGCAGCACTGTTGCACGAATCACGCCTCCTCTCGATGAAGCTGAGGTGGACGAACCCTGCATTCACCATGACCTCTTGGCCCGAAGAAGACCTGCTCCTGATACTGCGACGGCCGTCCCTTTCGATAGCCTTGTACGTGTACACAGGTAGCGAGTTTTAGATCCAGCCAAACTGCATTAGCTTCAGTGGGCTTAGCAACGTCGCAACCATGGCCAAACCAATGTCACAAGCATGGAGAATGGCCACCCTCATCTCCCAGCATCCACAGATACTGTGTACAGTCCTGGTGCAAGTGCAGGTGGGTGCAGCAAGCCAGTAGTATCAATGTCATGTTTCTACGAGACGGAGCTTAGGTCCGTTCGAAAAAGTTAGCAGAACGCAACGGCAGGCTTATCAATCGCCACAGTGATGCATGCAGCCAAGTGCCCCTTGACGGCCCCACGTGTTAGGAAAGCCTCCATACTTTTGTACAGGGCATCCCATCCCGTGAGAGACTTGCTAAGGCACTGAATTTGGCTCATGACGCTGACAAAGGCCAATCCAACAAATAGTCGATGCTGCGCGGGAGAGCTAAAGTGGGGCAGGTGACCGGCCCTGCCAGCCTGCGATGAAGCGGCCGACACGTCTTACCTAGGAAAAGACACCTTTCCCAGATTTACCAAGCACACGTTGAAGAACGATACATGACCAGCACATATGCCTGTACGCACGTTTCCGCCCGTTCCGCCCACAGCTTTATGAACACTTGGGCTGCCAATATCTAGGCACCGAGGATCGTCACCCCGAGATCCAACATTTCAAAAGCGGTTATTCTGGGGCCGCAAAGGATACGGATAACGGGAAGGTAGCTAGTGTACGGGAGGGCTGCTACCCACCTATGCCGCTCCTTCGCGCATCGCTAATGCCCTCCACAGAATCTTTGGTTCACACGTTACGTCCGTAAGGGACCGCCACATCCGGTAGAAGGCCTCAACTGCACATCACTCAATCATGTCCAGCGCCCTGCCAAGCCAGGACGTAGCCCTCGGCTCCAGTCAAACATCATTCGGCGCAAATGAACGAAAGGCGCACCAGTCGCAGCCACGAGTCCGCCGCCGGAACCGACTAATTACTTCGTGTCTTGAATGTCGAAGAAGAAAGCTGAAATGCGACAAAGGCCACCCATGTACGCATTGCACCAAAAACTCCCGGCAATGTGTCTTCATCGCCCCTGGTCTGGATGCAGACGCACAAGCAAAGCTCGCCGAGGTAAAGGAGCAGATGGGTCTCTTGGAGAGAAGTCTTGAGGAGGGTGTCGCTCGTAAAACAGAATCCAACGCCAGAAGCCCCATTTATTTTTCTAGACTCAGCGTCCTGCCCGGCCAGGATCAGGATCAGCCAAGTGATCAGGAAGACGACGAGGAAACAAAGAACCTCCGACCCACCTATCTTGTTACTGAAGATGCTGCTTACTATGAACCTGAAGAGGATACAAACGACGACATGGTCGACCTCGGATTTCGCATGGGCAAGGTACGAATAACAGAACGCATAGGAGGTCTCGTGCGCCCAAGGTTCTCCGACGAGGTAAGTCTGCCCATGATGTGGCAAGTATTCATACTAAAAGCCGTTGTTTAGTTGGCCGAGACACTGAGCGACCTGCCACGACATGAAAGTTCCAGCCAACCAAGGATCGAGGAAGACCCGGCATCCTGGCTGGCACCAACTGAAGACTATATTGCTCCATCTTCCAATTTTATGCTAGTTGGTGGAGTTGGCAACGCACCCCTCGAGTCCTACTTACCATCGCGTTTCGTTGTTGATAAACTGATCGCTCACTACTGGTTTGCTGTTCATGTGGTTTCCCGAGCCGTTCATCGCCCTTCGTTCGAGCGGCAATATCAAAATTTCTGGATCAGAGTGAACATGGGCATGGAACCTCGCTCTTCGTTTCAAGCAGTCCTATTTGCAGCTTTGCTGAACTCCGTCGTCTCTATGACCGAGGATAAAGTACGGGCTGAGTTCTGCGTTGAGAGAAAAATAATGATAAGTAACTTCCGTGCGGGGACCGAGACAGCCCTCGCCAAAGCCAACTTCCTGCGCACTACCAAATTGGAAACGATCCAAGCTTTCGTCATGTACTTGGTATGTTCCATCTATTGCCGTCTGACTACTGCTTGGTGTTGTGTGTATGACGTAGCATACTATCATAGTTCTTTGCATCTTGCGCAAGACCGACTTAATGCTAATGTCTTCACTGTAGATCCCTTTGTGCCGTTATGAAGTGTCACGCGCCCATTCCGCACTGACAGGGTCATTGATCCGCCTGGCCGAATGCATGGGACTCCATCGAGACCCTGTTGCGTACAGCAGTTCGCCCATCGAAATCCAGGTACGGCGCATGCTATGGTATCAGATCTGCTTCCTCGATCTGCGGACTTGTGAAGCCGTGGGGCCCCGGCCGCAGATCAGGCTCGACGATTACGACACCCGCTTCCCTTTGAACATCGACGATGATGATCTTGATCGCGCTGAGCGTGGCGAGCCTGGAGTGAATGTGACAAAAGACGCAAATCGATTTACAGATATGACCATCAGTCGTATGCGTTTTGAAGCCTACGAGATGCATCGTTTTCTTTGGAGTGAACGGCCAAAATTGGACCGCAAACTCACAAGCGGCAAGCGCGAGGTCACCATCACAACTATTCTTTCACGCGTTCAGTCCTTCCAAGCAGCAATGGAGAAAAAATACGTGCCAATGCTTAGCAAGCTGGAGCCATTACACGTGCTGGCTTCAGAGCTGTATGGCATTGTCTCGAACCGACTCTATGTTTCTGTATTGCAGAAGTACATAACCGGTGCTCGTAGCAAGATGCCCGAGAGCCTACGGAACCTTGTCATGAGTGCATCAACAATGATATTGGAACACGGGATGGCGATCGAGCAGCATCACGTTTTGTCTAACTGGGCATGGATTGTCGGTGCTCTCCACCAGCATCACTGCGCCATTCTCCTCATCAACGAGATTTACATAGCAAACCCAGAGCCAGCTATGGAACAGAGAATCTGGAGGTGTCTGGACTATTCGTTCAATATTCCTCCTGGGCTTTCCAACGTTGAAAAGACTAGAAAGGTGCTGGAAGAGCTAGTCGGAAAGACAAAAAGATACTGTGACATGAGAAGAGTCCGGATCCCGACAAGTATGCCACCAGTTCCTCAAGAACACCGTCAACGCGTTCAAAGAGAAGAAAGCGGGCACCAAGAAAGCATGCCATCTCCTGTGAGCAGCACTGGTCCTCTGTCGCATATTCTAAGTGGTAAGGCGGTCGCACACCAATTCGCACCACCACAGCCACAGCCACAGCCACAGGCATATAGCCCATGCAATGGGCCGCCACTAGCTCCAATGGTAAACAGTTTCCCAGGTGCCATGCCAAGCGTAGATTGGGGCACTATCGATTTTACAGCAGCAATGCCAGCATCTCAACCACCACTCTACAGCGACTTTCTCCCCTCAACACCAGGCAGCAAAGGTCATGTTACTCGCACAATGCCGAATGGCGGCGGCGATGCTAGTAGTCCCAGCTCAGCCATATATGGCATGGCGCCAGGATCAACGGGAAGCAACAGCATGGATGCTATAAACGATATAGATTGGGTCAGTGTTTTCGAACCCTCTGAGTTTGTCCTCGATGCTAACGAAGACTGCAGAACGATGTTGAAAAAATGTTTGGCAGTGCTGAAGTGGGCGCTGGAAATATGATTATTCCTCCTTTTACTTTTCCGCAGTTCTCGGCTGAGGAGTTGAGATGGCCTGAGCAGGATGTTGGCATGCAATAAGCTTGCTTTTTAGTGCATCGACGTTTTGGAAAAAATGTGAGCTGTTTTTAGTCATGCAACAAGGGGTCGTTGACTCCTTTGTAGTCGTAGCATTAGCAGCAATTTTCATACGTTTTGGGTCAATACATTCACACCTCTACAAACATCCCCTCACCTGTCCAAGCATACTTCTCAGTAGATATCAACGTACGACGCGCATGCATCTTTACAGCAATGTTAAGCGCCAGCACCGAATATCCTTTTACGATGCAACGGGAAATGAATGCGTGCCTTATCTACTGCCTGGCTGGATTGGGAAATCAACCATTTCGGTCGATCTATATCTTCGTTTCCGAGGCAGTTGTCTAAGATTTCCGTCTTCCGAATATCAATAATCAGTCTCCTCGATCGCTACCTGGCTAAGACATTTACAGAGAAAATGCAGACTTTTGATAGAACACATGGATTCCAGCCAGTACACAGAGATAATGGCTCAAATCCTGCCCACGCCCTGACGCGTTTAGGACCAGATCACTAAGGACTCAACATAACATCTCAACCAAGGCCGTGGCGAACTGAGGTTGTACGCGGAGAGCTGGACTAGATACTCGTCCGTTACCCGTCTAGAACATTTGGCCGAGCAAATGCTTATCGAACATAAGCAATGCAGTGCGGGCCGAATAAAGTTGTGCATGAATGTTAATGTGACATAAGCAATACGGTTAAGGTCAAACTCAAGTGCTCATGACAGCACTGCTCTGTTTTAGCGCATGACCCTTTCTCAGTTTACTGCCGGGGTTGAAGATAACGCAACATATAATCTTGTTTGCATAGTGGATCCTGGCTGAAAGAAACTCATGTATTATTCTAACATTATCGAGTGTCTTCAACATGACATGTTGAGGAGACGAAGTCGTGGACCGCGTCGTTCTTGTACACCTCCGCGATGACCTCGTTCCTAATAGGCATTCATGCGTGAGGAGCAGCTATGAGAAAGCGGTTCGTACGAACAGAGCTCACGAGTAGAATATGCTCCTGTAGCGATCGATAGCACTATTACGCCGAGAGTGTTAAGATGTTGCGGTTCTCATGTAAGAATGAGCCAGTCAACTCATCGCAAAGTCTGTTCAACAAAGCAAGGACTTTGAACTTCACTCTACTCTTAGCGCGCCCGCTCGGCTGTGTTGTCGTGACCCTCCAGCCTGTAGAAGCGTGACGCCGGTTGACCGAAAGTAGAGGCTGATGGAATACCGATAAAACTCTGATACGGAAATAGCTCGTTCAACCTACCTACTATTATGAGATGCCATAAGCACATGAATTCAAGCGTTTACTAGGAGCTTCGATGATAAGTCACTTGAAAACGATCGAGTCAGCGCCGAAGAGTTGAGAGGTGGATAGGTAACAGTAGCTAGGACGCATTTGGTGATGCAATAGGTGCAATGGAGAGACGTGGTTAGTCGGATTGGAACTTCAGAAAACCGGGACGCCGATTAGAATGGCGGCCCATTATCGCGAGGCGTATGATAGGAAACATTACATCGACTATTTTGTTGTTCCTCTTGTCACAGACAACGGTATTAGAGCTTCCCCCTTTTTGTTTAATGATAGATTGCGAAGAAATAGATGCTGTGGATGCTCCAGCAATTACCGAAACTTCGTCTCATTAAGAAGTTCTGCTAAGACATACTTGTCGAGCATAGTAAACACTGAACCCTTCCAACAATTTAGCCTTCGGCCCCCGCGGTGATCGCTCCGCCTTCCAAACCCAACATGATCATCCAACTTTTCTGTACAGTCGGCCATCGTGTATCTCAGAGGGTGGTAAAGGCCACTCGAGCCTCGGTATAATAGTAGCAGGCTCTATGATTGTGGGTGCAGGGATGATTGAGTCGCACTCGGTGACAGGTTCTGAAGCCTTTTCCACCTGGTTTGGCGATATCTTGATTTGTTCATCTTGCATTGCACCTCTACATTCTTTGCTAGGTTTCTAGCTGCGGTTAGCAAGGATATATGGAGCGTGGTAGACTTACAGGAGGAGAAGTCTGGGGTGGTGGATATCGTGCCTTTTCACAGCATCTGCGCAGGCGATCGTGATGAGGTTCGAGGACCATGATTGACGTGATTATAGAATTTATTGAGGGTAGCTCAGTCGCTCTATAGTTTATGGTAGAGATTGGAACAGAATTTGAAGTAAACGTGTTCTTTCATAGCCATCACATTGATTGTCAAGATGGTGAAGTGTATGATGTTTGTGCTGGCATGCTGCTGTTGGACATGCGAAGCACGGGTGATTGTTTGATATGAACACGATCATTCTCCAAGTCATGGAACTCCGCGATAGGGTAAGACGCGTTCACAGGACAACAGAGTGAGCCTGTGCCAATCCGGAGACAGCTCATTCTCTTGCGACCTTGAACAACGGCCCAAGATTGCGATTTTTTCGCTTTTGGAGATGGCGCATGAATGGACACATCTAATTTCTCAAGCCCGAATGTATGTGCAGTCTTCCGGGTCAAGACACGGCACAAGCAAACCATGGAAGTAGTCAGGTCGGGTGCATGCGGCAAGGCTGCTACTGCCCATTAGGGAAGGCGCCGCCAAGGCTCGCTTGTCAACTGAAGACCACCAATATTGTCCCCCACCACGAGTTTCCGTCTCTCACGAACTTTCGACGACAAAATCCACGGCAGTCATTCTTTACAACCAGAACCGATTGACTACCTCAAGCACTAGCCATGCGTGAGTATCATCCTTCTGGTCGGCTATTAGAAAGATGGTCGACTTCTCTGTGTGGCTGAGACACCTAATTTGGTGCGCTTCCAGCGTGCAGAGAATTCGACTTCTTTAGCAGCCAGGCTTTCTTCAATGGCCATGCGCTTACATATCCAAAGCTCCCAAGTTCGATCCCTCCGAGGTGAAGGTCATTCACCTCCGTGCGACCGGTGGTGAAGTCGGTGCCTCATCCGCGCTCGCTCCCAAGATCGGTCCTCTCGGTCTCTCGCCCAAGAGTACGTGTCGAAACCGAAAAACGAACAGACGGGAAAAGCTCGACTAACAAACCCATAGAGGTCGGTGAAGATATCGCCAAGGCCACCGGTGACTGGAAGGGTCTCCGTGTCACCGTCAAGTTGACCATCCAAAACCGTCAAGCCGCCGTTTCCGTCGTCCCCTCCGCTTCTTCCCTCGTCATCAAGGCCCTTAAGGAGCCTCCCCGGGACCGCAAGAAGGAGAAGAACATCAAGCACACCAAGAGCGTTCCTCTTGAGGAGATCATCAGCATCGCCCGTACCATGCGCTTCAAGTCCATGGCCAAGGACCTCAAGGGTACCGTCCTTGAGATCCTCGGAACTGCCTTCAGCACTGGCTGCAAGGTTGACGGACGCAGCCCTAAGGACATCTCCGACGAAATCAAGGCTGGCGAGATCGAGAGTACGTCTGCCCACGCTAGCTGTTCTAAGTGACATTGGCTAACACAACGCAGTCCCTGAGGAGTAAACGTTTGCACAAGTTGCTCGACGATTACGATGAATGATATATGCCATAGAGGGCGCTACATAGCTGAATGAGGATCATATCTCCAACCACGGTTACCGCTTCGGAATCGGGGGAGTTTGCACAGCTACGGCGTTTGGGATGTTTGATACCACCATACTATAAAAGTGACTCTGGCATACGACAAATGATACAACACATCTTGTCACCTCGAAACCGACTTTCTGTGAAGATTGTGATATCTGTTTGGCATTCAATGCCAACCGTGACCAAGACGAACACTCAATCCCAGGAGCCCAGAAATTCGAGATTTGCGTAGGCGCATGAAGTGGATTTCCAGCGACTGGTACATGCATGGCCTATTGTTTTGTAGGAACGTTTGCATCAATCAAGATTGATGCGTACGTGAGTCTAGGCGTGGCCTGCGGCGTGCTCGGAACTTGCAGTGTAAACTCCGCGATTGCGCGTCACCAGTCGTTTCTTGACTTCTGAACCACTAAATCAGCGCGTCAACATGTCAGCATCCGGCACACGTTCATTCAGCCATGCGTCGGCGGCGATCGGACGAACTTCCATATTTTGAGGATGAGCGGTCGTGGCCGTCCTTCCGGCTGCGCCGTCGCTATATATACTACCTCGTCGGCTTCCTGATCGTTTGCTGGTTACTGTACCCAAGCCGCAGCCCTGCGCCGGCGTCTGGGGAAGCTTTCAGAGTAAATTGGTCAGACTACGCATACAGCGTATATGCGACGGATAGCGCAGCACTCTGTCATGCCGTCCTAGTACTCGACGCGCTCGCCCGATTTGGCAGCAAAGCAGACCGCGTTTTATTCTATCCCGACCATTGGGACACCACCGTAGAGAGCGCCACGGACAGAGATAGTCAACTACTCACTTTGGCGCGCGATGTTTACAAAGCCAAGCTGCATCCTGTCAAACCGCTCCAGGTGGCAGGCCGTACGGAAGGTATGTGCAGTACCATCTTACCCACGTCAACTCGCCATGCTTTGGGGAGCAAGATATAACGAGGCCATCACTAACGGTTCGCAGACGGCTGGGTATGGGATGAAACGGTAACGAAGCTTATGGCTTTCTCCCTTGAGTATTACAATCGCGTCATCTCTCTGGATTCGGACCTCACGCTCCTCGGCTCTCTCGACGAGCTCTTCCTCCTACCTGAAACACCGATCGCGATGCCGCGTGCATATTGGACAGACAGCAAGCCATGGCCGCTCTCAACGAAGCTCATGGTCATCAAGCCTAACTTGGCTGAGCTAGAGAAGTTCAAGCGGCTTATGGAAAGTGGTGGTGATGATATGCTAGTACGAATGCACAGATACGACATGGAGATACTAAACGAACGTTACGAAGAGAATGCGCTGGTGCTACCACATCGGCCCTACGCTCTTCGCACGGCAGAGTTTAGACGGCACAACCACAAAGACTATTTGGGAGATGCAGACGAAAAATGGGATGCTGAAAAGGTTTATAAAGAAGCGAAACTCGTTCATATCAGCGACCATCCTCTACCGCCGCCGTGGTACACATGGCCTCAAGGCAGTGTTGAGGAGATGCAACCTGATTGCGATAGCAATGCCGAGGGAACCTGCGCTGAAAGAAGGATTTGGAAAGGGCTCTACGAAGACTTCAGGAACAGGCGGAAGAATGTCTGCAAGCTGTTGACTGTGCCTTCAGCCGATTGGGCTATGTTTAAAGAACGGTCACATGACGATACGAACGAGACCGAGAGTGATGCATCTTCCGTAGCGGCAGCTACTGGAGCCCCACTTCTTGTAGACATTTGAATGGCCAGGTATAAGAAGCTGTTGACAAAATGAATGCATTGGACAAGCATAGCCTGAGGGCTTCTTGGCAGCGGACTGGTTGCATTATTGCATTGCGACCTTACCTCGCACAGCATACTTGCCCGCATTGAGTACACGTTTGGCATTTGCATGTGGACATTAGTTGGGCAACACGCGTGGCAGTGAAGGCCTGGGCACAGAATGTCGGGCAGGACTCACTCATTGGTGAGAGAATTCGAATGATACCTTGGTTATTACGTCAAATTAGATGTCTATTGAGAAGCAACCGCGAACAGACTCAAACGAGTGGTACTTTTCGTGGGGCTAGAGATAGGTTTTCGATGTGTACCAGCATCCTGTCCAAGAATGTAACCTCGCTTGAGTACTTCAATCTCGGGGCTTGAAACCGCCCCCAATCTGTGAACCGAAAGCTTACCTCGCCAACCAACCTTAATGCATCTCTGAAACTGATGACCAGATGATGAGTAGGCCAGGACTTCGCCATGACTCTAGGATAAATGGTCCAACGTCATCTCCTTGGAGGTACCGTAGCAGTGCTGAATATGGTCGTTGCAGCAGGGAACAAGCTGAATCCCATATGCTGGCCGCTACTTCATTACGCACAACTATGACTTATGCCCACAGCCAACAATAAGTGACGTGTCTCTACTGCGCCTCTTGCCTACAGATATTGTTATTGTGCTATTGTTCGACGAGGCATGTCAAGAGCGGAGTCTTCGCAGTGGCGCGCCTACGCGCGTTGCTAGAAGCAGACTGCGCCTTCCTTCCCGCGGTCGCCGCCAACGCGCACCAAAATCTCCGAACCAATGCGCCGCATCGCCTCCAGTTGCTCACTGCGTCCATCATTGCTAGGACGTTGACAGCCAAATTTCACCTAGACGACCCCTCTATATGCACGTCTACCTCAGCATGTCCAGCTGAATGCGTATCCGCTGGCCAAGAGACAGCCAGCGGGATGTGGTAGCACAAGCTCCAGCATGTTGCATGGGGTGACAACCGTTTGTTTTAGCGCAAAGGTCCGATCGACAGCCGGCTAGTGGGGAATCACGCTGTTCATCCTAGCAACAAGAACTAGCTCCGGCTGGGCATAAGTCGGCGTCCGTCATCGCTGCCGTGGCTTGACTGCAAGCGGAAGAGTAGGGAGAGTGTGGCATCGCAGCGCGTTGCTCGTATAAGTACGCCAGCCTGAGTTAAAAGAAGAGGGGTAAGGTTACAGCGGACATCAGCCACGGCGGACGCTGTACAGTACAAAGGGGGGGGCGAGCGGCGCGCGTGGGTTGCAATGGAGAGGCTCTCGAGAATTACGCTATGCGGCAAGGCTCGGCATCTGACTGGCTGACTAGGGTTCTTCCCCTGGGGATGCGCTCCCGGTGGCGCATCATGCAGTCGGTGCTCTCTGTGGGTCTGGGAAAGTGATAATGAACTAGCATGGTCGGTGAAATACCCCAGCTGCGCGGCGTGAGAGCTGAACTAGTCAATGCAGCTACATTGAAATAGCGCCCCTTCTCCACGAGCGTGCATCGTACGCCGCAATCACTCTTCTATTCATTGTTTCAAGAGGAGAGCGTGCATTCACCGCATAGGCGCCGTGGAACCTGCCTTCTGTTAAAAGCCATCCCTCTACTTCTTCCACCACCTCTGCCGATTGGTACTACACACAACAGAAATGCGCGACTTCACCCTGGCCTCGGTGCTTACGGCCTCAGCCTTGTTCGTCAGGCGGACTGAAGCCGTTGCCGCAAACCCTCTTCCCAAGCCCACAAACATTACCTGGGGCGATGCTGGATGCTTCTCTGTAGGATCCGTTACTCTAGATGCCCCGGACCATGAGGTACTTTCCGATGCTTTCGACCGTATGCTTAAGACGGCAACGGAGCTAAAATGGATTCCCGCAGCTGTTGAAGCCCCGGTCCCGTCATTTGAGCCTTTCCCTACTCCATCTGCTGGAGCGTCCAGAAGGAAGAGCAAGAGGCAGTATAGCACTCCGGGGAACTGCACAAGTTCGGTAACGACTGTCAAGATCGATGTAGCAGACACAGACGCCCAACTCCAACATGGCGTCGATGAGTCCTACACGCTGGAGCTTGCCTCTGGATCAGACAGCGTTGACATCACTGCCGAGACCGTCTATGGTGCCCTTCACGCCCTTACCACTCTCCAGCAAATGGTCATCAATGACGGTTCCGGCAACCTGATTATCGAGCAGCCCGTCTCAGTCCAGGATGCGCCTCTCTACCCTGTTCGCGGTATCATGATCGATACTGGTCGCAACTTCATCACCAAAGCCAAAATCTTCGAGCAAATCGACGGAATGGCACTTTCCAAGCTCAACGTCCTACACTGGCACATTGTCGACTCGCAGTCCTGGCCCGTAGAAATCAACGCATATCCAGAAATGACAGATGATGCCTACTCTGCCAACGAGATCTTCACCCAGGACATGCTGAAAGAAATCGTTGCCTATGCCGCAGCCCGCGGAGTACGTATTCTCCCAGAAATCGACATGCCAGGCCACGCTAGCTCTGGCTGGGCGCAAGTCGACGAGTCCATCCTAACCTGCCAGGACAGCTGGTGGTCCAACGACGACTGGGCGCTGCACACAGCCGTTCAGCCCAACCCCGGTCAACTCGACATTCTCAACAACAAGACATACGATGTCGCCGGCCAAGTCTACAAAGAAATGGCCGACGTCTTCCCGGACAACTGGTTCCACATTGGCGGCGACGAGCTCTTCCTAAACTGCAACAACTTCTCCTCACTCGCGCGCGACTTCTTCGCGTCTGGAAAAACAATGGGTGACCTGTACCAAGTCTGGGTCGACCGGGCACTGCCCGCCTTCCGTGCGCAAGCCAACAAGACGTTCGTCATGTGGGAAGATGTCAAGATATCCGCCGACGTAGCCGCCACAGGCGTCGTCCCCAAAGACATTATCCTGCAAGCCTGGAACAACGGCCTTGACCACATCAGCAACCTCACCGACCAGGGCTACCGTGTCATCGTCTCCAGCTCCGACTTCGTGTACCTGGACTGCGGCTACGGCGGCTGGGTCGGCAACGATCCCAGGTACAACGTCATGGTCAACCCGAACGCCACGGACGGCGGGCTGAACTTCAACTGGGGTGGAACAGGCGGCTCGTGGTGCGCGCCGTACAAGACGTGGCAGCGCATCTACGACTTTGACTTTACCCTCAACCTCACCGAGACCCAGAAATCCCTTGTTCAGGGCGCCATCGCGCCCCTGTGGTCCGAGCAAGTCGACTCGGTAGTCGTGAGCCAGAAGATTTGGCCGCGCGCTGCGGCGCTCGCGGAACTTGTCTGGAGTGGAAATAGGGATGCGGATGGCAACAAGCGTACGACCGAGTTGACGCAGCGTATTCTCAACTTTAGGGAATATCTTGTTGCTGTGGGTGTTGAGGCCAGTCCGCTTATGCCCAAGTATTGTCTGCAGCATCCGCATGCTTGTGATCTTTATTTGGATCAGACGGCGTTGCATGAGCCTGCTGCGTAGGGCTTGTGAATTTCGACTGCATGGTTCACTTTTTCACTTTTTTCTTCTTCTACCTCTTTACGGACGGTTGTATGATGGGAGAGACTTGGGAAAGAGGGAAATATAAAATTGTGGGGTCCGGGTTCGACTGGGTATTGAAATGGAACAAGGGGGATGGGTGAAACTCCTCTTTGATATATTAATGTTATCATTCTACTCTTCTTGACCATCGCTCTGTCCAGATGCATTATACCCGCATCTTAAATATACGTGATGACTTGTTTGCCATGGAAAGAATTATATGCACAAATATTTTACCTGCAGTGATTCTTAGCAGTGCTTGCAGCCCGACATCACATGACAGCGTCGGTTCAGCGAGATATGCCGGCACCTCGATGAGACGATGTGCCTTTGTGTGTACTGCACATGGACAAAGGCCCCAGGGATTACAGCGGACTTTGCAAACAGGGTGGTATAGTGAGGCATGCGCTGCAGAATGAGAGAGAAGGAAGGGAAAGAAGACACAAGAAGAAACACCCCAGTCAACCCCAAAACTCCTCCCCAGACAAGACCCGCCTCCACATTGCCACCATCGGCGGGCGAAGCTTGTACGCAAAATTAGAAAAAGCCAGTCATGACACCATTCATTACGCATCAAACACCGCCCATTATGGCGACTTCAAATCTTTGGCCGCGAGCACCTCATTCGCAGCCGCCATCTCGGAAGAGGTGATATCCCTCTTACCCAGCTTATGCGAGCTCTCCGACGAAGACGACGACGAGGTAAAGGGCTTCTTCACTGCGTCCTTGACTTTCTCGGTTGTGGTCTTGTGGAGCGTGGTGTCGTCGGCGGAGTTGTTGGTGGAGGAATGAGGGGTTATTGGCTCTGTTTGAAGAGCGTTAGCAAAGGTGGGGTAGGGAAGGTGAGATTCAGGTAGCGGGAGAGATTTTCGGACCTTGGAACTGGGTGCTTGTGTCGTGTTCGGTTTGGGAGGTGTTTGTAGCGTCGGGAGGGATGTCGACGGGAGGTTCTGCAGTGTGTTGGCGCACGCGGTCTTTGTTGTCGCAACTTCTCTTTTTTTTCTTTTTTTTCTTCTCTGTTGTTGCTGCTGCTGCTGCTCTTGAACAGACTGGTAGAACAGCCTGCAAAACTGAAAACATACCTTGGAACTGCGCAGTATGATCAGTAGAGGCCATGATGATTATGATTGGTCGGTTTTTTAGTCGACTGTTGATGCTATTTGAGGTATTCCAACGCAACGGTTATCGGTCCTGCGTCGGCGAGCGGGAAAAGCGTGTATTTATATATAAACAAGACTCGCCCTACGTCACCGGCTGACAGCGCGTCTGGGCCATATCCGTGGCTGTCGCGTGTTTAGAGATTCGCGGCTGCCGTTTCCTTAATGGTTGTCGGGCGCGGCTCGCCCCACTTGTCCCGCTTTGCAGTGCCTCACACACCTAGACCTGAGCCCTGAACATTACCACCTTATCCGGCCAAGTGCTCGCCAGAGGCGTGCTGGCTCCATTTTTCAGTGGGACACCGGGAAAGCAGAGCTTTCTTCATCTGGACTGGAAAAAAGCATGACAACTGAAGATTGGGGTTCAAAGGCTTGGCTCGGTCTAAATGGCAATCTAGATGATTCGGATCGTGTGCAGACCGTTCTCGTAACGCAAGCACGGCATTCGGGCCTTGGTTTCTTCGTCCAACTCTGCCAAGAGCTTATCCTCGTTCTGGCGTTCACAGGTTGACACAACACCGATTCTCTCGAACAAGACCTGGTCCTCGTCCACCAGTCTGAGTAGCAGGCACACGGTCTATATATTTGGTGTCGAACCAGTCTGGAAAGGCATGAAGAATAAGCGCCCTTTTGCCTTGTTCTCGTTGAACGTGGTTTCATTGAGTGCATCGGTATCAAGAACAACATGGGAGAGCTCCCACAATGTCGTCTCCTCACTCTCGTCCTGCGAACGAACAAGTTTCCCATCCATGACTACTGTCCACCTTTTCGATGGCCCAAAAGTACCATGGCGGAGCGTTATGGGTTTTAATGAGTCTCGCAAATCTAACCATCCGCCTGTTACCGCTCCCGTCGTGTCCTCGGTTGCAGATTTAACAACATCTTCAACACTGATCAGGGTCTTTTTGCAACTGCCAAATTAGAAATTTGGCGATTCCCGACAATGCGATCAATTTGTCGCTAGGGACCGACAGATCCATTCTTGTGTAGTTCCCCTTTTTCCAAGAACTTTACGCCAGGATTACAACCTCCGAAGATGTATAATCAGTTGTGATGCTGCCAATCGGATAGAGATGAGCACACGAGGCGTGGTCTAATGCTAGTCAGTTTGAACCTGCCATCGTCTATTGTTCGGCTCACCTTGACTTGTCTGCACCTCGAATGCGATGGGCTTATTGAGGAGAAGAACACCCAGTGTCTCCCCACTACCCTGGCATACACGTTCTTTTGGTCTGACGTTGATTTCGTGGCCTCGGCTGTGGGGTCAAGGGTAGGGCGGTCTAATAGAAAGCTTCTACATCTATCGCAAATCCTGGCCATGCTTGAATGTGTAGTTTGGAAGTATGCTGGTGGTACTTTCGATAATGGCAACTTGCGCATGCAGGCGAGCGGCGCGGTCGTCACTCTGCGGCCTATTCTGTCGTTCTTGCAGCAGCCATCAACCGCTCTTTCCTCCCCTCTTTCCAAGCCTTATCCAGAGCCTCCAGCTTGCCACCCAAGACCTGAACATTGCTGGGCTCAAGCATGAGGACCCCTCTTCTCACATGGACATTCCTGAGTAGAAGTTTAGTGCCCATGGTCATGTTTGTATTGATTCCGTCGATGCCTCGCAGTTCCATAGCATAAATCTTAAGTCCTTTCGAGTCCTGGAGCAAAAGCTTGAATGGTCCTTTGCTCTGCGTAGGCGCAGCAGCTTCGGCGGTGCCCTCGTTTTCTTGTTCCACCACGCGCACGATTTCTCGACCCTTGGTCATCTCGCCCCGTTCTCTTGCTTCGATGGCCTCGACTTGTGACCAGCGGGAATTTCCAATGTCTTCAATGTCAAGCACTTGGCAGACGACAGGACCAGGGACGATGCGGGACTGTAATGTGCCTTTGAGTACATCGCTGGGGAACACGGAAGGGGCTGGCTGGTGGAGCGAGGTGGTGATGTCAGTCGCTAGTAGGCGGAAAAGCGATGTCTGCTTCATTGCGGGTAGTGGGGTATTAGGACGAGTAGTAGAGAGGAAGCCTTGCATCCATGCCGCCGTGGGGTAGAGATGGCGGGCGTTCAGGTGCTGTGTTAGCTCCGCTGCGATACCAGCTGCCATGATTAGAATGGCCTTGTCGCAATGTTCTCTTATGCGGTTCGGGCTGTTGCATTCACAAGTGGCCTTTTTGGTGCAGGAAATGGTGGCAGACGCGACGCGTAGAATGACGTGGGGCCATGTCGCCGAATTGTGGCCTCGGTCCTTCACATGAAGCTCGACACCCAAACCTCTGTCACGCCCAAACCCACCAGCAGAGCAACATGTCGACAATTGCCTCGCCTCGCGCCAGCAGCTCTATTCGAAGCCCCTCCCTTACCCGCACTTCCATCGACAGCAGCTCTTCGCACCGCCCGGCCCAGCAACCCGCCCGTCGTAATCGCGCCGCACTCCGCGAATTCTATGGCATCAAGACAGCCCCCAGGGATGCGACACCCGATGCGCGGATATCCGAGGAAACAACCAAGAACCAGCTAGGTCCGGAAGAGGACGAGACGCTGACAGAGCTGGACGCCTCCAACTTCAACGCCAAAGCCTTTGTTGAAGGTCTCCTCGCACGGGAGGGCTTACAAGGCGTACTGAAAGTCGAAGCAGATCTCGTCTCGCGTAGGTTCTCTACACACGATGCAGGAGCAACCAGAGCAACCACTTACTTTCGTACAGAGATCAGGAACCTAGACAGCGACCGCAAATCCCTAGTCTACGACAACTACTCCAAACTGCTCTCCGCTACCAGCACCATCCGCCGCATGCGCGGCAACATGGATCCTCTCGCACCCACAACGCATACCCTCGGCCCCGCCATATCGCACATTGCCGAGACTGCCGCTTCGTTATCGTCGTCGCTGCAGGACAGCCACCAATCCAAAGAAGAGGGCCTGGGGATTAGCATAAGGGTGGAGCAAGACGAGCCGGACAAGGCAGAGGCAGAGAAGAAGCGGAAGCAAAAGGAGACTGTGAGATGGGTACTTGATACCCCGACACGGCTACAGGTCATGGTAGGTCAGGAGCGCAAAGAAGAGGCTGAGAAGGAATGGGATGAGGTTAGGAGGATATTGGATAAGTGGAAAGGTGTTGCGGGTGTGCAAGAGCTTAGGGAACAGTGCGAGGCTATTATGCAAGAGGAAAAGGATGAGTCGGAGTGAGCTGGGATGGATTCCGTTCGTCCTGGCCCACTATATGATAGCGTTGGGTAAGAATAGCCTGGGTGTTGCAGTGCAAAGCGTCATGACGCTGAGATCAAAAAAAAAAGGCGCCGAGGAACATGCGGCAGGTACGCGATCCACCGTATCCGCTCGTCCAGGCACAGTCTAAACTGAAGCTCACGAGACGTGGAGGAGAGACTTGGGCATGATGCGTCACTATACCAATGCCAATTCCAGGGGCGGCGGTAAAACAACTACATGGCCGAGTCGAAGGGCTCACGATACCCGTAGCAACGAAAGAACATTCCATGACTCTTTGTTCGAAAAGGACACTGGCGAGGCGGCAGTCAAGTAGAATCGAAACGAAAACGTTTGTATCCTACCGAGTACGGAGTAGGGCAGTCTGCCACCACGACATCAATGCCCCGACAGCGAATCACAACACAGAATAGACTAGAATGCAACAGGTTACACAATTCATAACACATGCTCTTCTCCACTACCCACATCCAAATGTTCCTCACCTCACCTCCCCCTCTCCCTCCTTCTCCCAACGCTCTCGCCCGCGCCTCTTGTCAAACTTTGGATGTTTATTCGCTGCAATTGAATTTTACGCTCATCTTCAGGGTCGACATCGTGACGTCATGCGGCGCTCACCAAGGTTCCGAGACGGTTTTCTGGGCGATAGTCGCATGTGTAGCAGATCTGCTGGCTCCAAGGCACCTTGAATTGTGTACATGGCGTCCGCTTAGCGTAGCGGAACAGGAAACAAACCTCGGGCCGATGTCGCTGTTGGCGTCCAGGTGGTGGCATGGCAACAAAAGAAATCATTGCAAAACAGACTCATGACTGGAAAAGTGAACAGGTTGATAATAATAATAGTAATAGTGATAATATAACAATGTCTAGGGTCGGCGCTTCGTCTGTTCGGCGCTCGTGGTATCAAATGAACAACGCCAGTCTATGATGCAATGTAGCCCGTTCTGAGAATGCTCAGAGATGGAAACAAAAGAAATGGAGGCTACCGGCCGAGGTCGGCAGAATGAATGCAGTCGAATCTAGTCGCTCGGTGTGCGGTGTGAAGGAAGCCAAATGTCTTGGATGCAGGTGTGCGAGTGGCACCGATCAGGCGGCGCATTTCTGCATCGCCTGCCCCCGCTCTGTACGTGTGTGAACGGTGCGTACACTGGGGGCGACAGCCTGCTCTGCGGCATGTTCCAGCTCTTCCTCGGCAGCGGCCGCTTGATTGAGGAGATTCAGATAGGTCTGCCATCCAATCGCAACGACACCACCAAATATGCTCCTGTACTGGATGGGTACATAGCTGAAGCTAAAGGCTGTCACGGCAGGCCAGACCTTCCAGCTGTTGTACCAACTTGTGGGTACGGTATTACTGATACGCTCGATGATTTCGGGGAAGGTGGCGCCGGCGAGTAGGGTTTGCATGCCGAAGAAGTATGAATTGAACAATGGGGTAAAGAGTGTTTGGTTGATGAAGACCTGATGTAGTGTTAGCGTATGCACCATGTGTGTATATATGAGTATCGAGGGCAGAGACGTACCTTGATGGACAAGGAGAGTGTCTTGGAGCTGTAGTTGAAGCTGTTGGACAGCCACAGGAACCACTTGTATGAGGGAATGGCGCTGATGCCTCCAATCGCAAGGGCTCGGGCTGTACGTGTCCAGTCGCGGTCGTCGCTCCATTGTTGCACCCATCCCTTCTCCTCGTCTTCCTCGGCAGACTGCTGCTTCTCGGCGGAAGCATCGGGTTGGGTGATGCTTTGGGCGACGCAGTCTCCGATGAAGTAGATTATCAGAGACGAGACCAATTGGGTCATGTACGGCCTCCTTTGTTGCACGCGGCCGTATGCGCGAAAGGGTTCAACGATAGGGTCGAGCCAGAGCCAGCTGGGCCCGGGTATCGTGCGGGCAGCCTCTTGCGTGCCCTGGCCGCCATTCTGGTTGGTGCCATTGTATCGACGGGAGGCATTCGAAGGGTGAAGGCGAAGGTGAAGGCGTGCGCGCTCGAGGTTGGACGTGTTTCCGCTGTTGTTCCGAGAAGGAGTGTTCGGGATGCGCCTCAGGCCGACGCGAACCCAGGCGCAGTTGGGGGCGATCATGATGAAGGTTGGGGGGCTGTCATAAGATGGGCGGACGTCAGAAATATGAACGAGTGGAAGGCATGGTGAGTTGTTGTGTTATGAGCTGTCATCTGCCGCGCATTTGCTGAGTAGGGTTCCCCGAGTGTCGGCGCGCAAATGATGGGGATCAGGGTCGGGGCGCGGATAGACTCGGCTTAGTCACGCATGTCAATCGACCTAGTCGTCCCCGGCCTTGCCTGACTCGATCGCCCGGCGCCAGGAACGCCCGCAGTTTGACACTCGTGCTACCTTTTCTGTTGCACGCATTCCGTCACCGTTCTGCCGCAAATTTGGACTGTCGCTTTGATTCACCACCAGTTCCTGTCTTGGTTGGCCAGACTGCTGGCGTGACCTGGCGGCGCCGAGTGGCACATGGAGCTTCCCGACACGTCGACCCCTGACGAGGCTCGTGGCCAAAAGGGGTGGGTACGCTAAGATAATGAGGCCTACGTCAAGGAGCACGCAAGAGCACAAACGCTGAGGCCGAAGAGGCATTTAATCCAATTCGTCGTGAGAATTACGTATGTACAAAGAATCGAAGTCAAGCGGCACTAAGCCACTGATATGCGGGCAAGCCCACTAGACACTAACAAGAGATACTCAAAAAAAAGTTCCACAACCCAAACTTCTCCACAAAGAACACCTGCCGATGCTAACCGCGCCTCCAGGTCCCAACACCGTCATGAACGACATTCTCTTACAAGCACTGCGAGTACCAGTCATTTTGCTTGACGCACTTGGAGCCCGAGGCGCACGAAGTCGCGCCCTTGTAGCCTTGGCCACCGCACTGAGCCCACTTCTGAGCAACAGCTCCGCCCGCAGTAGGGGCAGGCTTGGTGACGGTAGCCATGGTAGTCTTAGGAGGTGTAGCGACCTTGGTAGGAGCGGCCACCTTGGTAGGAGCGGCAACCTTGGTGGTAGTTGGGGGGGCCACCTTGGTAGGGGCAGCAGGAGCAGGAGCGGCAGCGCCGGCACCGTTCCAGACCTTGGGACCCGGAATCGGGTAGCTAGAGAATCCACCGTAGATGTCGAAAAGCACACCGGGTGTGTTGGCGGTGAGATAACCTGGGATGGCGACACCGGCCGGGAGAGCAGTAGTGCCGGATCCACCAACCTTTACGTGGATCTAAAACGCCAAGTCAATGTCTGTCCGATACATCATACAAGTGGTAGGAACGTACGCATTCCTGGTAGAACTGAGCACCAGCGACCCTGTTGCCCTCGTGCAGAGCAATAATCTCAGGGCGAATAATGTACTCTCCTGGAGCAACCTTGGGGAGAGTGAATTTGTGTTGGCCCGGCTTTCCGGTGTAGGAGCCCTTGATGAGCTTCTCCACTGCCCAAGACTTGCCGTCCCAGCCATCCTCGGCAATCTTGGTCCATGACATGGAGGAACCAGCCTTCGCGAGGTAAACGGTGATAGGTCCCTTGTGGGAAGGGTCGATGATGTCGTCGCTGGCATCAGCGCTGTCGTGGTGCCATTCAACCTAGAAAGAGATGGATGTTAGTACGTGTTCACACGTGACCGTACGGGAAATGGGTGTACATACGGTAATCTCGTCACCGCCGTTAACAGCAACGGACTTGGAGGCCTTGATGTTGGCTACGTTGCACTCCATGGCCTTGGATGTAACGTCAACGACCGGCGAGTTGTTGGGGGGAGAATCGATGTATCCGCCCTGGACGTTTCCGAGACCTTGGCTTTTACCGTTGACGGAGATGCTGTAGACGGTGGTGTGAGCGCTAGCAACGCCAGCGAGGGCGAGAGCGAAGATGGAGGCCTTCATTTTGAATGTAAGTATGTATGGTTAGGCAATGGACTGATGAGTGTGTTAGGTCTTGTAAAGAACGACTGTCTGAAGAGAACGACGAAGCAAGGATCGAAGATGTCAAAGACTGAAAAAAGAATGTGTATAGAACGAGTGTGTTGAGCGTCAAGCGTGCTCTTCCAACAGTGGGCGCGCAGCCGCATTTATACCAGCAGACTCTTTCCCTATACGGGAGTAAGGCTTCACAGAGCTTCGCCATCTCGCTTGGTGATTACAACGTCAATTCAGTGCCTCCGCTAAGGCAGCCACCGGGACTGTGGCGGTTAGCTGCGCAGATGTCATCGTATACAACGGGTGACTAGTCCTTGGATCAGTCTAGAGCCGCCGTTAGGCTGTAGCTGAGCCGCTGGGTGTAGGCTGGCGTGATGGATGAAGCAAAAACCTTTCCTGTTCGAGTAGGAAGGATCCAGGGCGCGATGTTGCGATCATTGTATACCCTGTGACGATCTGTTCTAGGTGCAGAATCTTGGGTGCTTGATTCAGCAAACATGAAACATGAGCGAGGACACCCCTCCAGTTGATCTAAGGAGAGACCCTTTTGAGCATTCCAATACATGTTTGCCTCGGCACTTTTCCTGCTCGTGAAGATCTTCGGTGCGCGGGAACAGGCTCGTCATTCTAATTCTGGATATTGGGCAGTGGAGAGCACTGTGAGCCAGGGCAAAAGCCTTGCGTTCCGTCGGAGAAACGAAATGAGGGGATGGAAAATTTCGTGGCGTTCTCATCTCCGTTCCGTAACTGGAGACGCCATACATGTTCGCCCAGACACACTCTGAATGGCGACGTCGAGATGTTCCGTCGTGCCGCAGTTGTCTGGAAATTGTGGAAATGACGAAGGGGAAGCGCATAGTCGAGCCATGTCTGCAGCACATATTTGGGGGCGGCAGCCACGATATCCAGCCGCTCTGTCTGCTAGTATGCCACGATATGATGCTCTACCGGGGTCCAATCTCTATTCCAACAACGGGAATTAATTGATATGATTATGATGTGTTGAAGGGATACGGCCAGGTTCATGGTGATCCATCGCCGCCGCACGGGCCCCGAGACAATGAATCCTTCTCCGCGGTTCCGTGGCTTGGCAACCACGCAATTACCTAGGCAAACACAAGGACCGACCCATCGCTTGACTTGAGCAGTGGTTTCTCAGGAGTACATATGCACCCCCCTGGGCCTGACATTATGTTGGACTTCAGCGCAAGAACCAACACAGGTTTTGAGGTGGTCGGGAAGAACCACATCTGCCTGATTTTGCGCCTACACCCATGATCAATTCGATCTCCTAGCGGAGCTTACAAAGTTTCTTTATGACTCGGATATCTCATGCAGACTCTCCAAGCTCTCCAACTCCGGCAATGCATCCATGTCCCGCAGTACATCTGAGAGTGGAATGTGCTGCTCATCTAGAACTAAGATACCACGCACGAGTAGCCTTGCGGTGGTCTCCGTTAGCATCTTCCAGATGACCATCCGTCTTTTGTCGTCCACTTGTATATTTTCGTGCCACAGGA
Source organism: Stemphylium lycopersici (assembly GCA_003268315.1). NCBI lineage: Eukaryota > Fungi > Ascomycota > Dothideomycetes > Pleosporales > Pleosporaceae > Stemphylium > Stemphylium lycopersici. The sequence goes on from QGDG01000036.1 coordinate 144,644, forward strand.
ACGGTGATTTTCTACTAGGGTGTAGGCTGGACAAGACTTTGAAGCTGTGCAGATTGTGTTCTTCCGATAATTGTTGTATCGCATCGTACATTGCAGCGATCCTTTGCGCCGTCCACCCGATGTTTCTACCCAAACCACGGAGAACGATCTGAGTAACTGATACAGGAAGGTTTTTTGGAAGCTTCTGTAGTTCAGAGACGTCTATGTCAAGGACAGACAAAGATAGTGCATAAGGAAAAACGATGTCCGCCAAAACAGTCGAAAGAGACTCCCGAGACATCCCAAATCTCACAGAGCTTAAAGACGCACCATGCTTCACCATGAACGCTGGCAGTCCGATGGAATCCATGCGTGCACGCGGGAAGTTCATCACGAATTTGGTGATTATTGGTAGATTAGACTGTGCAAACCACTTGAGGACATCGCTGGTTTCACCAGATGTTTCGATCTCGAGTAGGCGTAGGCACGGGAGATGAAACGGTTCAACTGAGCCTGGAGCCTCAACATCACCGTGGACTCGGATACGCAGGTCTTGCAGAGCTGCGAGATGTTTTAGGGACTGGAGCGCCGCAGGTAAATCGCGGCCGTGAAATCGTATGGAAAGTTTCTCCAGTGTCGAGCCATGAAGGCGTGCGCTAGACGCGAAGACTGGCCCTGGAATGGCAAAATTGCAGACCATTTCTCGTAGATTGGTAATGCGTAGGAGCAAAGCAGTCAAGGGTTCCCGTGACTGTTCGAATAAGGGCCTCCTGACACTTTCTTTTTCGATCCAGAACGTGTCAATGCTCAACGCTCCAAGGGACCCAGAGCCTTCGGCTTCATCTAGGAGGCTAGCGAATTGGACGATCTTGTCAAGACCTTCGTCTTCACTGCATCTCAGTGCTGGATTGCGATAAGTAAGCGGTTTGACCATGGCCTGTTGGGTGTCAGGAAATCAACTCTGAATCCAATTCGCAAATGTAACGAACCCTCCATGCTCTACACACAAACTGCAACCTCTGCAGATTACGCGTTGCTTCACGTCTTTCTTCATACCATTGTTCAAAAATGTGAATGTTCAACGTGGCAAAGTGGTCGAATATGATCAGCCATAGTTCTGTGGGCAGAAAAGGCATCGCATGAGGCTTGAGCGAAATTGCTTGTTTGGTGGTGTCGTTCATGATGTGGACAGTGAGGAAGGGGCTAAGTGAAAAGCATTGACAGAGTGGGGTCTCGATGGGCGTGGTGGAGCCTTCCAGGCTAGTGCGCATTGGGTAAGACACATGGATTCGCAACTAACTAGATACCTCATTCCAAAGCCCAGCATCCAGAATATGCCTTACATGATGAAAGCATACCGTTATGTGTTCTGAATTTGCCCGCCTAACACATGCTCTCACCCCCTAGCTGTGTGGAAACTTGACTTGATCGATTCGCCTCACCGAACATTTTTCCTTGAAATGCAGATGCAGATGCAAGAAACTTTGGTACCTATCGAATGCCAACCGGAATCGATACTGGCTTGCGCGCTAGAAGAACCCCTAAAAGGTCTAGTATGAATGCTGGAGGAAGGGAATCTTTAGGCTCGAACCATGTTTCTTTTGCATTTGTAGCCCACATATCAACCATCAAGCGTCTAGCCGGCGATCCTTCGGTCGTGCCATGGAAAACGATTCCAATAGAATCGCTCCTTGGGCGAGCAACGCGTGAAAATGGAGGATGGTTGTTGTGTCTGAAAGCATCCAAACCCGCATTCTCGAAGCCATGGTCAATGAGCTTCTCCACCAAAGGTGAAGTAAGGTTAAAGGAGCTTTACTTGGTCGAGCACAAATAAGGGTACCGAAGGTGAGGGATGAACGGGTAACGATTCCACACCAGCTGAGCCAGCAAAGGCACTCCCGGATCCCACATGCGAATATGCGTAGATTGGGAGATCAGGTATCGATAACAAGTTCTTTTCTTATATCCTTTACAATATTTTACAGTCGTTACCTCATCAGTCTCATGACCATCGAATCTTCATTTTCCACTGCTCCACCTTGGCCTGCCACCACGTCTTCCGCGGGGCGCGCTCAATCTCCTCCATCAGCTTTGTGTAGTGCTCGGGTGCGGATGCCGGCTTCAGTACGGCTGGCGATAGGGCATACTTTGTGCTGTAGCGGTTCTCCAGTAGCGAAAAGAGAGCGTTTACTTGGGCTTGTTCAAGTTTGGGATTTGGCGGCGGCGATGATGCGGCTGGAGTTGCGGGTGCGGGAGACTGTGGCTTTTGGCCGTCTTCGGGGGCGGGAGTTGTGGGCTGCAGGCCGAATGGTTGGCCATGGCGCTCGATTGCGCGAGTGAAGGGAAGATTTGGGCGCAGGGCGTCTTTTGGCCAGAGAGCGAGCAGGCGCGTGTATTGTTTTGTTATCTTGGAACTGTCAGCAGGCTGCACTGTGTGGAGCTTCTCTGTACCCACTGTGTTTGCCATGGTTGCGTGTGGAATGCAAAAGAGGATTAATTCTTCACGGCCAACAATGTCCAGCAATCGATGATGCTTCGGTAACCAGGGTCTGGAAGGTGGGGGCCGTGCATCTATTGGAGCGTGGCGCAGCACCCGCATTGCATGCCCCCAAAGCGACAGAGTCGGGCGAGGTGGGTTTGAAACGCCGCTTCCAACTGCTCTTGCCGCCTGACACGCTCCACCAACTTCCCTTTGCCGCCGTCGACCATCTGCTCCACGCTCGTGCCTGGCCCTCTGCTCCTACGACTTCTCCTCTGCACCCGCTGCACCCGCACGCAATACCATCGCGCACGCTTTGCCCGCTTGTCGCCGCATCCGCCTGTTTGCGCACATCATCATGCCTAGCCAGGGTTACGAGAGGGTACGCTCCCCCAGTTCGTCTGGACCACGATGCGACTGCGCAACCCCCCTATATCGCCTCCAGGACCACCATACTAACACGCCACGACAGGTAGCCGCCCAGGATGAAGACGACTCGCACGCGATGTCGCTATCCGCTCAGCAGTGGCCCCCAGCCTCGCCACCCCCATCCTTCCACTCCCGCGCATCATCGCCAAACGGAACATCGCGGCCTCTCTTGTCCGAAGAGGCAGTGTCCAACGACGAAGACCGCACACTCGCCGACACATTTGACTCGGATTCTGAAGACGACGAGGACAACGATGGGGATGCTCGCCAGCGATTGATGCGGGGAAACCCGCAAAGCGAAGACGAGCCACCAGCCCCCGGCATTCAGAGAAGAGTAACGGAATTGCCGGTATTCAACACGCAAGCGCCGAGCAGCGGGAGGGTCTATGGTGGAGGAAACGGAGGTGTATGGGCAAATCTAAGCGCGAAGCCAACACGAGGGGAGGATGCTGAAGAGAAGCCTCCAGTACGTCCTACACATGGTCCCAATCATGCGACACATGACTAACCCTGCCCCAGACATACGAGCAAGCCGCCGCAGATGCAACACCACCATACTGGGAAACCACCATTCTCGCACCGGGCACTTTCGGCGACGAAGTCTTCGTCGAAGGCCTCCCCGTCGGCTCGCTCTTCAGCTTCCTCTGGAACGCCATGATCTCCATGTCCTTCCAACTCGTCGGTTTCCTGCTCACCTATCTCCTCCACACGACCCACGCCGCAAAGAACGGATCCCGTGCTGGTCTCGGTATCACGCTCGTACAATTCGGCTTCGGTTTCCGCTCCGCAGTCCTCAACCCGAACAACGGAAACAACGACAACCCAGGCCAGGGCTTCGATGGCGGCGTCCCAAGCGATCCAAACGCCCATGACTTTGACCCGGACAAGGTCAGCACTGGAGGCGCAGGCGGCGACTCGACACCAGCGTCTAGTGCTATTACAGGCAGTGATTGGGTAGCCTATGGTCTCATGATTGTTGGATGGTTCATCTTGATCAAGAGCGTATCAGACTTTATCCGCGCAAGACGACACGAACAGCTTGTTCTGCGGTCCCCTGATCGCGGGCTGGGCGTTGCCGTTGTTGCCGAGGGTGAAACCCCAGAGCGCAGCGTATAGTCTTTTTTCCATGATTGACATATGACATAAGCCTTAGACTGGCATGTTCTTTTTTTTCTTTTACCTTCCCACCTCCATTCATATTCTTGCAAGCGTGTTTTATCATTCGCCTCTTTTTTGGGCTGCATCTAGGGACGGAGTTTTACTTGGGAAACGGACATAAAGGACGCGCGATAATCGCCCGCTGTAGCACATCGACTGCACGATTTTCCCTTTTTTTTTTTGTTTAACTCACTGCTACCCACTAAATATCCTGTAGCGTTACCACATATACGTCTTCATACGCCTCCCGTTTGGGGGCATGAACCTTTTATCCATCAGGATCGTGAAATGAATTCTTGGAGGTAAAAGTTGGATTCGATAAACTCCAACATGCAAAAAGGTGAATCTATATACTGAAATAAATGCTCTGTGTGGGTTTGGGGTGGGAAGGGGTATCTTATGCGATGAAAACAAATGTTGTGGGAGAGAAGAAGACGCAAAGATGGGCGGCCATGTGCCAGGAAGAAAGGCTCTCCACTAAATGCTCAATCCGCAGAGATAACCTGTCCTTTTTCACATGACTGAGCACTTTTCATTCGCGTAGACTTCGCCGTACTGATCCACACCCGCCATCATCTCGTTGTATCGCTGTTTACTCTTGACTTCTTCGGGGAACCATTTTTTCAAAAATGCGGCTTGTTCCGTGTCGAGGTTATCTGCATCACACACGCACTCGTTAGCCCATATCCTTTCCAAACGTAAACCCTGCGGTTTAAACGCGACGTCAAGACTCACCAGAATTCGCCGTAAAAACAGTCTTCTCGCGACAAAATGGGCAATTGTACTGTTTGTTATTCTGCATGACGATCAAGCAGCGGATGCAAAAGGTATGGTTGCAACTGAGTTTCACCGGCCGCCATTGGATTTCCATGCACATGGGGCACGAGTAGTCGTCTATTTGGGGTACGTGAGATAGGATCTGTGTATTTACTTCTGCGCAGACGGCTTTGGCGAGGTGTTCGGAGAACTCTGGGTATTCGACTTGGCGGGGAAAGGTGGATTTTACGCCTAGGGCTGTGCGTTTGTCGAATTCTGGTGGGTTTTGTTAGCGATTTTCTTTTGGTAATGACTGGGGAAGAGAGGGTTACTTTTCAATATCTTGATCATGGCATTGTGGTTGATCTCGCCGAACCGCAGACCCTGGAGGATTTCCCGGTTGATGTGCATAAACGTGTTGAGAGCGTGCAGGTTATCCTTCTTCTTCAATTGCTCTACCAACCCGGCCTTGGCAATCTTGTTGGAGAAAGTAGCCAGCCGTGCCATGGCTTTCTGGGAATCATGCGATTTGGAGTCAAGCTCAGTGGTCCCGAAGAAGATACCTTCTTCCACGTAAATCTGGAAGACTTGGCGCCATGCTGTCAGCATCTTCCTGTTCGCTCGTCGATCCGGATCCGTCAGTTTGGCCACTTGCTTCCCCAGTGCTTCGATTTGGACGTTCATGCGCTTTTGCTCCCGCTCTTGCAGCTTCTCCAGTCCTGATACTTCACTAGTGAGGCGGGTGAAGAACTCTGTGTCGGATGTGATTGGTACCAGCACGGTCCGGTAACCAGGTCGGTTCCGTGGCGCATTTGCATTTGCAGGAGTAGAAGCATTTGTATTGGACGGGCCCTCAGTGTCGGCAGAGTTTAAAGATGAGCCTGAATCCTCAAGCACGCGCATGTCAGACATGCCCGTCTCAACGGCAAGCATCTGAAGCTTGTTCCTAGTCTCATCGTCGAGCTTGGCGCTCAATACCTCTCCACTCGTCTCGTTTACATAGAAGAGCAGCTTTGGGTGAAAGGCCTTTCGCGATTGCGATCCCTCATCCTTGGAGCTGTCTGGATTGAGAATGTACTCAAACGGCCGTTCCTGGTCGTCATCGTGCTCAGTAGAGGCGTTGTAATCCTCAACATGCTTCAATAACTTTGACAGGGTAGCAGGGTCAAGGCCGACCTGCTGCAGCTCGTCGGTAAGCCTCTTGATGCACTTCTTCAGCTGCGAGTAGGAGATGGCAGAGTCGACCCACTCGGGCGGGAATCCCTCATCCCTGAGCGTCTGCTTGAACAGATGGCCAAACTTCATGGTTTGGGTAAGGCTGGCGGGAAGCGTGGTAGGGCTGGCCGGTCAGAAGACGCAGGCGGTGCACGTGGGGAAGATGAGTGGTTGCTGAGGGCTAGCGGGATACCTTCCGCACTGGTTCCAAGGTTCCGATGCAGTTCCGTGTGCCAGGCTAACAGAAGCGTTGACAGTGATCACCGTGGTAAGCAGAAGTCGTCGTGGTGCAAAAAAGAAAAAGAGAGAATGAAGTGCCCAAGTGTCGCCCTGAGAGAATGAAAGCCGTCGGAAAGCGAGTTGCGGTGACAAATGAGTGAATAATGGGATCTCAACAACGGCGCTTTGCTCCGCTGGTCATGCGCCTGTCTGCTTGCGAGTTGAATGCCACTAATCGGAGAGGGCCCCAGAAGTCGATCGAGAATGCTTCTACGCGCGCACAAAGACCTGGGGAAGTGGCGCTTTTAAACATGGAAGCAAATGGATGCCTCTCGCCGGTTTCGCCTGGCTAGACTCTGGCGGCACCCATAGCGTCTGTTTCTCTTCTGTCACTACTCTTCAGAACTTTTTCGCCTGTGCAGCCCCCCGGCCAATAAGCATCCGGCGCACAGTCATAGCCGAACCCCTGCGGTGACGCAACTATGGTTCTTAACGACTCATTCATGTGCAACGAAATGGATCTTGAGATAGCCTTTGCGCATCCTGGCGCTGGAGAGCTTGCTGGGGTACATAGAGGCGGCAGAGGTTTCGTGATCCGTGGATGCGCCTGAACAAGTCCCCACTACCAAATAGACACGCCCAGCGTAGACCATTTCTACCACTGCAACACCAGACCAGCCCAGGATACCGAGTCAAGAAAGGCTTATCCGGACCCCTGCGATAACGTATCAATTGTTCTAGAGCCTAGTGAATCAGTATGGGCGCATCGCAGTCCTCACAAGGCGGGGAAGCACCTGCAGGTGGCGAAGTAAAGACGAGCTACTACGAACTGCTGGGTGTTGAGCGCAGTGCTACACAAGACGAGTGCGTTGATAGGCCTCCAAATTTCGCTCACCACTAATTCCTCCCAGGCTGAAGAAGGCATACCGCAAAAAAGCCTTGGAGCTCCACCCCGACCGAAACTATGGCGATGTCGAGCGCACAACCTCCCTCTTCGCCGAAGTGCGAAACGCATATGAAGTGCTTTCAGACGATCAAGAACGCGCATGGTATGATGCGCATGAGGGCAGCATATTACGGGGTGGTACTGGCGAGGAAGATGCTGGCGAACACTTCCAGGGCAACATGCGCGTCACGACGGCAAACGACCTGGCGCGGATGATGGGCAAGTTCAGAGGGAACGTCGACTTCTCCGACTCGCCCAATGGCTTCTTTGGCTTCGTCAGAGAGACGTTCGAACAACTTGCGCGCGAGGAAGAGTACGCAGCAGACTACGAGGACATCGACATCCCCAACTACCCCTCATTCGGCCACAAGGATGATCAGTACGAAGGTGTTGTTCGCGATTTCTATGCCGCCTGGAACGGATTTGCTACGGCCAAGAGCTTCGCGTGGCTGGATATGTACCAGCTGTCTACTGCCCCCGATCGTCGCACGCGGAGGCTCATGGAAAAGGAAAACCAAAAGCTCCGTGATGACGGGAGACGGGAGTTTAATGACGCTGTGAGAACTTTGATTGCTTTCGTGCGCAAGCGGGATCCGCGATACACCCCGAACACCCAGACAGACGAGGACAAGGCCAAGGCGCAACGAGACGCACGGAAGGCCCAGGCTGCACGAGCGAGGGCTGCACAGATGGCGAAGATGCAAGAGGATGTGCAAGCAGTGCCAGATTGGGCCACGGCACGCCCGGCAGACGAACTTGAGGAGGAGAGTGAGGAAGAGATCGAAGAGGAACACTACGAGTGCGTGGCTTGCAATAAGACATTCAAGAGTGAGCGACAGTACGACGCGCATGAAAAGAGCAAAAAGCACCAAAAGGCATTACAAGCGCTGAAGAAGAAGATGCAGAAAGACAACGCCAATCTCGACCTGGGCAATGATGCTCTCAAAAAGGATGAGGTAATGCTAGCGAACGAGGAATTGGAGGTAGACGCCGAACTGTTCGATGAGAACGGAATGGAAGACCCCGTGGATGATCTCGCGGAGAAGACAGACGACCTCAAAGTAGACGACGACGACGACATTACAGACGAGGAAGACTCACATTCCACAAAAAGCGCATCTAGCAATAAAGCCCCCTCCCCGTCCGCCAGCTCAGAAACAGCATCAGAGGCAGACGACGACGAATACGCCTCCCGGTCCGAAATTGAAGCCCGACTCGCCGGCTCCTCCACAGCAGCAACGCCCACCTCAGACGTCGGCCCCAAACCTGCTACCACCGACTCAGCAGTACAACCAGATCCCGCTCCTCCTGCGCCAGAACCCAAACTAGGCAAAGCCGCACAGAAGCGCGCGAAGAGGGCTGCGAAACAAGCTGAGACGGACGATTCAGAGCTCAAGATGACGTGTGCGGGATGCAGTGTTAGTTTCCCGTCTAAAACTCAACTTCATCAGCATCTGGCCAAGAACCCTAAGCATGCTGCGTTGAAGAGTGTCGCTGGTAGTGGGGGTGGGAAGAAGGGGAAGAAGAGGTAGGGAGTTATGGTATTATGAGACAGGATAAGGATTAGGATTTGGGTTGGTGTGGGACCGGGTTTAGCATAGCGATGGCGTCTTGTGTAGAGTGTTCGTTTTGTCGTATTGAATAAAGCGGCTTCTCGGGGTCGCGGGCTCTTAAATTCACCTTTATTGCTAATTTGAAGATGCAAATTCGTTCATGAAGCTCCGCATGGTGTTTTCTGGTGCTGCTGTAAATTAATTGCGAAGAAGTTAGCGATTGAGTTGTATGCGTGTGAGGGGCTATGGTAGATAGCCCCTGCAGTTCGACACCGGCCACTGAAAGTAAGGGCGAGCGTGAGAACTGGGAACTGCCCAGGTGTGATCCGGCTAACGTTTAGGCACCACCGAGCCTTGCTCATTCCACCCATGTTTCATTCATGGCTTCACGCCTATGGACAAGAACACACGAAATGCACACAGACAGTGCAATGCATACCACCAAGACTGCTTGATTTTATGCCTGCCGAATCAGACATGTTAAGGCTTGTGGAGCCACCAACCAGTTCGGATACTACACTTGTGTATGCCTGCCTCTCGCATTGCTGGAGGAAAACAAGATCATAACACATTACGCGAGCTGCGAACTTGTCCAAGAATTACGGTGGAATTCCAATTCATGAGCTTCCCAGGACGTCCCAGGACGCTATTCAGACTGCAAGAACTATTAACGTTCGCCATCTATGGTTAGATAGCTTGTGTATTGTTCAAGGTGACAAGGCTGATTGGGCCAAGCATGTCAAAATCATGGCGCATATCTACGAAGGCGCTCATGTAACGTTGGGGCTGGCGCTAGTATAGATGACGATGGGGGCTTCTTCTCCGAACTACCGAGTCATGCAGAGTTGCCATCTTTAGAATTGAATATTGGTGGAATTGACTATCATTTGAGATTTCGCATTAGGCCTGATCACCCGGATGGCTGGGCCACCGAAAACAGAGAATTCCCGCTAATGCAGAGGGCCTGGTGTTTCCAGGAGCGCTTGCTTTCCCGACGCTTTCTCTGCTTTGGAAATAAGGAGATACTATGGGAATGTATGGAAGAAGTTGTGTGTCCCTGTTTAATGGAGGATGATAGACTATTCAACCGTCGTGACCCCAAAGACCAATTCGCGTTTGGGTGGAGCGAATCCACGAAAGCCAACATGCACGATCCCCCTCATGGACAGATCCTGGAATGCTAGCACAGTCTGGTGTACATATATGCTCTCCTCGGCCTTACCTATCAGAGTGATAGATTGCCTGCCCTTGAGGGGCTCGCGGCTGCTTTCAAGGTGTGTGATGATTCTACTAGGAACTCGCAACCAAATAACAATTCGCAGAAGGAGTACATGATGGGACGCTATCGGCATGGCATGTGGTTGGAACGGCTCGATGCAGACATTGCCTGGCTAGCTTCTGGTAAAGATCGCATGCACAACAAAGGACGACCACGCAAAGGCCCTTCTTGGTCTTGGGCATATGCTGCTGATTTTGGTATATATTGGCCGCCATTGAAGTATTTCGGGGATTATCACCAAGTTCACGTGCTCCACACCAGCCTATGGAATAAACTGCCTCATTCTCCAGACTCTATCTCACTATCTGGACACCTTATGCCAGCAAGTCTTTGGATAGACTCAAGTAGCAATCACGAAAGTACAGGTTACTTATGGCGAAATTGTGATGTTATGGAACATCAGCAAAGGCACTCTAAAGCAACGTTACAGACCGTGGTCCGGTCAGGGGATTTGGAAAAGCCTGAGCTTAGAATATCTGGTCGAGAAATTACGCAAAATCACGAAACTGAAAATAAGCACGATATACGCAAGGATGGAATCTTTAGAGCCGATTACTTATTTTGGTCGAGTGAGGAAGAACAACAGAGGCAGCTACAGCATGTCTGATTTCTTGTGTTGGGTATCTCGCGTGTCGATTCGCTATCCAGTTCATGGGATAACGGGAGTGGGCGCGGGGTTGAGGTAGCGGGTATTATACTAAGGCCGGCTTACGGCAACCCTCCCACGAAAGATAATCTGGATCGATATGAACGAATTGGTTGGCTGAATTACTGGACAGGGCAAGACGAGGAACACTGGAAACCCCATGGAAAACGCTCAGAGTTTCTCATTGTCTAATCACCATCAACGAGAGCGCAATTCGACCGCCCCGTACAATTACCAGACCTTAAATACGATTGATGTACCACTCTATGATCGTGCATACGTCTCATCTAAGCATCAACAACTAGCCTTGTTGGGACGCCATCCGCAGTAATGCAATCTCTCATATGAAGCTTCAGAAACTAACAAATTATCCTCCGAACCTTTGTGTTCTTGACATTCATGACCACCGTAGGGCAGAAGAGCAGGCTCTCACCCACCCTCAACTCAAAGATCTGCTGGAACAACGCACGATGATCTTTCATCTTCTCAGTCTCTTCTTCCTTGCCACTTTCCTTCTCGCCTGTACCCAAGTAAAGGCCCGCAATATGTTCGTTCAACACATGATACCAAGCCGAACTCGTGCAGCGAAAAACCATGTTGATACTGCAGAGATCAAGCAGCGCAGTATCCAGCGTCTGTTTCTGGGTCGCAATGATGATCCGTGTCCTCTAATGGCGCTGTTCGCGGATAGTCTTTAACAGCCTACCGGTAAATTGCCCCGCTGCTGTGTTCTTCCTCAATAAGTAGTTGTGCGCTTCATCCAACGCGACGATCTTTCCCCCTGGAGTCTGCGCAAGGAAGATAGAACGACAGGTGTCGAATATGACGCAAGCTGCGTCTACGTCGACGACGAGGTCGGTTAGGTCGACGATGAGGACCTCGCCTATTTGCCGACAAGATAGTCTTGAGTCACTCTAGGTACTAGCTTCGGTTTTGGCTTAAGTCTCTTATTCCCGATTGGAGTATTCTCCAGTATATCGAGAAAGCTCTCCAAGAGATCGATCCGTGACCGCAGTGGCTGATTTTGTCCTTGAGAGAACATTGCACCCCTTAGGCTAGCTTGGAATTTGCTGTAGTCAAACACACCGGTACCGCTAGTCTTGATTGCAATGTCGCGAATCATCTTGACGAGTACCTGCAGCCAACTTTGTAAGTGTTTTCATTTGAGTCACCTTACTTGGCTGACATGAACATATAGCGGTGCTTCACCCTGACAGCCCGACGCTTGAAATGCTCATGTCGTGTTTGGATGGGGTTGAGTATCTTCCTTAACCGGCGGTTAGAGGTTGCACATGAGTTCTCTGGGACATGCCTCGGTAGAGCTATTGCGTGCGACAAAAGATCTTCATCTAGTCGCGATATGCTGCTCTGAAGATACGGGAATGTACGATTGAAAAGAATTTATGCTCAATTCCTGATCCATCGTGCACAGTGATTCGCGCGCCATTGAGACTAACCTATCGTCCAACATACTTCAACTCAAGCCACCTTGCCGGCGGGTAACAAAATAACGTCAAACCCATTGCTACCGGAAGCCCCAAGTCTGCTCCATTCCCCACCATGGCTGCAATGGGACCTGTGAAGTACGTCTGATACATGCACAAAACTGCACCCACCCATCCGACCACCATGGCAAACAATGCTGCGAACCCGTGCGGTAATAGATCTTTTCGGTCCCAGATTTCCCAGTCAAACACACCCTTTCGGAAGATGTACTCATCCTGTACCGTCATAGTTATCCAGATGATCGTCCAATAACCAATCAAACTAAGCCAGTTTATGAAGATATCGAACAGAGAGTCGCGGCCTGCGATGGCGATGACAGTGAAAACGATACAAGAGAAGGTACTCCAGATAGGTCTGGGGATCTTTGCAAAAGGCGCACCGAGTTGCTGCCAGTTGAGCGCTGCCGCATAAGTACCTGGGATGTTGTTCGCAGCAATGCATACAGCCAGAATGACGCAGCAGAAACTTCCAAACCCATTGAGTGGGCGGTACGCCTCCACCACGAGTGCGCCGATACCGTCGGACTCAAACGATTGCTTCCATATAGGGTTTTTGAGCAGTCCAGAGCCGAGACCGATACCCAGGAACTCAATGAGAAGCTTTCCGCATGTGATACCGCAGGTTGTGGCTGCAAAGGTGAGCCAGCGGTTTGTGGTTTTCGGATAGTAGACTACGTAGTCAGCGGAGGCGGAAGACCAACTCAAGGGGCCAGAGGCAACGAGGAAGAAGTAAGATACGCGGTTGCCGTGCAGTACGGCACCGGACCCAGATGACGCGAGCGTGGTGTCGAAATGCGGGCCTGCGACGCCAATGAGGATGAATAGGACGAGTACGGTTGGCGCCCATACAAATCTATTATTATCAGTGATTGTTAAACGCCATACATTTGGAGTTGTATAGGGTATGAGCCGATAGAGTTTGACAGAACGTGGGGGACTTACTGCTCAAACTTGTAGAACCACTTAATTCCAAACGTAACCACAACCCATGTTATGAGCGCCACAATGATGATGCCCACAATTACGGACATACCTCCACCGTTAACGGCGGATAAGAGAAGGCCACCGACTAGACAGTCGATTAGTCCGTATCCGATTTCAATACAAAGATTGAGTATAACGCAGAGCTTTGATGGCCACCAGCCCATGGTATATTTCGCCACATTGAGGGTTCGTAGTCCAGATCGCGGTCCAAATGTTGATATATAGCCAGTGCAGACGGAGCCGAAGATTGTGCCAAAAAGGCATATACTATCAGCGCTGTTAACAAAGATTGAACTTATCGGCCGTCGGGGTAATTGGACGTACATCAGGGAGTCTGTAAGACCCAAGCTATAGCTCACAGGTCCAAGGACGCCCAAGGTAAGCTGATTAGCTGTGCAGTTCATTGAAAACCAGCTATGATACAATTAGTCAACGTGATGTCGGTTACACCCATACTCAAAGCTTACATTGTGAACATGTGGATGTAGTCGCGGTAGGATACCGGCCGCTCGCGCAGTTCCTCGGGTATCCTTTCGATACCGCGAGCTTCCACACCACATACCGCGTCAAGCTTATTGACGAACCTCTGGAGAGCATTGACCGGCTCGCTGACACCGAGTTCGGGTTCGACATCGTGAATTGTGGATGACGCATCGACCTTCTCAAGCAAATCGGGCTCCTTTTCGTTGGACATGATTTATGTGGTACGAAATTATGTGTAGAAATATGGCTGTTCCGGTACCTTCGGGTGCCAAATGTAAGCTTGCGGAGCTTGATGATTTCTTCAATGGCCCGAACGGCTCATCAAGAAGTCTTCGGTCGACAGAATTCGATACAGTGTCAAAATCGGCTTAATAGATGTAGTTTCCGATGTTGTCGAGTATGGTCTGCAGTCCGCATCTTGCGTCTTATAGTTAATGTGCCTCTCAAGACCAACACCACTAGATCCGCGTCTCCGCACCCAGGGATTACAATCATGGCTATCACGGGAGTGGGGCAACTGGGCTGATTAGTGCTTCGAGCTCGACGCCTATCTGGGCGAGACGGATGCTATCTTCACTATCTGCAGTGCGGGTCCATAATCTGGGGTCGACAAGGAACATCCATCCCACATGGTCATAGCGATAGATAATAACAGACGTCCCAATGAAGATTACGAAGCTTGTACGACGCTATGTTGCAGGGAAATAGCCGCAAACCTATGACAGCCAATGGAAATAAACGTTAGAGGAGACGAGCCTTCTCCCACTCTTCAACCGGGTACTGGGCAAGAGTGGGGGTAAGAGTGGCGATTAAATAAATAGGAAGACGAGGGCTATGAGTGTTAGCCATGCGTTTCCTGTCATCAGACTCTCTCTCAGAATCAGTAGTCATCTACCATGCGTGAAGAGGCCAGCATATGTGGACGTTGAGGAGCCGTTCGCAATGTCTATAGAAATCTGTCCGTGCAATCAGGATGCAGAACTAAGCAACCAAACATTATCTGACAATGACAGCAGGTGCAGGATCGTTCTCTTTTAAATCTACGAGTCTGGGCGCCGGTAGCTGCTTGAACCCCGCTGAGTGGATATATTCTAGCCCCAAGTTGGCAGTGAACCTTGAAGAAAGCTCGTCCTAGCACGAGCGTCTGTACATGAGAGTTGGAGCGATCGCGCGTTACTTTTCCTGTGGAGAAATTGTCAGACTATTATAGTTTTTCTCATTTCCGAGAATGGGGGTTCTCTTTATAGCGTGTCCTGTAGTCTGGAGATCGCTGCCGGAAGGTTCTCCGTTGACCCCAACAATGTCTTTGGGTTAACAAGAAAGCGCTGATCACACAAGACGCATGCAGCTGGATGGGCTGTATAGAGTGCCTAGTGGTCAGCTTATGTCTTTTAGGCCGAAGCACGGTCTTGTCAGGCAGCACCTTCTGCTGCCTACTTCCTGGAGATGGGAATGGAGGGAATCCTTTGCTCCATGGGGCGCCATGACTCAGTGGAACGGGTCGGATGTAGAAACCAATGTCGGGTCCATGTACGAAGTGAACAAAAGTTGAAGGAACAAGGCAACATTTATTCTGAGACCTGTAACGATCATGCTACGCCTGTTCGGCTCACTTACCGTGCCAAGTCCAGCATCAGACCATGTCGTATTTGGTAAATGAAGGATGTGTCTTCGGGATCAGCGAAGTACGTTTGACGATGCGATCCGCATGTATGCTGCTAGCAGCGCGTTCGCGACGAGAGGATGAAGATGTTCAGCAACGTTATAATGCTCGATAACTGCGTGTCAGTGAACCCCCCTTTGCGATGCTGGGTTTAGCGGTACTCTCGAGGGGTCGCATTGATCTTAGTTGCCTGCCACAGATCTCACCTGCCTGATTGTGATGCTCGCCTCACAGACGTCTTTGCACCCCCATATGCGGTCGACAAAAGGAAGGGAGCTGCAGTTGTCAGGGGATAAGCCCACCAAGCTCCTGCGCTAAGCCCACGCCTGCCTGTCACCAAGAGTTACCCAGGGCATGGCGTTGCTTGATGTCAATCTTCCGGGCCTGATCCCATTGCCCTCTTTCGTTCGGAACGCGCCTTGACGAATAAGGGGAAACTCAAATACCGCGGCTCGGATTTATGGCGTTACATGCAACATGGTAGACTTGAGATTCTGCGGATGAGTGAGTCGCGGACGTGTCGCTCGCATAAGCGTGCCCTCAGCGACTAGCCGTGCGCACAATCCAGCCGAGCCCAAATCGTCTTAGCACCAGGGTCCGAACGAAGCTTCAACCCCTGAATGCTCCATGCGAGCCACTCCTGTCCACAATTCTTGACACCTCCAGATCCTCTTCATCGTATCCCAAGCCATGCGCTTATCTTGCCCGGCTCCGTCGGCGCTCTGATAGGGCTTATACCTCGAACCGTCAGCTCTTCCTTACCACGTCTGTCATGGTGTGAGGGTAGCCCAGGGGTTCGCATAGCTATGCACCGGCCGCGAACGGCTAGCTTATACTACTTCGAGACTTGTTCGGATGAGCGCTCGTGTCAATGGGCCACTATCTAATGAGCGCTTTTCTTTTGAGTCTTGTCCATCTGTTGGACTCTTTTGTTCACTTCAAACTCTCGCCTTCGCGTCTAACGTCGTCGCTTCCTTTCCGCTGGTTCTCACCATAGTCGCTCGTTCTTTTTTGTTATGCCATCATGATGCCAAAAGGTTACCGCCTTTCTTTTCCGCACCTCATCTTTTACGTCTCTACCTTTGTAATAGCGACCCAACTCTATTCCATATGGGGGCAGTCCAAGCATAACTACTTGGATTTCACGCACAGGCATGTGCAGCGGGATTGGAATTTCAACGCCGACGTTCACGCCAATGTACATACACTGAGCCATGAGCAGTGTGACTCCGCTTTCCCAAAGCTGTATCACAGCCTAGACCAGGCCGTGAGCTTACGGCAAGGAAGGAAGGTGCATGCTCAAGATATTGAGATACGGGAGGGGAGATGCATGCTAAGAGTCATGATATATGAGGGAGAGGTACGTTTGTTGATTCTGTTTTGGTCTGGCCATTACTCATACCTCAACTAGCTATTCGTCGTCGATGCTGGAAAGCCAGAAGAATGCTACGTCACGAACGGAAACGAACGAGAACGTATCCTCGGAACACTTGCCCAAATCGACCGAGCCGTCACGACTACCTCCACGTCCGATCCTGCCATCCCTAATGTCGAGTTTTCGCTGTCGCTAGATGATTTGCCCCGGCGGTCTAGCAAGACAGGAACTTTCTTTGGCTATACACGCAAGGAAGGACCGGAGTACAAGGACATATGGATGATGCCAAATTACGCATACTGGGCCTGGAACTACACACATGCACCGAGCTGGAACAGCATCAGGAAGGAAATCGAACTGAAGGAGACGGAGTCGCCGTGGGCAAAGAAGGACCCTAGGGTGGTCTGGCGAGGCAAAGTCAAGATGGCAAAGCTGAGAAAGGAACTCGTCAGGATCAGTGAAGGAAAAGAATGGAGCGACATCAAGCCCGTGGTTATCAACAATGCTAGCGATCCGCATACAAAGGATGTGATGAACCTGAGGGATTTCTGCGGGTATGTTTTCACTTAGTAAAAGACCCGAAGGAAAATGCTGACCACCTGCCAGGTACAAGTACACCATTCAAACCGAAGGAACCTCCTACTCTGGCCGCCTCAAGTACCTCCAACTTTGTCGTTCCGCGTTGATAACACATCCACTGGAATGGCAAGAATTCCACACGCACCTCATGCGCCTTGCCGGCCCAGACGTAAACTACATCGAGGCTTCAGAGAATTTCGGAAACCTCGAGTCCGCTATAGAATACTATCGTGCACATGACAACGAGGCGGAAGAGATTGCCAGGAACAGTTACGAAACCTTCACGAGAAGATATCTTACACCGGCAGCAGTGACCTGCTATTGGAGGCGGTTGTTTTGGTCCTGGGCGAGTGTGCAAGGATATGATCCGGTGCTGTATGTCCCTGATAAAGATGGGAAGATGGTTATGAGAGGCACACCTTGGACTGCTTTCGCTGCGAACTGGCCGAAGGACCCCGCAGCTATTCCCTGAACAGCTAGTCCGGAAGCTGGCACAATTGGAAATCAGGTTGGTGTTGTCGCATTAGCATTGGAGTACCGGGTTTTTCAATTTTTTTTTACGATACCCGCATTTACGCGTCTGAATAACTACTCAAGTATTATTATTGTTATTAATTTTTATTACCACCTTCACATTGGGGCTTACATTTCATCCATTAGGTTGCCTTTCTGCTCTCAACGACAATATGTTTACGAGCGATGGACTTCGGTAGACCCTGGCCGTGCATTGCAAGCCTTGCAGCAAGCAATCTAAATTTATTGGTTGGTACGTAACACGCCTCCCGCCATGCTCCAAACTGAATACTGCCAACCATCAACAGCAGCTACAGTGGAAGCATCTATTCTTACTCTCGGGGAGGATCTGGATCGCAGCATTGGAGAACGCCACCATGTTCTCACGATCCATATCCACTAATCAGCATTGCAACGAGGACTTTTTTTCATTTTTTCTACTGTGCCGATACGAATCGCTTCGCATGGAGCTCCTCAACGAAATGACTACGTGCGATCAATGAGAGGTTCACATTCTCCTCACAAAAGATAACATTTCTACTGTTTCCCAGGCCATATACCATGCAGCTCTTTACTATCCTCCCACATCTCGCTTACGCCTCTGTGGCCCTCGCAGGTCTACAGGCTCGGTCTTCAGACTTCCTCGTCATTCTTGACACAGGCGTAGGCCACCGCAGCACCCCGATTCCGAGATGGCCCACCTCCCTTCGTCGGCTAGACGCAGACGGCACCAACGCAACAATCCTTTCGCAATTCGGCGTTCCACCCAATTCTTCCAAAAATGAGCCGATCGGTGCCAACGCTCTTGCCTACTCATCTTCCACGTCCACTCTGTTCTCAGTAACCAGGCGGGGTGTTATTCGAACGAACTTGGACGGATCCAACGAAGAGCTCATCGTACAAAAGGTGGGATCTGGTCAAATCGTCAGCATCACAGTCGCAGAAAAGTCGCAGAGACTGTACTACGGTGTCTCTTATGACGGCCTCATCTATTCCGCGAATTACGACGGCACTGATGTCTCCCTGTTCCGCAACGTATCCCAGGGCATCTGGTTTTCATCCCCCACATACACCCCAGCAATTTCCCACCCAGGCGGCATTGCCGTTGATGAAGAGAGAGGCTGGCTCTACTGGAGTTCCGTTAACGGCGAGAAGGATGGCAGCATTCGCCGCGCACCGCTTAACGGAAGGGAAGAGCAAATACTAGCCACGGGAATAGACATGCCAGGCCAATTGAGAATCGCTGGCGCCTCCCTCTTCTGGATTGAACGAGGAAGCTGGAGCAACTCTCCTACAGCCATCAAGTATCTGAATCGGTTTATTGATCAGCTCCCTGCGTCTCCACCCTCCCCTAATCTGGCTGTTCCAACAGGTGCGCTTATACAGTCCTCCCAATCGCCGCTCTTTACAGAGGCTGATTATACGGGCGAGAAGCAAATTCTGAGCATCGAGACTTTTGTTGTCTATAGGAATGGAGTTGAGCAAATTGTCTATTTCGGCGCAAACAGTGCGGGGAGGACGACGTTTGGGAAGGTCGTTGAGGTGAGGTGGAGGGGAAGTGGAGGGTCCAGGGGCCCAGTGTTTACGGTGTTGAGTGCGGACACGGAAGACGTGGGTGTGCCTGTGGGGCTGGAGTATGTATTGTAGGTCGCTCGGGGGCGGGTGCCATGCAGAGTGAGTCGTTCGTGTCCCATGCCTTACGGTCGGCTCCGCAATATCCGCTGGAACTTTGGTAGACGGGCCGCGAGAACGGAACGCGGCATACACTATCTCTCAAGTCGAGATCCGCTTTCGCGACAGCGATTTGTTCTACTGCTTCAATATTAGACATCTTGCGCGATGCTTGTTTTCGGCTAGATGGACTTGTTTCCAGCATGTATGTGTAGCTTGTACCCAAGTAACAAAACAAACAATTTGAAATGAGCAGCTTGATCCGTGAACAACTCCTGGCAATAGTCACAAGAATCAAGCGCAATAACACCGACCGTGAAGTTACATCCTCAGTTTTGCGCTATCTAATTATGCGTCGTGGGGAGAGGGACATCTGCGGAACCAAAGTGAGAGGTGCGGCGGCGGATGTTGCGGAGCATGCGGAAAACACTGGTTTGACCCGAATCCGGCCAGCACTCTGATGTTAGAAGGAGCAGAAGAAAGAAACGACTGCTACCTCTGATGACTCTTTTCTCGTACTTTTTCCGTGTGTAAGAACTCGCTCTTGGTTGTATATGCGTTGGTTACCTGCTGGTTGACCGGTGTCTTTCTTTGCGTATAATATCATTACCATCACCACCAACGTACCCCGAACCCGAGCCCCAATCACCAGTCTTCCTCTCCCAGCAAACCATTCCGTCACAATTTCGCCAATAATGTCTCACTCATCCGCTTCATCCAGAACAGAGAAGTCCTTACCCCAAAACAAAGAAGAAGACGACGACGACGAAATACTACCCATGGGAGGAGGAAAGCCATATCCCCGCCATTATCCCAACCGCGCAGAATATACCGTCACATTCGACGGAGCCAGCGACAAATGGAGTCCGCAGAATTGGTCGTCGAGGAAAAAGTACATACAAAACCTACGTCTGGATTCTAGAAAGCCAGTTTGGGCTAACGAATGTCTCATCCAGATTCTACACTTCCACAATCGTATGTTGTGGGACGTTCGTTGCATCTTTCAATAGCGCTATTTTCGCCGCAGGTGCTTCTTCTGCAGGTACACAGTACCATGTCGGGCGGACTGTCACAGCGCTTGGAACGAGTCTCTTCGTCCTGGGTTTCGCGTCAGGCCCGTTGATCTGGGCGCCTGGCTCAGAGCTTATTGGGCGGCGTTGGCCGCTGTTCGTCGGCGTGTTTGGGTCGTCCATCTTCACCGTCGGGTGTGCAGCGTCCAAGGATATCCAAACCCTGATCATCTGTCGCTTCTTTGCAGGCTTGTTTGGCGCGAGTCCGCTGTGCGTCGTTCCGGCTGTGTTGTCGGATCTATACAGTAGCACATATCGCGGCGTAGCGATATCGCTGTATGCGCTGACGGTGTTTGGTGGGCCGTTCCTTGCGCCTTTTGTTGGCGAGTTTGTCGCCATGAGTTATCTGGGCTGGCGATGGACGCTGTACTTGCCTGCTATCTTGGGGTTTGCTAACTCTTTCTTCTTATTAGTTTTTGTGAAAGAGACTTCTGCTCCGTTTTTACTCGTCGAGAAAGCGGTGCTGTTGAGAAGGCAGACAGGCAACTGGGCTATTCATGCTGAACAGGAGAAGCTGGAGCTTGATATTGACGCTGTGGTAAAGAATTACCTCACGCGACCACTCCGCATGCTTGCTACGGAGCCTATCGTACTTCTGGTATCCATGTATATGTCATTCATATACGGATTGGTTTACGCACTTCTCGGCGCATACCCGTATGTCTTTCGACACGTATATGGCATGTCTGCTGGGGTGCGTGATTTGCCCTTCCTTGGACTATTCTTGGGTGTCTGTTTGGCCTTGGTCTTCATTCTCTGCCAGCATAAGTCATATTGTCGGAAGCTGGAGGCAAATAATGGTAAGGTCGTACCGGAATGGCGACTCGGTCCCCCCATCTTGGGAGCCGTCGTATTTACCATTGGCCTTTTCTGGTGAGTTCCCCTTTATTTTGGGTGCAGTTTCGGCGAGACGGGCTTTAGCTAAATTTTCTGGTGCAGGTTTGCCTGGACAGGCTTCACTGGCACTATCCATTGGATAACCCCGACCGCGGCTGGAATTTTCATCGGGTT
This sequence comes from Stemphylium lycopersici, assembly GCA_003268315.1. Lineage (NCBI taxonomy): Eukaryota > Fungi > Ascomycota > Dothideomycetes > Pleosporales > Pleosporaceae > Stemphylium > Stemphylium lycopersici. The sequence continues at coordinate 166,157 of QGDG01000036.1, forward strand.
CGGCGTTCTCTGCATCTTCTTGCCCTGTTTCAATTATCTCGTTGATGCGTATCTGCCCCTGTAAGTCACAATTGCCTTCAGTATCTCCCTCTCTTAGCGATGTTAGCTAACAGACTGGCAATATCAGGGCAGCTTCCACCGTTGCAGCTAATATTATGCTTCGCTCGGCCGTCGCAGCAGCTTTCCCATTGTTCTCTACACAGATGTTCGAGAACCTTGGCGTGCAATGGGCAGGAACGCTTCTTGCTTGCTTGGCTGCACTCATGATACCGATACCGATCGTGTTCAGAGCCTACGGATCGACTTTGAGAGCAAAGAGCAAGATTTTGAGGGAGGTTTCAATGGCGTTATAGTCACGCTATTTATAGGAGATGAAAGAAGGTATTGTTTCTAGGGCAGTACAGAGCGAAGCTTGCGGTGAACAAAAGTGCATGGCATCGAGCCATTTAGACAATCAAAACAAACCGAAGATAAGAGAGAGACTACAATTTTGACGGAAGTTGCCGAAATAGTGTATATCCCTATATGAGACTCATGCGAGTATGTTGACGAATGGCGGGGGTTTGCCAAGCCGGTTCTTTGAAAAGAATTGAATGCTGTACTCGTGGAATGGAGGCATGTGGAAGGTGCTCATATCATTTTCCTCGTACTTATCGAGCGCGCCGTAAGTTGCTCGCCTGTATATGGTGAACGACCCACACCCATAGACCAAATCGATATCCGTTTGCTGGAGAACATCCTTCGTGGTTGTAGCCGCCTGTGTGTCGTGATCGTTATTACATCGTACGAGGTCAGGCCTTGTCGTATGGCGGTCAAACATGCATGATGTGACAGCATATGCATATCAACCCCGCATATCATGTATGTTGAGAACATATAAGGTCTCTACCGAAATTATCATTCTTTGTCCTGACGGAGAGCTATGGAGAGCCGTGGAAGGAGTCGCATGACATACACGCGATCAAGCGTGCAGAAAGGCGACCTTTCGGAGCATTGTAAAGCGGAGTTCGGATTTGCAAGTGTCCAGTTGCCGAAAGACCGTGGTACGGAAGCATAACTCCTGACTCTTGGCATGGACCGCCATGGAATCTTGGGGTCAGATGATGTAAAGATCATTGTCGAAGTAGGGAAAGCGGATTCATGTGGGCGCAACACACTTGAATGAGACCCACCCCCCTTCAACTTGCACCATGCATGATCGGTAATAATCTGCGTTGTGAGCGTTGGCCGAGACTGCAAATACTAGGCAAAAACCATGCAGGCTTGCTGGTTCCATTCCGATGAGTCAAAGCAAGGGCTGCAGGGCTGAGTGGCTGCTGCTCACCGTTGGCGCCTGATGTAATGTTCTTACCGTGAAGCAGTGGCCAGGCTGCGGACAAAGACGCCGAAAAAAATTAGTAAGACTCTCGAACCCGTTTCATTTGCGCGGAAATATCGACCAGACGACGAGGTCTGGTAGCATGATAACTGTCAAGTGTCCGTCACTATGAGCCACAGCGTCTGTCAGCTCGGAAGTGACCGGATAACACCAAATTACAGGCGCATCGGGGACTGCGGCCACCTCGTACATTATATCCGTCGGCTAACGTGCGTCGCCAAGCGGAAGCAAAGCTTAAGTGGTTTAGAGATATGGCGCAGGTGACAGTGATCGAGGTAAGCGCCAATGAGGTGGTCGACGCGTGTGGCTCGGACGAAGCCTGGAGTTTAGCTGTGATGGAAATTTGCGCACCACCATGGGTAAAAAATATGATCTCAGAGGTGGTCGGTGTTAGCTTCGGGCGCATCCTGGTCGAAACGGGTGGTGATGGCATGTGAATCTTCGATTCGAGCAGCTTCAGGCAAACGGATGGCCGAGACGGATGGTGGCACTGACCGAAAGCCGATGCAAGAGGCTGCACCTCCACTTGTTCCCGTCTGCAGCATGGCTTGACACATGAGCGCTTGGTGGAACAAAGGTGCAAGTGCGAGCAGCAACGCCAAACCGCAGGCCTCGCGCACTGACTGTTTGTCCCAGGGAGATGCAGCCACGCGGTTGAAACTAGCATCGCGAAGTTTGCCGGTGGTGTATGAAAATGCCATTAGCGGTGGCTGACCGAATGGCCCGTCGAGTCCGTGCTTGCCCGGACCCACAAGGCGCCTGACAACTGCATCCTGGACGTGGACGTCACAACTGGCGAAAGATGCGATGCGATCGGAGCAGTTTCGCAGCTGACAAACTTGTGTCGCGATGGCCTGGAAATATTCCTAGTTCCGAAACTTCCGGCTGGAATATACATGTAAAGCGCCCCCGTAGCATGTGTAGCCTCACGCATTGAAGCATTTCGCACTGTTGCTCTTGCTGTTTCCTTCGGATTTGTCCTCCATCTTCCTGGCTGCGAGCATATCTACTTACTACAGCCTCCCCCACACGATTCTTTCGCGCATTGCTCTTCCTCAATCCCTTTGGGCGTTGCTCAACGTACTCTGCCCTAATAAATATAACTTTCCACTTTACACAACCTATATGCCGAGTCGCAGAGGTCTCATCGTAGCTACCGCGGCGCTGCTACTAGAGCGATTGCCGCTAGTAGCTGCGCATGGCGATGGCGAAGGCATGAATATGAGCGCGCATGAAGCGCCGCATGCGCAGTCTCAAGACAGTGTCTTTGGGGGATACTGGAGTCTTTCTGAACATGCTTCGCTCATGTACTGGCACATCGGGCTCGAGATCCTCGCGTGGATAGTGATACTGCCAATCGCTGTCATGTTCAGCATCGCGCGCTCGCGATATACTCTACCTGTACAACTATCCTTCCTCGCCACCAATGCGCTCGCGCTCGTGCTAGGCCTCGTATACGACCACAGGACACCCGAAATGTATGCAGGAAATGCGCACAGCAAGACAGGATGGGCAATCACTTGGATTGCTTCGGCGTGGGTGTTCCTGGCTCTAGTCCAAGCCTATGCTGGGACCTCGGACGCAAGTTCCACTGAAGACGAATTCGCACACCCGATAACGACCGAAAACATGCTTAGGTACCAGCGCATACAAGACGAAGAACTCCTGAATCCTTCACGGTGGTCAGGCGACTCTGGCCAAGGTACCGAACGAAACTCAGCCTCGCTTTACGACCCTTCTCAGTCCCCAAGCGTCGAATCGGAAACCCAGGGCTTCGCGGGCCCAACGCGGAGATACACACACGATGACGACTCTTTCGGTGACGACGATGAGAAGCGCGGCTTCCTGGGAAACACCTCCGTAGATCGCTTCTTCTCCCGCAACGTAGCCCGCTTTGCGGCCGGCCGAACATTGAAAGCGATCCAATTCTTCTACATCTTGGTTGAGCGTACGATCCTGATACAGGGTTTTGCCGCCATCGCCAGCGGTGCTGTCGTCTATGGTGGCATCGGACGAGGAGGTGCGGTCTTTAACGTTCTGGCACACACTGTGAAGGGCGGAATCTTTTTCGTGTACGGATTCCTTACGTTAGGTCGGTGGATGGGCGCATTCGCGGATTTTGGATGGGCGTGGAATGTGAAGCCACCCAAGGAAGTAGTCGGTCGTCGGCGAGCGGCGCTACCTTCGGCAGAGTTTACCGAATCTTTCGTCATCTGGCTCTACGGCTGCACGAATGTCTTTTTAGAGCATTTGGCTGCGTGGGGCGATGCGTGGACCGCGCAGGATTTGGAGCATGTCTCGATCTCTGTCATGTTCTTCGGTGGGGGTTTGGTGAGTAACCCGTTGACTCCTTCACTCTTAGCGTGATATAGGCTAACCTCCTTCCTAGTTGGGAATGTGCATTGAATCGACCAAGATGCGGGAGCTCCTCAACAGTGGGGTTGTGGCTTCGCAAGCAGCCTCAGTGGAGCATGAGTCGTGGCAACAGCCTCGCCAATACCGATTCTCGATGAACCCTCTGCCAGCCTTGATCATTATGCTCCTTGGCAAGATGATGAGCTCCCACCACCAGAGCTCCATGGTTTCGACCATGATCCACACTCAATGGGGCAGCATGTTCATGGGCTTCGCACTGGCGCGTGGTCTCACCTACATTACTCTGTACATTTCACCGCCGACGTCTTTCCTCCCGTCTCGCCCGCCTACCGAGATCATCACCGCATTCTGCCTGATCTCAGGCGGCATCACCTTCATGGTCAGCAACAAGGACACTGTTGCGGCACTTGAGTCCTACAACCTCGATGCCATGTTCATCTTCACGGTTGTAATGGGCCTCACCGCTCTTCTGATGGCCTGGACAACAGTCGTCATCGCCATCAAGGGCTGGGCTTTGCGCAAGGAGAGCAGCAGCCAGCATATGAAGAGCCATGCTGGAGTCTTGGCCTAAACCTTTGCAGAGATACCCTTCATGATGTTGGCTGGCTGTCCATCACACGAAAGGGAATGCTGACGTGACGCTTGATACCCTGTTTCTTCTCTTATTTACGACTTGGATGCTCTTCATTTTTATGACATTACTGCAGTATAACCCCCTCTCCCCTCCCCCCCCCCCCCCCCCTCCTAAGGATATGGCGACAGCCCGGATTGCTGCATTTGTAACTCTTTGGGTGGTAATGACGGTAGTGATGAGGTAGTAATGATAGATGGGTAATGAGTTGCCGATATTTGCGTCATTGGCATTGGATTGGTAGCAGTGTGCAACAAGTAGCGTAAAGGACCAGAACAAATGGACCTTTATTTTGTTACAAATGTCATACATTCTGTACTCGTCTGGGTATCATGTCAAAGCGTCTATCGCGCCCCTCGGCCTCGCCCTGCGACGCCTCTCGCAATGCCAGTGCCTCCTCTTGCACCTCTTGTTGTACCACCGCGAGTGGGGATACCGCCACGCCCGCCAGCTCTCGGTATGCCTCCTCTCCCTCTTGGTACGCCCGATGTTTTCGTGGCCGGCGCTGGTGTCTGTGGGGCCTGGAACTTGGATGACATCTTGCTGCTCGGAGGGTTGTCGACGAATGAGGTGTCGGTAGTCAGGAAGGTCGCTTCCATGTCTTCTGGCCCTTGCGAGCGGTTGAGGTTCGCCGGCCCGCCGTCGGGCTGGTTCTGAGGCCGCTTGAAGGATTCGTGTATGGGAGCCTAGTGTGGCGAGTTAGCACAAGCACACGCATTGCGGTGCGTCCCGTGCTGATGCCGTTGGTACGCACTTCGGGAAAGTCGACGCAAAAAGCGTTCATGTTCATGCCGTAGAGGAAACCGGCAAAGCTCTCTGAGAAGCGGGCCAGACTCTCGTGCATCAATTGCAGCTGCATGAAATTCTGTTCCAGGTCGGCCATTGCATCGCTCAGCTCTGCGAAGCCATCTTGCAGGCCTTCGAGCGCATTGCCGGAAGCAGAGGCGGCGCGGCCGCGTTGGGACGAGTCGCGTAATGAGGATCGCGAAGATGCGCGGAGGGGTGTCGTGGGGCGGGAGCGAGGGGATTTACTTCGTGTGCGCCGGTACGAGGGGGTTGTTGTGGGTGTTGTGGACGCCATGTGTGTCGTGTGTCGTGTGTCGTGTGTCGGGCTCGAACGTGGGGGGGATTCTGGAATGGAATGTGACGCGCCCACGATTGGAGATGCAAGACATCCAGGCAAACAGTACCCCACAACGCAGGGCAAGCGCGCTAAGACGCTTCCGTCGATGATGCCATTGCTCAAAGTTCCCTACCGATGCTGCGCTTTCCCGTATGTCCTCGGCTTCGTTGCATACGGCGTATAACCGACAAACGCATCTCTAGCGGCCCGTCCTCTTCCCCCCCGCCGCCGCCGCCTCGCCGCTCTGCTCTCCAGAGTCGCGAGCACGCGTTAGACCCGACTCATCCGGAAACATCTGCCGACGTCACACTAGGCGCGCGAGTGCTGTCATATCGAGGCTCAGCGACCTGACATTCATGTTGCCTCGCGCACAGCCCCTAGGACGCATACTTCACACTTCCATCATAAAGCATCGACCCTTTGCCCATCCTCACACGCACCACTTCACCCTTTCCGCCTCCTATAGCCCCACCTACCCCATCACACGCACATATATACTGCACCATTGTCGGCCGAACACGGCAGCCACGCACCCCAAGAAGAGCGGAATCAATTTCTGGACAGTAGGAATAGTCGCAGCCTTCGCAATTGCCGGCACACTTCTAGTTCCCTTTGCACAGAGCTCTCCAGGGGCAGAACAAGCGAAAGCACCTCTCCCCGCCAAATTCGCAATCGCCGACCTTACAGACTCGTACCTCGTCATGGCGCCCAACACTCCCGCCGGCCGACCGGGCAACCTCACTCCCGAGCAAGAGAAGAAGCTGCGCGAGCTATGGGGGATTGTCATGAAGGTCTTCGGTGTTGAAGCGGGGTCAGAAGAGGTGAACGGGGCGGGGGCGAACGGAGAAGAGGAAGCGCCCTCCCCCACAACCAGCGAGGCGCCGGCAGACGGCAAGAAGGACAAGAAGAAGAGTCGCCTAAATGTCTTCAAGAGGAACAAGGGCGAAAAGGGCGCAGATGACAAGGCTTCGACTGCTCCGGACAGCTCTGCCCCTACAGACATTAGCAGACTATCCATATCTGCAGACGATGACAAGTTTGGCCAGACGGCTGACTTCAAGGCTGCGATAGCCAACATTCCTCCCGAAGAGCTCCGAAGGACCTTCTGGAGCATGGTCAAGCACGACCACCCCGATGCGCTCCTCCTCCGCTTTTTGCGCGCGAGGAAATGGGACGTGGAGAAGGCACTAGTCATGATGATCTCCACGATGCAGTGGAGGTTAAACGAGATGCACGTTGACGACGACATCATGAAGAACGGCGAGCTCACTGCTCTGCAAACTACAACCGCCGATGCGAAAGAGAAGAAGAATGCAGAAGACTTCCTCACGCAGCTGCGTATGGGTAAGAGCTATTTGCATGGACTGGACACTGAGGGAAGACCCATGTGCTTCGTTCGGGCAAGGTTACACAAGGCTGGCGAACAGACCGAAGAGAGTCTGGAGAGGTTCACTGTCTACACCATTGAGACGGCGCGCATGCTTTTGAGGCCTCCGATTGACACAGCCGTACGTTACCCAACCTGGCGACAGCCTCTATTCAGAACAGTGATACTAACGCTTCCAGACTATCGTCTTCGACATGACGGACTTCTCCATGGCCAACATGGACTACACTCCTGTAAAATTCATGATCAAGTGTTTTGAAGCAAACTACCCCGAATCCCTCGGCACTGTCCTGGTCTACCGCGCACCTTGGGTCTTCAACGCAGTCTGGGCCATCGTCAAGGGATGGTTAGATCCCGTCGTCGCCGGCAAAGTGCACTTTGCAAAGACCGTCCAGGACTTAAGCAACTACATACCCAAGTCTCAGATCCCCAAAGAACTGGGCGGAGACGAGGACTGGGAATACAAATTCCCGGAGCCTGTACCCGGAGAAAATGACAAGATGAATGAGGAGGGCCCCAAGCAGGAACTGCAGAGTGAGAGACAGGGTCTTGTTGACAAGTATGAGTCTACAGTAGTAGAATGGGTACGTGCCGGCGACAGCGCACCCCTAGAAGAGAAGAGGAAAGAAAGAGACGCAGTTGCAGAGCAGCTAAGGCAGAACTACTGGAAGCTGGATCCCTACGTACGAGCTCGTTCGCTCTATGACCGCATGAACGTCCTTCAAGAAGCAGGCAAGCTCGACTTCTACAGCAAGGCGCCCGTTGCTGCTGCACCAGCCCAAGCAACCGCTACCAGCGCCGACGACCTCGACTAGGACTCCAAGGCTCAACGGTTCCGGCGCTATAGCACTTTCAACACCTTGGCCAACGCTTTGAAGCAAACATAGACTTTGGCAATGCTGCAATACTTGCACAACTCTTCTTCCTGTACAGAGCAGCAATTCCCCATCGCCACCATCATAGCCAAAAACACACAAAATTCTTTTTTCTACTACTACTACTACTACAACAACAACACCTACCCCGCTTCGCGCATATAAAAATCTGCTCAAACTCTAGTTTACTTACCCTAATAATATCTTTGATCACTGATTACCCGCTGCTGCCGCCTGTTGTTCCCATTTTCCTTTTTCCGTCGCCCTCCTTTTTCCCAGCGTGCTGGTACAGTTACCTAGAGGAAAAAAAAACAAGGGTCTTTGCTATTATGCTTGTTGCTTCCTGTCGTTTATGTGTGTGTGTGTGTGTGTGTGTGTGTGTATGCTGCTTATTATCTGTTGTTTGCCTATTATTTATTCCTAGATCGAACCCATTTTCCTCCGATCCAAGTAATCCTCCACGATGCACTAGCGGAATTGACGACGCGTTCCTGCGTCTCTTTCGCCGCGGCGGTCCCCCCCCCCCCTCCCCTTTTTTTGTTCTTGGAACCGCATACGCAAGCCACGACTACCCCCCGTCTCCGGCCCGTCTCCACCTTTGCGATAGACGTGTCTCGAGTACTTGAGCTAGGCTTTACCGCTGCAAGATATGCGTTGAGAAGATGATGGCGAATGAGTGAGACGAAAACATCACGCGCAAACCACGTGGGCTGCAGAATGTGTCTGTCTGTCTGTGCGCATCGTTGTCGCGGAAATATTCTCAAGCCTTTTTTACATTTTTCATTATCGCGTTACGCGTAGATTTTTATTCCTTTTCTTCCCCTTCCATGGTAGAAAGGAAAGACTGCTGCTGCATTGGCTACGTGAGGTAGCGATGTGACAATCCCCCGCGTCCTCCTCCCCCTTCTGACTTTAGATATATAAAAATAAAAATAAAAACAAGAGGAAGTGAGAAGCTTCCCGGCTTTTCTCGGGGTGCCACTGGTACAAGGTGGTTCCCTTCAAGTTCCTTTTGTTTCGGGCACTATGAAACATGCACTCTATATTATCTCGCATTGGATACAACACATACACCCACCCTGCACAATGCCCATCACAGGCACAAAAAAGAGTATGTCATGGATGGGCAATAGGCTCGTTTGATGCATGGTGGTTGCCACATTTCTTTCTATTTGCGCACTTTTTTTTCCGTCGTCTTCGCATGAGCATGCGGCTATACCATGTCCTATTTGATGCTTTCACTAATTGTACATATTTCCTTCTACGAAGTAACTTTGATGTCTCTGCCCTCCCTTGTCCGGTGGCTTTCGTGGTTGGCCACCTCATCCAGCTTGGTGGCCATCTCGTCGGCGTCGCCAAGGCCACTTTCAACCGTCTCAGCTGTCTTGTCGACTTGGTCCCGGGGAGCTGCTTCGCCCATTCGGGATGAAGATGCAGTGGCAATATTTGGCTGGTCACCGTCCGTCTCTACACCGGCTATATGGAGACCCTCAGCGGGGCGGTAAGTGACTTTGCCTCTGGCTGCGGCGGCAAGACGTTGCTTTTGGCCACTTTCTCCGGCGCGACCTAAGACTCCAGCGATGACTTGAATGCAGCGTAGACTGTATGAGGTTAGCGCGGAATCAATGTTGTCGGGATGATTTTTCTGACCTGTCGTCGTTGGCTGGGATGGGGTAGGTGACCCAGGTGGGGTCGGCGTTGGTGTCAATGACACCGATGGTGGGAATGTTGTTCAAGGCGCACTCGTGGAGCAAAACGTAGTTTTCAAGAGGGTTCAAGCAGACGACGAGGTCGGGTCTAAGAACGGGTCTGTCGTAGAGCTGCTCCTCGAAGCCTTTGACTTCCTCGTCAAACTCGTTGACCACCTTTGTCTTGCACCTTCCAAGGATCTGTTGGCCGTTGGTGATGCTTCCCGGTATCCAGCGCTCGAAAAGATGGTAGCCCTTGGCCAGCTCGGCGGCTCTTGCGACTGCCCTGTCCTGGCCGTCGCGGGTTCCGACAAATAGTATCATGCCTCCTCTTCTCGCGACTTCTTGAACGACCTTGGCGGAGCGGCGCAGGTGGGCGGCAGTCACTTCAAGAGAGATTATGTGAATGCCCTGCCTGATACCATGGATGTAGCGGGCATTTGCGGGGTTCCACAGCGAAGTGACATGGCCTTGGTGGGCTTCGGAGGCGAGGAGCAGCTCAAGGGTGACGTCGGCGGGGGATGGTGGGTGGTTCAGGAGGGTGTGTGGTTGGTAGTGAGGGGTGATGTCGCTTCCCAGTCTTGCCAGGTGCTGGGCTGGGGGAATGTTAGTGTGTGCGTGGTGATGTGATGGGCATGTATGGCATTCGGCGTACACTGCTGCTTGTACATGTGATACTGTTCAGCGACATTGTCGTGGGCTGAAGGGGGCGCCGCATGCGAGCCGGCATCAATTGAGGGCACTGGCTGCTGGAGGTGGGTGTTGAGCTGGGCCTCTATCGACTGCAGCTGTTTCAAGCTGTTCTCGGTCGACGCCGCAATCGTCTCCGTCTCGGTGGAGAGAAATCGTCGCAGCGGCCGTGACGAGTGTCGAGCGTGCGATGCGAGCGCCCGCGGGCCTGGTTAGGTAATCAGCAGTGCCCACTGCATTGCAGGGCGTGTGTTTGGGGGGGGGGGGGGTTCGTACAGCTGCGCGCTGCTATGCTCCTCAGTATCATGGTTCTTGCCGCGTGCAGTCGGATGGCTCTTTCCCAAAATCTCTCGAGCCATGTCGCCAAGCCCCGGGTGCCGCCATGCCCCCCTCGGCCTAGCGCGCGCGTCGGGCGAGGTCGGGGCAGGGCGGCCCTCGAGGGCGGACTGGCCTGCTGCTTGGGTGCCGCTCCACACTCGGAGGAACCGAGAAAGGCTCCGGTGGGCGCCCAATCGTCCGGCATGATCTGATGATGTGAGCAGCAAAGAGAGGGCACTGTGAGGGGGGCGGTTCTGCGTGTGTGCATCGGTCCCACCCGGTAGGGCAGAGCATGGCATTTTGGGATTGCCATGGCTGGTCCCTGCTGCTCACTCTGCTGCTGCTTTTCCCAATACTGCGACCGCCTTTCTTCGCTCATGCCGCACTGCCCGTGCTGGCCCCAATAATTGCTCGCGCAAAGCCACTGACATCCTTCCGTCATCTTCTGCAACTATCCCGCACCCGGCCTTTCTTGGCAGCTAGCGCATTCGACTGACGCTACACATCTCGCCCTGCGCATCCAACATCACTCTCCAGACGTGACCTATCTCGATCCCACTCAGACTGCACATAACAGGCGGCTGAGTGGCCCATCACAACGAGCCCGTGGATGCTGCCTGCCGGACCCTGCACCCCCCCGTCGTCGTCGTCGTTGTCGTTGTCGTCGCTGCCGCCGCTGCTGCTCACGCCCACGACCCGACGACGAAAGAAGCGATAGCGCACAACACCGCCCACGGGCGCCTACGATCCTCTTTGATGTCCACAACCCGGTGCTGGACGACAATCCTCCCTCACGCCGAGACTTCGGGCCATTCCGGTAGCCACCATGAACGGCTATCCCTACCCGACCCGGCCCTTCAGCCAGGCCAATAATGGGCCCATGATGATGAATATGAATGGAGATGCCATCAACGGCTTCGACATGGGAGAGGGCCAGTCGCTCGACTCAATGGTCGCGCAAAACAACAAGGACAATCGCCGCCGAAGTATGCCCGTCTATGCAAGAGGTCCGCAACAGTTGAACCTGGCCAGCCCCGACACGCGCCGCCTGAGCATGATGAACTTTGGCGACCCCAACAGCGCCGACATGGACGAGTTTCAATTCAACATGCACTCTGGCACCATGGACAACATGATGCACGCCAACAACGCCTTCCCGCGCACCACGGGCGACATGCAGAACGACCAGCTGCCTGCGGCCGATCTCGCTATCAACACTCAGTTCCAGGGCCAAGCCTCGCCCTTCCCACAAATGCGAGGTCCTGGCTCCGCGTATGCCTCGCCAATGCACCAGAAAAACTCTTTAGACCTGGACATGTCATCATATCAAAATGGCATGAACATGTCGCTCGATATGGACGACTCGCTAAACATGATGCCTTCAGAAATGAACATGTTTTCCGGCAATCAGTTTCACTCTCCCATGCTCGGCTCTCCCATCACCCAGGAATTTGTGCCATCAGTACCTGCTCCTCCACAAGATAATAACACGCCTTCTGGTCAATCCCAGGACCAGCTCAAGCGCCCATCCTTGAGCAACACTCCCGAGGTTAAATCGGGTAGATCCAGCTTTCTTAGCTGTGCGGCAGGCCAAGATCAGATCAGCATGCGCTCCAACTCCAGGGTCCAGAACGACTCCCATTCTTCTAACAGTGTTCCAACGCGAATGACTTTGGCCTCTCTCCAGAACCAGCAGCCGATAGGGCAAGATCCCGCACAGGATCTGCCCAAAGAGGTGCTCAACAAGCACTTACAGAACTACAAAATTCCGTGGTCGACGCCTGCTGGGGGGTTTCCCTCTACCATGCACCAAAATCCTCATCAGAAGACTCAGTTCAAGAACGCCTACTCTTCGACTGGGTTTGACATGCTCGGTGTATTGGTAGGGTTTGACACTACTCATGCATTCATTACAAAAGCTAATTCGAGATTAGATGCGAGTGGCTTCTAGACCTGATCCCCAGATCGACATTGGTTCCGTCGATCTGTCCTGTGCCTTCGTCGTATGCGATGCTGAGCTAGACGATATCCCTATTGTGTACTGCTCGGAGAACTTTGAACGCCTCACAGGCTACACGCGACATATGATTCTCGGGCGGAATTGCCGCTTCCTTCAAGCTCCCGACGGCAAGGTAGAGTCAGGCATCAAGCGCAACTACGTCGACGACGACTCTGTCTATTACTTGAAGAGCACAATTGAAAGCCGTGAAGAAGCACAGATCAGCTTGATAAACTACAGAAGAGGTGGACAACCGTTTATGAACCTTTTGACAATGATTCCCATTGCCTGGGAGCCTGGCGGCAAGATCAAGTTCTTTGTTGGCTTCCAGGTCGATTTAGTAGAACAGCCGGGTGCAATGACGAACAAGAACTCAGGTAGGCTTATATCATCGACTAATTGCTTCCCTCTTAGACTAACACATCCCTAGACGGCACCTACAGAGTCAACTACCAGCGCGGAATGTCTATACCCAGCTACGTTTTTAGTGACCACCTAAAACCTCATCAACCTGAGCAAGGCCAGACCATATCCAAGGATGAAGTATCCAATGTTCTGGCTGCGTACAATGGAAACGGGGATTCAGAAATGACAAGACGCATTTGGGACAAGGTTCTCCTGGAGAACAGCGACGACGTCGTTTACGTACTATCTCTGAAGGGCCTGTTCTTATACCTGTCACCTGCTAGTAACAGAATCCTGGAATACGACCCAAGCGAGCTCGTCGGCACAGCACTATCATCCGTCTGCCATCCTAGCGACATCGTCCCAGTGACACGAGAACTGAAAGAAACCACCAGTGGCGCTTCTGTAAACGTCGTGTTTAGGATACGGAGGAAGAAGAGTGGCTACATGTGGTTCGAAGGCCATGGTTCGTTGCACACTGAGCAAGGCAAGGGACGAAAATGCATCATCCTCGTCGGCCGCGAACGTCCCGTCTACACACTAAGCAAGGCCATCGTGCGAGAATCCGGCGGTGTCGGCGACAACGAGCTATGGACGAAGATGTCTACCTCCGGCATGTTCTTATACGTATCCTCAAACGTGCGCCAACTACTCGACAAGCAACCCGAAGATCTTGTTGGTACCAGCATCCAATCTCTCATGCGCCAAGAGTCCAAGATCAATTTTGGGCGTATACTAGAGCTAGCAAGAGGTGGTAGAAAGGGTGAAGTGAAGCACGAGATGATCAATAAGCGTGGTCAAGTACTTCAGGCTTTCACGACAATCTACCCTGGAGATGCAGTCGAGGGTCAAAAGCCCACATTTGTCGTCGGACAAACACGACTGCTCAAGTACTCACGGAATAGCAGTACCGCCCGCCCTTCGATGTACACAAACACGAAGCATGAGCGCGACTCGCATAACTCGATACACTCGCACATGACCGGTGCAGTCTCGCCCGCTCCGGCATCTCTGGCCACTGGAAACACCAATAACACAGGATCCTCTACCCCAATGACGTCCAGGACAACCCCCTTGTTCATGACCACAGAAGAGTCTGCGGCCACGTACGCTGGGCACAACGGCCTGCAAATTGGGCATCAAGATCAAAGTCTGGCCTCAGACGACAACGTTTTCGATGAGCTCAAGACAACAAGGAGCACTAGCTGGCAGTACGAGCTACGGCAAATGGAAAAGCGGAACAGATATCTGGCAGAAGAGGTACAGAGCCTGTTGGCAGCTAAGAAGAAGCGGAAGAGGAGAAAAGGAGCTGGCCAGATGCAGAAGGATTGCGCAAATTGTCACACGAGACAAACACCCGAATGGCGGAGAGGACCTTCTGGGAAACGGGACTTGTGCAATTCGTGCGGACTGCGGTGGGCGAAGCAGGTAAACCACACCTCTTTTCCCCAACCTGAACAGAAGAGCTCGAGCTAACGTCGGTACGCTCATAGCAAGGACGAGTATCACCGAGAACATCTTCGGCTACAAGTGACAAGAGCAAAAAGAGTACCTCACCACGCCACTTGCAGACAAGTCATCAGCATATTCTACCCAATTCCAAATCCGAGACGGGTCAGCTTTCATCCAACACTTCGACAATGGCCACACCCAGTAAGCGTTCGCCGCAACATGGCAGTATAAGCGAATCCCATGCTCCGAAGGCGGCGCGCACGGAGATAGCCTCCTCGCATGGCTTCATCCCACCACCGGCGATTGATGAGGTGACGGAGCCGGATTCATGAACACGGACGTATTTTCTTCTCCTGTGCCTCTTCGATTTTGTGTCATTTTCGCCTTTGCTCAAACGATACCCCATTACTCATACTGAATTTCCACGGCCGTCACAACAGCTTGGCAATTGCATAAGCGATATTGGAGACGCTTTAGACACTCTCATGTATGTTGTTTTCTTCCTTTCTCTTTCATTCTCGTCAGTCATCATGCTTTCCTTCCACGCGTTCGTCTATTCGCTTTGCTACTTTATTCCGATCCGTGGTCGAGTATAAGCTTTGCGTAAGAACAATCTGTCTTGTAGATATCGGGACATGTTTCAATTTATGGGGAGGAAAAGCCGAGGCGACGAGGTTCTTTTCTTTCTTTCTTGCCCACAAGAAGGCATCATGTACATATCCTAGCGAAACTACGAGGTCAATGTTGGGTATGCTTGTGTCGGATTAACATGGGAGATAGGGCGAGGCAGGGACAGCAAAGCGCGTATGCGCATGATATGACTTAATCTTATCCTGTCATACCACCGTTCATGGAGATATGTGACACTAACCATGGGTTTTACCATCCAAACGAAAATTGCAAGGGGAGAGCGGGAAATGAGATGCAATATGTAGGAACCACAGAATGCACCCCACCCTCCCTTGACGCATTGTCTCCTCCCCCGCAGTCCCGCACGCACGCACAAACACGCGCACGCGATGTTTGGTGGCTCGCTTACCCTAACAACCGTTGAACTTGAATCCACACATCCCCAGCGATTCCCGCACCATGTCCAGGCATCCCCAGATGTGGCATGTTATTGGTGTTGGTGGTACGGGGCTCAGTTTGATCGTTTGAGGCATGCGCACGTGGGGAGCATGTAGGGAAAATCTGCCGAGGAATCGTACCACACTACCTTAGCCTACGAAATACGCGTCTTTGCCAAACGTTCAAGTGCCGAAAACGCACAGGTTGCAAGCCGGGCTGGACTAGATGGCAGGGATAGACGGATGTAAGCACCAACGGCACTTACGACAAAACTATATCATGTTGACACTGTTGGCAATGACTGGGGAGAAGAGGAAAACTCGAGTTTATAGTTTTGTTGACGGGTTGGATTGGATCTGCTGCCAGCGTAATCTCTTGCCACGCGCGCTGCCGCAGATTCAAGTGCAGAAGCCGACACAGACGTGGAGGGCAGTGTGCATCCGCTCGCTTACTCGCCTCTTCCCCCTCGATTTAGAGTGGTAGTAGGTGGTGCTAGGCATAAATCACTTGCGTTTACACTATCAATCTACCTACCTACCTGCCTACCTACTTAGGCAATTCCACCTCGGCGACCGTTGGGCGCTGAGAGCAGAAGCACCCCGGCTTCTTTGCAGCGCCACTATATGCAATCCTAGTGAGCAAAGCGTAAATTGGTGCGGGAATAGCGATGGGGATGCTGCTGCTGCGTGTACCCGTTCCTCGGAGGACGAGGAGGAAGGACAAATTCACAGGGTTACTAGGGATGGAACTGAAGGTTCCCGGGCTGGGCTGGGCGCCAGGACCGACCCTGGTTCTGGACCTGGGTTGTTGTGGCTGTTGGTGGGTGGGACGAGGGATGAGTGAGGGTTGTGGGTTATGGGTAAGGGCCTTGGAAGGAACGAAGGATGCGTAGGAGCCGGTGTTGAGAGCATTTGTGGTAAGGCGTGTGGATGTGGATGGGTAAGTTGACTTCTACATACACACAGTTCGCATCCCCATGAAACACACTTAGGGCGCTCGAGTCGTTGCCTGATCTACACCTGCGGAGCGGAATCAGAGGGAGTAAACAAGACACAGATATATCGGCTTCGCATTCCGCTGCGCAGCAAATAGACTTCAGCTGGGCCGACGGGGCCATGGAAGTGTGCAGATGGGTCACATCAACGTGCAATAGCTCTTCCATGTTCCCCCCATAGCCCCCCCCGGCGCGTCCCCCCGGGCGCTCGTCAAGCCACCCAATCAAACAAGTGGGGCGGCAACTCCGGGATGCCAATCCCTTTCGCATCCCTGACCTGTTCTCGATGTGCGTTGCGGCCCAAGCGTAGGACTTGAGTGAGAAAGAGGGTCCCTTTTCTTTGGGCACAAGCCGCAGCGCGTTCATGTTAGTGCGCGTGTGAGCGTGTGGCTACGCTCGTTTTGCCCACGGAACGAGGAGCAAGGGTACAAGGGTCTCCAAGTTTGGGACTGGTCTGTCTGCTCTTTTTCCCTCCCCTCTCTGGGCTGGCATGGGATGAGATACGAGGGAGGGAGGGATCTTCGTTTACCGGCTCATTTCATTTTTTTTTTAATTCATGCCCGACCGAGAGTTGCTTACTTACCTTACCCTAAGTAGGCTGGTTGGCTGTGCACTCTCACTCTCACTCTCATTCTCGCTCTCACTCTCTTGTCCTCACGGGAACGCACTGTTCGCTTTGAATTCATTAAGTCTTACTCGCTGTCGTCTTTCTTTTTTCTTTGTTTCTTTTCTGTTTTTCTCTTCTCTTACTAGCTGTATCGCTGTCTTGTTTGCGACGATAACGCTCGCGCGCAACACCAGTTGTTTTTCTTGTCGTTGCTGCTTTTCCGACACACAACCACGACGACGTCAGCGAACCCGAAAAGTCTACACTCAACCTCACGGGAACGTTTTACTGCCCACGGCAAGCGCGAAGCGCAGTTGCGATCTCGTACACACCTGCAGACGACAATTGGACGGGTAGTTGCGACTTTTCTTTTCCGGTGACAGGCAAGGGAACCGAGGCGACTCTTCGGCGACGCGCAAACGACACTTGTTGGGGGCTTAGGAGGCGAAACGCGATTGCGACACGGTATCGCCATTCCGGAACTGCGCACCACGCAGTCTTCAAAGAAAAGGCGCAATTGGCAGAAATATGGATGAGAACAACAGGATAACGATCACGGTGTGCGGTGATGGCGGATGCGGTATGCGCCGCGTTCCAGGAGGTTTGAAGGACCGACTGCTGATACGCGCGCAGGAAAAAGTTCAATTACGTTACGGCTTGTCAGAAGTGAATGGACATCTGAGTAAGTTTTGCCGACATGCGACGGTGCATGTATTTCTGGGGAAAGAAGAAGGCGCATTGGCTAACATACATTCTTCTAGATATGATCCCACAATAGGTACGACACCACCGAGCCTGCGCCCGCGACTATCCCAACTCTGAATCTACACACGAACTAACATCTCTTTGCAGAGGATTCATACTCCGTAACGCGCACCATCGATGGCGTCCCTTACTACCTCATGCTCACCGATACCGCGGGCCAAGAAGAATACCGTGGTCTCTGGGCAGCCTCGAACCTGCAATCCGACGCCTTCCTCCTTGTCTACGACATCACATCTGCGAATTCACTCGACGCGCTAGACTACTTCATGGAGATGATCGACATGGAAACCGACAACCGGTTAGACAATGGCAAGATACCACCCATCAAGTGCGTGGTAGGCAACAAATGCGACCTCCAGAGCCAGCGACAGATTGAAGCGAAAACGGGCTTAGAATGGGCACGAAGAAGAAGGTGTGGGTTCATGGAGACGAGTGCGAGGGAAATGGTCAACATCGAGGAGACATTTGCCCGTAAGATATATCCTCGCCCTTCTCTTTCTATTTGAGCAACCGCCAATCTGACGTTCAAACACAGTCCTCGTCCGCCGTGTCGTAGAAGCCCGCAGACTAACCGCCGGCGAAAATGGCAGTGCGAATCGCACTGCAGCCCTCCCCCATCTCGCCTCCAACGCAAACCAAAACTCTAGCTCCGGTGCAGCACATGCCTACAACGAGAAAGACGACGACGAAGAGCCCAAACAGAGTTTCTGGAGGAGGCTGAAATGCTGGTAGTCCCAGCCTTGCACCTATCACCTCCTCCTACTCCCCCTCTGCCCTTTTTCTCCCGCCGTTACAGAGGCCAGCAGTATATACGACTGCGATCTCTGCACACATACACAAATATACATATGCAAAAACCGCCCTCCTTACGGGCTGGCTTTACGCGGCCATTGTAGGATCATGCGACGAGCTTTTGTGTTGAGAAGGAAAGAAAGCTTATATGCTTGGATGCGGCATGAGTATGGGACATGTTCGCATGACAGAAAACGAGCACGTTTGTTTGCGCGAAAGAGAGAAGAAAGAAAACAGTGAGGGCATTTTCTTTGGGGTAGGCAAAGCTTGGTAGAACAGCGCTGTCTACCCCAAAGAACGCCCCGCAACACACCGGCTTTTGCAGCTTATTTCAGTTTCCCTTTTGTTGTTGTTCGTTTTTGTCGGTTTAGCATCCATGGTGTCTGTTGCCCTTCCCCCTTGCACGTGCATGGGCTTTTTTCCTATCATGGCGAAAACAAGCGTCTAGAAGTGTCGGGCTGACACACATCTCCTTTCTATCTGTCGTCTCTGCACCATTTCCTTTCTCGTATCTTTTTTTTTTGTCATATCTCAAGATCTTTTTGTTGGCTGTGGGGGATTAGGAGTAGTAGCATTGATTTGTATGGCATTGCATGGGACTGGGACTGGGAAACTATTGGTGAGCAGATTGGATGTGGGAGCATGCATGGGATACACTGATACCAAAGGTGGAAATCTGATTGTTTTGTTGTTGAGTTTGAAATTATGAATATGGTGCTACGTATTTGTATATGAGTTGCGCGGCGTCTTCGACACCATACGTCTACACTTTCAGATGTAGTCCTCAGGATCTTTCTACAACGTCTGGGATTGTCACATCATAGCATGAACTCGAACAGGGCCACGAATTTGGCCGTAGCCATCGCGATAACCATTGTCGTGCTAATAATGTCTCGATCAAGGCATGAGATGCAGCTAACCGTCGGCTATCGAAGGACATGGCCAATGGTCCGTGCACAAGCACGCCATTGGCTTTTGGTCCTTTTGGAGACCTTTGAACATCCTCAATCGCGAAAATTTATCATCAACACGACGACATTGAGGTTGACCTGTTCTGTGTCCGGCCGAGGAGCGAGAAAAAGTTGCTCACAGGTTGGTCCAGTCGCAATTGCCCCTCCACAGGGCTCGTGCGCGCGGAGATAAGAGAGGGAACTGTGAAGACGGCAAGAAGAGATCAGGGAACGCAGATTCAGCATGTCAAAACCTCATATCGAACATGAGACTCCGGTTCAAGATGGCCTGTCGCGCACACTAAAGGACCTCTTCGCCGGTGCAGTGGGTGGAATAGCACAAGTTCTCATTGGTCAACCGTTTGACATTGTGAAAGTCCGGTGAGTGTCCCTGTACGAAGTGTATGTGAGACAAAACACACTGACTTCGTATCTTCACCGTTGCAGCCTCCAGACAACATCACAATATACCGGCGCCCTAGACGCTGCGACAAAAATCTACCAGAATGAAGGCGCACTTGCCTTCTACAAGGGCACTTTGACCCCCCTAATCGGCATCGGAGCTTGCGTATCTATTCAATTCGGTGGCTTCCACTATGCGCGCCGCGCTTTCGAAGCTAGCAACGCCGCCAAGACCGGGAACGGCCAACTCTCTTACTCGCAGTACTATGCCGCCGGTGCTTTTGCTGGTATTGCCAATACGGTGCTCTCCAGCCCTATCGAGCACATTCGCATAAGACTGCAAACACAGCCTCACGGCGCGAACCGGCTCTACGCCGGACCCATCGACTGCGTACGCAAGCTCTCAGCACACCAAGGCCTCTTTGGCGGAGTCTACCGCGGTACAGCCGTGACCTTCATGCGTGAAGCACAGGCTTACGGGTGTTGGTTCACTGCTTTCGAATACATGATGAATGCGGACGCGGCACGCAACGGTATCGATCGATCCGAGATCTCCACCTTGAAGGTCGCGGCGTATGGTGGACTTGCAGGTGAAGTTCTCTGGATCAGCAGCTACCCCTTCGATGTCATCAAGAGCAAGATGCAGAGTGATGCGTTTGGGGCTGAGCAAAAGTACAAGAGCATGAGGGATTGCTTTGCGAAGACGTATAGGGGAGAGGGCCTGGGCGGCTTCTGGAGAGGCATTGGTCCTACTTTGCTCCGTGCCATGCCCGTTTCGGCGGGAACGTTTGCGACGGTTGAGGTCACGATGCGGTTGATCAGTTGAAGAGGAGCGAGCACGTTCATCCCGCTAATCGCAGTGGGACATGATGGAGTCTTTGTACGATAGCGCATTCATCTGCGATTGCCGGTTCTTAGCAAGGCTGATATGCCGGAAGCGCGTCGACGTATCAGCTCCGCGGCATTTCGACATGGCAGATTTATCAACATGCGACTTACCTTTTGGAAATAGGTATACTTGCTCTTCACACCGTGTAAAAGAGGCAATGACAAATAGGTCCCCAATTCAACAATTGCACCTTCAATAAACTTATTCTTCACATCACATCACCTCTTTACCAGAGTGTGCGGGAAAAACTCCAGGGCGCAAATCATCGTGAGGACCACACTAAATCCTTCCCAGCTAAGAATCACGCTGCCCAAAAGAGGAGGAAAGGAAAAACAATCTAGACTTTTCAACACCTATATCGAGTCCATAATCTTTCCCTCCCCCTTCTTCCGCTCATACCGCCGAATCTACCGAAACGAGGCCCCCTGTCCGGCACGTACGCCGGCCGTCCAAAAAGAAACCGTGCCGCTCACTCGCGTTGCTCCCCATCTCAGACAGAAAACGAACGCGCACCCCGACATCGCAGTCCGTAAGCGCCCGTCTCTGCGCTCGGAGCACCAGGCAAACGGCGAACAAAAAGGGAAAACGTCTGCATAAACGGTTTGCTCGGTGGAGAGGGCTTCACGTTGACGAAGCAGATGGGTCCTGCGGACCGAGCGGGTCGTTGCTTCCCCGCCTGGGCCTGTCGGTCGGCTGTAGGGCTGCGAACGGGTGGGTTTGTGACTTCACGTTTACATTTAGTTTGGGTTTGCAACGTAATACCGTTGCATCTTGCATTCCTATTCCACACTGGTTGGTAACTATAAACGAAAGCGAAACCCAGGTTACAGAGATTACAAAATTCTGAATCGCCGCCTGCCATGTATATGAACACGGCAGGTCGCGGAATGCTGTGCCGACTCGAATGATACGGCCGGGCTTGGAACGTGTGGGCGTTGGGATTGCGGCACGGCTGAACATGGGGGTTTCTCCTCGACACCCTCTTTTGGGTATGTACGACGTTGTGCAAGGGGGATCTGGGGGATTTAGCCGTGGTCGAAAATAGTAGTAGGATTCTTGGGATTGAGGGGAGACCACCATGCCACTTGTGTTGTTAATATGCTCTTGTTCCTGGAAGATATTTTTGTCTCTCTTTTTCCCCTTCGCGCGTCTTCGCGCTTTTGGTCCTCATCTCAACTATTGCTACTGCTAAACCGTCGCATTCCATCGTTCCAACAGGCTCAAAGTCTTGAAAACAACAACATTCAAACCCCAACGGTCCACCAACTTTCCTCGAAAACATGGGCTTTACGAAAACCCTGCGGAAATGGACATCTAGCCTCAACCCTGCCAAACCGACCTCATTCCCTTCTTCCTCTTCCTCCACCCCTGCCTCCGCCTCTGCTATGACCAAGCCTCCCCAATCTCCCACAAAATACGCAGATTCAGAGGAAGATCTGATATCAGTCCAACTACCCCTACCGCGCTCTCTGGGACAAACTCAGTATACGAGCGAAACTGCGCTGCACAGGCCCACTAGTCAGATTGTTTGCCATTCCCCGTTTGATAAGAGAAATAAGAGCAAGAAGGGTAGGGGTGGGGGACTCGAGGGGAGAAGCGGGGAAAGTAATCTTGGAGGGGGTGGGAGGGAGAATAGGTTTACAACGTCGACGATTTTGTTCTCCAGTACCAGACATGATGTTGTGGAGATAAATGGGAGGGGCTTGGTTTCAGCATTGGGGGCAGATAAGATTGGGCAGGAAAAGGGGAAATGAGGGATGGGAAGATGGATGGGGCTGATGGTGGAAAAAGCAACAGGTGCAGAGAGAGAGAGAGAGAGAGAGAGAGAGAGAGAGATGTGTTCATAACATTGTCTTTTCTCCTTTTCGCCCGTTATTCCGGTCTGTGGGGCAAAGCTCGAAAGTGTCTATCTAGGGTCCTTCCAATATCACACCCTTTGAACGCCTCACAGTGCCAAGAACCGCATCTAGCCTACCACTGACTCTTCCAAGCTAAACCGAGCAGGTTTCTGTATATCATAGTCTGGAGGCATCTGGATGAGCTCTGGGCGATCTCTCAAGAAACCTTTGAGCTCAGTCATAAATGAGGCCTCCCAAGCTTCGTTCAGGTACTTAGGTACCCAACCAAGTGCGGGACCCAACTCCGACGTCATCAACGCACTAGTATTCCTCGTCAGAAAATATCCGTCTTGAATGTGGAGGGACAATGAGAGGAAAATAAAAGACTTACTTCGCGCCATACGACAATTCCGCAATAAGGCGATTACCATTAGTAAAGCCCTTGGCCACCTCATCGAGACCTGCTTCCCTAACCGTCGGCGAATCAAGATAACCCATCTCATGACTCACATCAGCAAGACGTTGCGAGTATTCCCTATGAGAAAAGCTACCCGCTTCAGCATGGTATATCCCCCGTTCTCCCGACGGAACCGCAGTCCCGCACAAAACATGGCAACACAGACACATGAACAAGGAAGCGAGATCCTCGACATGAATACGACCCCAGCGCGTCTCGCCGCTGCCTAGTACAAGACATTCCCCCGTGTTCAGCATGTTGTTGATCATCGCTGGCAGCTGCGTGGTGTAGCGTCTGAACTCGCCGCTTCCAATGCCAAAAATCGTCGGCGCCATGACTGTGTATGTTGAGACAGAATACTGCTTGCCCGCTTCTATAGTCATGATGTCTGACTTGCGCTGGCCATAACTTTCGATCGATTCCCGATACTTCATGTAGTGGTAGATGCTCTCTTGGTCGGATAGAACTCGCGTCTCGGTGTAGTGCTGGGTTAGAGGGCGGTCACTGATGTTGGATGCTCCGGTTACGTGGAGAAAGTGCACGGGAATGGCGCATTTGGCTTTTCGGGCTGAAAGGCCTCGGATCAGCGGTATCGCTGTTCTGGCGTCGTTGTGGCCGGCTTGGATGATGACTGTTCTTGGTCTTAGTAGGCGGATACTTAGGTGGAAGGAGAATGTTTGGCATGGTTGCGTGGGCAGAACTCACTGTCGAAATCTTGACCTATGGTCTCGAGCCTCGCTGCATCATCGTATGATGCGCAGATGATTGTCTTGACTCCAGATGCCTCAATCACCTCGGCTTCAGACTTTTTTCTTACAAGAGCTGTGATCTCAATGTCGCGCAACCATGGCTCATTGGTGTTGTGTGCAAGGGAGTGAAGGATTGTACCGCCGCTTTACATGATTGGCTGGGTCAGGAGAGAAAAAGGGATAGACACACATGTAGCCGGTGGCGCCGGCAACAAGTATACTCTTGAGTGTCATATCTAGGGCGTGAAAGTTCAAACTCAGAGGCGGATATGAGTAAGTTTTTCTTCAAATTTCGTCGCGGTAGACATGCCTTATATATGCCCTCTGTACTCCACAAAACATGTCCTGTGTCTGCAGTCACTGCTCACTTCCAGACACCTATAGTACCCCGTGGCTAAATGCCACGAAGCAGCCAACTACAGATCACCTGATAATTTTTCGAGTAATTGAAAGTATTATGTAATATTTTGAAAGAGTTATGGACGAAGAAGCAGTCGCCGAGAAAGTGGTCATATAGGTGGACGAATCAGAATCATCTGGGTACGACACCGCACTAAGTGGGTAGCACCAAACGTTAGAAAACTGCATCGCAAATACACTAGGACCACTCTTGCGCTGAGAAATACAAGATTCAGGAGCATGGGAATCGACCGAGACGGACGAAATTGAACCAAGTGGTCCGTAGGAAAGGTTGTGAACGCATCCGTATACTAGGCAGGTACCCACTGATCCGTTCGGCTTTAGACTCTTGATAACCACAGACGAGTTACCCATGTCATACCAGCCAATATTGGTACCTCACACGGCCTAATCTGTTTCGACGTTGTCACTTCCATCGGCGTTCCATTCCACCAAGGGTGGGGTTTCTGGCGAACTCAGGGTTCCTTACGTGTAAGTCTGGGCGTTGGAGAATATGAGCCTCTTGCGCGTGGCGGGGCTAGAGAAGACGGGGGAGGTTGGGTGCGCTGCTGACTTGCGTTTTAGTCGAGATGGTTTCTTGATAATAGTGAAGGAGATGCAGTTTCGTGTGCAGCTCGGCTTCATATTATTGTTGCTGAAAGAAACCGCAGCTTGTACACTTCTGCAGCAGAACGTCGTCACTATGGTTGTCGTTGTTGGTGATCACACTCGCTCAGAATGTCTTGTGTCGTGAGGCCAGTAAAATGCGGACAGCGTCGAGAAGGTTACAGAACCCCCAAAATGAGCACACATGTGCATTTGTTCTAGAAAATACCGCAGATTGGCATCTCTATGTTTTCACTCACAAAGGTTCAGGTTTATCTACCTAATACCTGGTGGCGCATACGCAAACACGGTACGTCCACCATAGCCTACCAGACATCTCCATACAAATAACACAGGTGATGTCTCTCACTAGCCCATACCTTCTTCTTTTTCTTCTTTTTCTTCTCAGCTGCCTTCAAGTCTTTCACCACCTTCTGCATCACTCAAATCTTCTTGTCCTTATCCTCAACTTTGCCCTTCACATCGTCCCACTCCTTTTTGAACTTCTCCACCACATCCGTAACTTTCTCATACGCTGTAAGGGGCAGTTATAGGCAATAGTATGTGCTTCACACTGCAAGAGGTAGTGGGGGATGGCCCGAAGGTGGGTTCGAGGTTTTTAGGATAATAATTCTTGTCAGTCTCCTCAGCTGCGACGCGCAGCTTAAAAGCAGCTATAGTAGCCAAGGCGCGAGTGAGAGAAGCAATATATAGCAGCGGCGATACTTGCCCCCATATCCTCGTATGGAGTGCTGTTACATACGCTCTCGGCAACACGAGGCGCGTTCCAAGAGCGATAGCCAAGCTGTGGAAAAGATCGACATGCTCGTTGTCACGAAGGTAGCTGAACCACTCGCCTTCACCATGGTGGGCGAACCAATCTACAACTAAAGCGCGCGCGGGATCATTGTAAGGTGTGCCGTCGTAGATGATGCGCACCGCTGCGAGATTGATGAAAGGAATCTCCGTTGAATCTTGAGGCTGCGGAAAACATGGTTTTTGGTCGTGATGTCCATAAGTTTATCGGCGACGACGTAGAGTTTATACAAACAGGTATATTCCTATCATCTCTCCAGCCATAAGTTGTCTGTTGACAGACATCATGTCAGGGCGGTACAGGAGCTGAAAGTAGACCGCAAAAAGATCTGGCTCGTCTTCCGGCATCGGTACCATACGCTCGATACCTTCCTTGAAGCGCTCAGGCTTGAGGGCATTAGTGAAAAACTCTGAACGTCCCTTGAGTAGGCCTTCGTGGACAGCGAAACTCCGCTGGTTTCCTACACTGGGGCCAACTAGCACTGTGACGACGGGTGTCTCCAGAAGACTGGTTCTCATTAGTGTGTCGCGTAGATAACAGCAATGGAAACTTACGCAGTGCCATACGTCAAGGTTGTGCGACTGTCGGTATTTGCGGCCATGGTTGAGTTGCGCCGTGTAACTGGTGACTGTCAAGAGGTAGAAATGCTTGCAACAAGTCTATTACAAAAATGTGGCGGGTACTGACGCAAACTCCGTTGGGCCGCTATGAGCAAGCAATTATATCAGCGCTACTGCTTCACTGTGCCCTCCCTAAGTGAATCGTCTGTCACTGGTGTTGCCGCATCCCAGTGCGGCTGTCTCATCATGCTCAGGTACAGCAGGTAGTCGGAGTTCTATCGGCATGCTGGAATATGCCTATTTGAGGTCATAGGTCACGTCTGTTGGAGATGAGCCGCCAGGGCGCTGCGTTACAGCAAAACAGCAGTCGTCACAACGCTCCCAAAAAGCGGCGCGCAGCCAACTCGACAGCACAAACACAAAACATAACAAGGAAGAACGTCATCAAAGGTCGTGAAGCTTTTGATAGATTACCAGATATGTGCAAATCACGTAGTCGGCGTCAAAAACGATAAGCCACCCAGAAGCCCCACCCACACCCGGGAGCCGATTCCATTAGGCGGTGCTCTTACACACTAAAAGGTAGTGAAAAGCGTACTTAAAACACATGTCCCGTGTACAGATTACGAAAGAAAGACATACCGCTACGCCATGCTCCAATTTTCAAATGCAATTCTGAAACAAGATCGATGTTTGGTTTCACACCACGTTATTTTCTACGCTGCCACTCACGCTTTCACAAGAGTGCCTCTGATTCCAGGCACCTACGCCTAGATACGGTGCTTTTCCGATTCTGTAGGAGGTATGAGTTAGGGGACGTTAGGGTAGGGGGTGGATGGTTTCACTGACCAAGTCGCGAGTACAGCATGTAAAGTGCCATTTGATTGCACTCTTGTGTACCTGTGATGGTGACGAGACGCTCGTTGCTGTTGTCGGTAGGTTCGTTGATCTTGATGACACTGCCACTCAATTGGCGGATTTCATTAATCTTTGCACCGCCCTTGCCGATAATGGCACCGACCATATCGTTGGGGATGAAAATCTGCTGTGTGAGTGGCTGACCAGGCATAGCACCAACTGCTGCATGGGGCGCGGCGCTGTGCGCAACAGGCGCTGCGGCAGGGTGGGCTCCATAGGGGGTGGGAGCAGCAGGTCCGCCATAGGGGCCACGGCTGGGCGAGGCAGCACCGTATGGCATGCTAGGATGTCCATACGGCGACTGCTGAGGTGGCTGCCCATGCATATGAGAGGCACCATATCCACCGTGTGCGGGGGTTCGCTGGGGAGGTTCTTGGCGACGGAAGTTCTGTGGGTGAGAGTACTGGCCTCCAGCAGGCTGGGGAACGTAGGGTTGGACGGACATGCCACCTGGAACGACGTTGGCAGCCATGCCGCTGCGGGTTGCGTATTGAGAGGCTGCTGGTCCACCGAATCGCTCAGTCAACTGTTCAACCAGAGTTTGAGCAACATAGTACACAGCAATGTGCACGGCGTCAGCAACACCAAGAACGATCAACGAGCGCTCGCCCGAGTTAGGGAGGAGGGTGTCAGAAGCGTTCAACTTAGCGTTGGAGGCCTCCTGAATCTCGCGGATACGAACACCAGCTTTACCGATGATGGAGCCGATGAGAATGTGGGGGATGAGCAGGCGCATGGGGTAAGCCTTGGAGGTCGAGGTGGAGGGAGTCTCGAGGTCCTCCTGGTTGAGGGTGCGCACAATGAGGCCGAATGCCTTGGACACAGCATCGACCTGGCCGCTTACAGTAAGGATGCGTTCAACAGCGCCCCTTGAGTAGTCGCTAACTGTGCACTTTGCGCCAGACAGGCGTCGGATTTGGGTCACATTCTCTCCGCCCTTACCGATAATGGTAGCAGCCTCGCTGGTGCCGATGCAAGCGCGTACATGCAGCCAGTTGGTCTCGTCGACCTGCTGGTTGTGGTTCACAGGGCGGCCGTTGGCACCGGATGTGGATTGGATGGGCTGGGTCTCAAGGATGGAGGGAGCGTCAGGGACAACGGTGTCGGTGTGGATGGCCTCGGTGGCACCGTTTTCAACGGCAGCAGCGGCAGCAGCAGCTACATCAGATGCCGCATTCACGTCCTCCTCCCTGATGCCCTCGGTGGCGACGGCGTCGGCTTTGACGGGCTGGGCAACATCGATTTCATCTGCGTTGGGGGCTTCCTCCTTGACCATCTTGTCGAGGGCAGGGCGCTTGGCATCGGGCTGGTCGTTGGGCCCGGCAGGCGACGAGGGCTCCTCGAGCGGGCGCTTGGCCGAGGAGGCGGCGATGGTGGGCGATGCAGACATGGCTTCTATTTATGAGTTCTGGGATCTTGAGTCTTTTACGGGGATATGCGCTCTTCACAGTCGGCGAACGCGCAAACGGGAGGCTGAGACTTGTTCAATTGATCTCGATTACGTGCGACTTTATGTACAGCGGGGGGCCGTGAAAGAAAGCGTGCTGTGAGGACGGGCTGGAGGGAGTCGCGACAGTGCGGTGAAGGTGCGAGGTGACGTCGCCAGGAGCTTGAACGGAGTTTGGGGCGTGCAGAGGGTGCAGAGGTCGGAGAAAGGGATGCCTCGACTACGCGAGGAGTCGTGGGTGATGGTGCTTGTGATGGAGCAGGAGAGGCGGGAAGGGTGTTTCTTGGGGCGATGTGAAGTCGAGAGATGAAGAAACTGGCCCAAGGAAAGAAAGCTCGCCCGTCAAACCTTCTCGGCAACGATCCGGCGTCTCAGATGGGGAGAGCTCAAGGTTGCGCGCCTTCGTCAAACGAGAAAGCAATGGTTAGGAGAAGGGGTGGATGTGGTGATGGAGAAGGAGCTTTGGGCGATGGTTGACAACAGGAGGGCGAATTGCGTGAGGGAGGAAGCGCAAGCGGTGCAAAAAGGAAGCTATCGCGGGGAGATCGGCGCTAGTGCTTGGCGCGTCACGTGTGTGTCCTGTCTCTGTGTGTGCTGCATTTACAAACACACGGGCATACGACTACGAGGGCAAGAAGAGCTACTTGCCAGTCAGTCGCGAAGTGCATTGCCTGCGCGTACACAAGTGAGCGGGGTGAGGGTACCGCGCACCACGCGTCTGTTAGCGAACCGGTGGACCACAACAGAACACCCACTCACCGAGTTGGAGACATGGCACACGCTCAGCGCGAGGCTATCCAAAGGATACGAGAATATTCCAATGATGCACGCGAACTGCAAGACGACTCCGTAGACTTTGACGCGTCTAGCACAGAGGCACGTCTGGCGCAGACGGTGAAGGAGCTGCAGGTACGGGTACAGGAACAACAAGCAGCGCTGGATCAAGTAAGACACCGAAATATGATCGCGCGCGATTTCGCTAAAACGACCACAGCTGAGGTCTCAATCTGAAGTTGATATAGAAACTGCAGCCTATGCATCAGGGGATCCACGGCAGAAGCTGCAGCAACTCATCGCAGTCAAAGACGCGTACAAGCGCTTGAAGCCAACAGCGACATATCTGCCACCTCAAGGATCAGTCCTCCCAGCCCTGTTAGCAGCACGTACACTCCAGCAAAACGTACAAGGGACGAAAGAAGCCATCGCCAGCACGCAATCCCGAATCGACACCAAAGAAGCTACTCTCCGTCGTGAAGAAGCCAATCTGCACGATGCCCACCTCCTCACTCAAGCCATGGAAAGCCGGATCCAGCGTCTCCGCACCCAGCATGAAGACCGCTCGCAAAAGACGCCCGCTCAACTCGCACGCGAACTAATCGCCGCAAAGCGCGCAAAGAAAGAAAACTACGACACTGAAATGCAGCGTCTCGGCGACGCAATGAACGACTTCATCAACGACTACCTCTCTAGCATGCTTGCAGCAGAAGAGCTTGGCGGGCCTGTAGTAGGCGACATGCTCGACGTAGAAGACGAGACACTCGCCGCTGGCTTCACGAAAAAAGGGCGCGCAAAGTCGTCCAAGAAGCCTCCCACAGACAAGACGCGTCAGCGCAGGATCGACCAGATTTGGGGGAAGAAGACCGCTATCGCTGTTGACGATGGGGAGCAGGAAGAGCCGCCTACTGAGGCTGAAGCGGCTGATGCAGAGATGAGGCAGTTGATAGGAAATCTCTTTGCTACTTTGATGGGACCTGGAGGGGGAAAAGCGTACTTCCAGCTTGAGAGAGACTCGGCTGCTTCGAGGTTCTTGGTTAGGGCAAAGATTGCACAGTTTCATCCGAGAGATGCGAATAAGTTGCGTTTGATAGATTTTGGACGCGAACTAGATGACTGAGGGCGCTGAAGGCTGGCCGGAAACGTGGTTACTTACTCGACCTGATTTCCTGTATGAGCAATGTTGGAATGCTGTTACATGGCTCGGCAACAACTACTCCGTATACGCTGGCTCAACAACCAGCAAGTTCGGCACCACCCGCTGCAAACTCATCACGTACCATCTCATCAACCAGCCCAACTCTCATCATAGCAAGCAAGCAAGCCAACCCCATTTCCCCAACTGTGGCGGTGTTCTCCCAACCTTCTTCCTCGCAGCCCTGCTTCCAAATCCCCTATATTCCTTTTGACCCATATCCAATACCTTGGCGCCATCCTCCACACCTGCGCGTGTACACCTGCCACCTTTCCTGCGGCCCACAAATATGCATCCCGCGCAACACATCATCCACCACCCAGGTCGCTGGTCAGGATAGCCCGGTAAGTAGGCAAGCGCCACAGGCTTTTTTCGTCAGTGCAAAGATCCCAATCTGATCGTTGACCCCGACGGTCGGAGTCGCCGTTGCGGGGGGGAGGGGGACGGGAGTGAGTGGGAATTTATTGGTGTCGGAGACATGCTACTAAGCAGGTATCATTTCATGCCTCGCCCATATATTGGGGACTG
Organism: Stemphylium lycopersici; assembly: GCA_003268315.1. Lineage (NCBI taxonomy): Eukaryota > Fungi > Ascomycota > Dothideomycetes > Pleosporales > Pleosporaceae > Stemphylium > Stemphylium lycopersici. The sequence goes on from QGDG01000036.1 coordinate 197,234, forward strand.
GTTTGCTCGTGCGCATATGTTGGAAGGATTGTCAAGAGGACAAGGTTGTAGTAGTAGTAAAAGTGATATGGGCTGATTTGGAAAGGGAAATCTTCCCGTCCTGGCGCTTCCGCCGAAAGGTAAGCTGCAAACAGCGCTTGCAATCAATGCGATATCACGCATAAGGCAACTTCCGTTCCTTCAAGCCAGCAGCCCCATGCAAACCTCGCAGATCATGGGTGAAAGAAGCAAAAAGGTTCAAAAGCAGAATGTATGATGCTACTATTCCCTCCCTTCAAACTCCTCCGAAGACCCCGAATACGCCGGATATCCAGTCGGGGAAATCCTAGACTGCGTTCAAACACACACACACACATATATATATATGCTTACATACATACACACGAGGAACTAGTTTATAGCCATGAATGACTTTAAGGATGACCCTTGCTTTGGTTCGCACGGAGCAAAGCTCACAAATGTCACTCCTACGTACTAATGCATCTCCATCGACGTGGCTCCTGTAGGTACTAACTCGCCTACCCAATATCGTTCCTCCAATGGCTTACGCCCAACCGGCAGTCTTCAGCCACGCGTCGGCGACTGATCGTATGACAGCTCTCCACACGTCGCTAATTCGTTGCGCACGGTGGGAGGCGACATGTCCCACGGTACCACATGCGCCGTGTTGATTCGAGGGATTTTGTTCGCTGCCCGCTGCCTGCTTGCCATTTTGCCGGAAGGATGCGATCGCGATTGCGCGCGGTGTCTTGGGAAGCGACATGGGGGGTTGTCGGTCGGCCGGTCTAGTGGAGATCTCATTGCTTATGGACAGGTACCAGGCTTTGGGAAGCGAGCACGAGCTGTGTGGGGAATGCTGAGCTGTGCTGGCAACAGCGAGTGGATCCCACCCCCCTCCCCCCTGTCTGCAAATATGCATGCTTGGCCGGTCGACTTTTGAAACACTTGTGGGTGATCGAGCGACAGAGAGAGAGAGAGTTCTCTTGACCGCATATATGAAGTCATAATTGCAAATGCCGTGCTCGAAGTGGTAGTCGGCGTGATCATTTGCGTATCGTCTGATTTTGCCGTCATTGGACGCCATTTAGGATTTCTGTCCACGTGCACACACTGCATGCTTGGGGAAAATAGCAGGGGCCTAAGATTGCCAATCGGGGTTCTACCATGCGCGCGACCTCGGTTTCGCGTCCATCGCTCCAAAATTGCATGCAGATTGGTCGTATACGAGTATCGAAAACCACGGTGTGTAGACCCCAAATTCAGTTGCAATGTGTGTCAACCGTTGGTAGAATCAATGCCTCTAAAACTGTCCGGTGTTGTTGGCGACCAACGGATCGGGCATTGAATCTGGTATCGGTAGTCTTCCCGACGCTTTAGCTCGTTTGATGGGAATGGGTGCAACTAGCCTCAAAAACGCCTCCGTTTTCGTCGTTCCGAATCGCGGAAGAGCCCCCCCCCCACTCGCTCCAAATACCCAGCCCATAGTAACACTTGTTAAAGACCCCTTGAGTCGTCGCCCCATAACGCGACTCACGAGACGCGGCCAACTAACCTCAACGTAACAAAAAGCAATCTGTACAGCCTTAGCTGGCGTGGAACATGCCGCGAACTTACATTCCAAGTACATCAATGGCTGATAATCGCCGCATCCAGCCCTGTAGAGCAGCAGCCCAACCACTGTTTCATAGCTGTGGCTGTGCAGGCAGATCTCTGGCTTCAGGGCGTCGGAGTCGTTCCGTCTGGTCAACGGCCACAGACGAAGAAACAAGCAGCGAACCAGCGCAGCCTATGATCTGCAAACTACGGCTGATATGCCCGGTACTATGATAGAAGTGGGGTAATAACAATCTAGATTGCACAATGAGTAGATCGCTCGGTGTTTCTTCTGGGATCACTATTCTGCGACTAAAGTGAAGCGCGACTTTTGGCATGTGAAGTCATCCGATGAAGATCCTTGAGAAGGGGGGAGACGTATTCCTGTGGCGGTGCGAAGGGAATTTCTTCACCCCCTCCCCCCCTCGACTCAGTACACCTGCGCCTTTGTGTTCTGTTTATTGAGTGGCAAACTCGGTCCAAAGCGATGCTGTGTGGAGAGAGGAATCTCTACCTGGTGACTCAGAACTCGTCAAGACCCGCATGTCATCTGCGTCAGCCGTCTAAGCGTGCGCACTGTGTGGCACAGTCCAGCGTTCCCGAGCCGTTGTGGCAAAGCCTAGGGTCCAGCCACACCCTTCGCCACTTGCCGGACTCGCTTGAGTACACAACGTGTCGATCTCCGCGTAGGGCTCCCACGCTCATTGGTTCTTGCATAACGTTATACTCTTACCACTTTACAAAGGTACTATCATTAGATCGCTTTTCTTCGATTGCGATAGGGCGGACAGTCGTGCATTCGGTTCGGTGTCAAGTTGTACCTATCTATCCGTGATCCCTTGGGTAGTATGGGGCTTCGGAGTCCGCGAGGCGTTCTATTCCTCCACTGGTGGCAAAGAAGCAGCATGAGGGAACGTATTGTAGCACTTCGGAAAGCTTGCTGTTGTGCAAGATTTTCCTTACTGATACTGCAGCAGAGAGCTATAGAAAGAAGCGGAGCGACGGCTGTGTCGGATGACGCTTGCTGTAACCCGCCCTCTGCACAAGATTGCTCGGATATGTGCCGAGAGTACATATTATCAGACCATATTTGCATGAGTGCTCCCATAAGTGGCCGTAAACTCCACTGCGGCGACTGTCAATTCATCGAAGCCGCAATCGGTAGGATGCGCAGATGTTTCAAGTTTGCGATAAGTGAGGAGACGATTGAGCAGCAATACTGCCCACCAGATCCAGTCGGCCCGTCCTTATTCGACGCTTTTTTGGTAATTGCCAGCGCATGTTCTTGGCCCTGTTCCTTCGGGTTGTATCTTCGAATTCATTTTTATGTGTATCGTGGTCGTGATTCGCGAGCTACTTCATGCAGTATGACATCAAGCCTCGGGCGCACAATCCTTAGGGTCGGAACCATGTATGTCGGCATCGGCTGCATTACCCACACTACCCGCCAACCCCCCCTCAATCTCTCGCAAACAGGGGTCTCCACTCAAGCGTTGACAGATGCGACGCGCACGTTTCCGATGCCGATAATTCGATGCTTGACACAGTGATATCCATGATGACCTCCGCACTCTCCTTAATGTCTGTGCGCTGGTCGAGAGCGGTGTACGGCTTACTGTCGTGCCAACCCAGCATGTGTCAAAGTAGAACGCGTAATTTCCGGGGCGACAGGCGGGCACGTCAAGGTTCCAGAGCGTGCCAAGACGTTGAGTTCATGCGACGGGGGGCATTCATGGCATAATTTGTGATGCCGGTAGTCACTCGGATGCTGCATTACAGTGATGAGCGCGGGGATTGTCACTACGTTACAGTGTCAGTGGAGTATGTGCGTCACCACCGGTGCTGCTTCGGTTGCAAAAAGCCCATGTCAAGGCGTGGACCTATTGAAAATTTGATGCAAAAGAAAATTTGGGCATGTCGCGAGGACAGATGTAGAAGCACAAAGACTTTGATTAGGCTTCCAGATGATACTGGGTATGTGCACTGTGGTGGACAAGATTGCCGTCCTTGTTATACGTAAAAGGAAATTACCAACCCCTAACGTTTCCTCCTCGTACTGCATGTGTATCTCGCTATGTATTCGTAACAGATCGTTGATTTGCAATCTTAGCCGCTGGAAAGTGGAAGTGGTAATGGTATAATGGGTATCGTCGTCGCACCGAGAATTGGAATCGAAAGGTATCAACATAGGAAATAAAGTAAACGCTGAGGCTGAACCCGTGACATCGCCAAAAGCGCTTAACGCCAAATGGTATTGTTGCATCAAGTGACAACAACTCAGAAGTAATAGCAACTCGCATGATGTGATGTAAAGCTCCAGGGTGCGAAGGGTACGGGTCATTACAGTCGGCCGATGACCGAGAAAACAGGGTATCAAGGTGAAATGAGCGACGCCTTGCGGAGTGGCAGGCGTGACAGGCTAGAAGAGAAGACGGAGTTCGTAACCGGTGGAATGAACGTTTTCTGTGACACTGATGTCGCCATCGACTTGAATGTCGGTGGGACCAGCGTCCCATTCGCGCTTCATGGGATGCACTGGCGGAGTGTCGATTTCGTGAAATTCAGCCGTCATGTCCTGTTGCTCTGGGATTCTGCTGACCGCGTCATCGTCCATTAGAATCTGCAATCCCTTCTGATTGACGCGAATGGTCCGTGTGACCTTGGTAGGCTCAATCTTGATCTTCATTGCGATTCCATTGACAAGCTCCTTAACAGTGCGGTCCATAAGGTATACCGCACGGAAGTAGTTGTCATCAGGCTGTCGGCCAGCAAGCCTCGGCTGAACGAAAAAGCACGCAACCGGCTTCAGCATAGGCTCGGGAGGTGGCTGGTAGGTCTGGTCGACGCCAAGAGCCTCAATCCATCCAGACAGCGCGTGGTCGTCCGAATATGGCCGTTGAACTTTGGTGGGGACGTCCGCACCTCCGTGAACGCTGACCATACCTTTGAGATCGCCTGTGGCCGTTTGCGAAAGACCCCGCCATTCATTCGAGGACATGCGAGAGGGCGGTTGAAAGGGTTGCGGGCGCTGGAAAGAGGAAGCTCTACGCTTCTCCGAATGAAGAGATTGCGAGCTCGGCGTTGGCGATACCTGGGACGAGGTAGATGTTTGTGGCTCCTGGCCTTCCCACATGGGTGCGTCCATGTTGGTTTCGAGCTTGGAGAGATCTTGAGATGCGGCGCCCAAGACTACTGGATGAAGGTCTGGGTCGTCCTGTGGTTCTCCTTTGAGGTAGAGAACACTGACTGGCCTGGTGGAGCTGAACATATCCTGCAAAGACGCGAGCTTGATGTGGAGGTCTTCTTCAGCGGGCGCGCGAGCTCCTTGATTGTCGCTCGCGGAAGACATGGACCATGTTCTCTTGTGCTTAGCCACCTTTCCGGGTCTTTGGCTGATGCTACCCTTCGAGATTGAGCCACTGCGCTTCCGTTTGCCAAAGTCCTTCATACCAGACTCCACTTGCGCGATCTGTTGCTTGAGCTTGTCGATGGTCTTCTTGACGTGTGCAACATCGTTCGATAGTTTCCGCTCAGCGCCGTGGTCTCGAAAGAGCTTGACTTTGCAGTAGCAAAGCTCAGCGTCCATGTGCTGAGTTGGCGAGCCGGTGGTTTCCGTCACCATCTCCGTCTTCGCGCAAAGTCGGACAGGGATTCCTTTGACACCCTTTGAATGGCTGAAGTCGGTAGAGAGGAAGTTGAAGCGCACAGCCAGGGAACACTCAGGTGAGGCATTATGAACTGGTGTCCATGTTACCACGAAACCATCGAAGGAAGATGACTCCAACTCCACTCTGGGCCGCCCTTGGACTTCGCCGCCGCCGACCTGACTTGGGTCGACAAACTCGACCGCTTGCAAACGCCCACCACGCTGATGTGCCTCGTTCGTGCCGCGACCTTCTTTCCATAATTGCCAACAAGACGCCGGTCGTTGACGTTGCTGTTCGTCCTCGAAAGAGATGCGGATGAAAGTCCTGTATTTGAGGGAGGGTGAGGGCGCTTGGAGTGGTGCTGTGTCGACCAGAGAGATGGAATAGGCCTGTCCCTTGTTCAAATACGTAACTGGGACTTCATCTGACTGCTTGACCATAGCCGTCGGGGCATTCAGGGTAACGTGGTACCGGAAACTCGTAAAGTTAGTATGGGTTCGTAGATAGAATGTATCTTACAACTCACTTTTGATTAGGGGGTGGGGGCGCAGGCGCAACTGCAGCCGCCATGTTGTCGTCGTATGAATGAGGCGCAAACCCGATCAAGGGCGATTGCTCCTGCATCTCAACATCTGGACCCATGTTGTCCATTGGGGAGTCCTCATGCGTTTGCGCCATTGGGCCCGAGTCAAATGCGGAGGGCTGGTGGGTGAACTGGTGCGGCGCAAACGATTGGGAATGCTGAGGCTGCATCCCGAATGGATTGACATTTTGGAAGTGGTGCGATCCAAGCGCATGGGGATTGAAGCCGTGTAGATGCGCACCGGGTGCAAGCTGGCCAGCGTGCACCCCACCTTCGGAGGTCGGTAGGGACAATGGAGTTCCTAGGCCAAAGCTGAAGCCTGGGGTGTGCAGATCTCCTGCCTGACTGTGGTAAAGCGTATTGGTTCCGCCAGGTGTCGGCGTGTAATAACCAGGAGGTTGGTTTGCAAAAGAGGTGAACGCGAAGCTGTTGGGGTCAAGCAGCGAGGGCGTGAACCTCCACGGCTCCGTGTTTCCCCGAGGAGTCGGGTCCTGGTCTTTGATATCCTCATGGTGGTCGCCTTGCCTAAAGTGCCAGAGTCAGTAAAACAAATCGAATGTTGCGGGCGCCATGACTTGTGTCGGTGTTCGCTCAAGGCGTTCCGACTGACATGGGACGGGGGGCATCTCGGAAAGACGTACCGGGAGGGGTTCGCGACGTCAAGCGCATCTGCGAGCGAGTGGCCTGGCGGGGCCGCAAGAGAATGCGAGCGCTGCTGGATATGGGGAAAGGTGGCCTTGAAGTCCTCTAGGAGTTTCCCATCGGGTTTTTGGCTGTTGAGTCTGCGCATAGCGGTCAGCGGTCAGCCAAGATGCAGATGTAGAACGCGACGCGCGCAAATCATATGCGAGCTTGGGCGGCGCCGGCGGGACGTACCTATTTCGAAACATGGCATCGGGCATTCACTCGGGGGATTAGGTGTTTGGAGATTTGACTTGCATCTGGGCTGGGGAAACGGTAGTTGAAGAAGGTCGAAGGGTTGGGAGCGGGTAGCCTTGGGAGCGGATCTTGGATTGATGAAACAGAGCAGCTGCCACGAGAAAGTCGAGCCTGAGAGGGTCAAGCCACAGATGTCCAGGGCCGGTGGTCAGACGTCTTTTAGCTAGCGACCTTGAGCATCCACAGGCCTGACGGAATTGCTCAAGGGCCGCGCGTGGGCAAGGGTGGAGCTTCGGGTCTAGGCACACGGTCCCTGCTGCTCTAACGCTGCAGTTTTGCGCGGCCCTAGACGACCTTAGTCGGAAAGCCTCCTCTGTGCGCGGCATGCCGCCAGCCTGATCACCCAGAGCCCGTCTTTGCACAGCCACTGCCCTACGGCAGCGGCGAGCCGGCCAGAAGCTCTGGTGGCCGCATGAGGAGGAGATTGTCGCTGCAGCTGTCGCCATCCCACTCTCCAAACGCACATCTACCCAAGGATGCTGGATCGCGCGGTCCCAGCCCGTTGTTTCTCGAACCGTCGACAACTGCCACACCAGTGCTAAGAGGGCGCTCGTGCACGGCTCCAGTGGCTTGATGAGCATTCCGTGTCCATTGCCGTAATTTACTCGTCGAGAAGCCCTCCGCTCGCACACTATACCGCCTTTGTCACCAAACAATCGCAAGGCGCCTACGGTGTGCGTTGGCGCCTCAATGCGAAATGACATATGCCGGCCAGGGCCCGTTTCCACTTGTGTCCCGAGACCGCTGTTGCCCTCGTCCAGGTAGCTTTCCCACGCGGCAGAAGTATCTGTCGCCGCTCGCCTTGCCCTTCCAGCACGCTGCCGGTGAGCTTCCCCTGCGTATGAGCTACGGATCGGAGACGAGGGTCCCACCCCGCCAATTCGCAGACACCATGATGCAAGCCAATCCCACAATCAGCCGTTGGCGCCGTGTCGCTTGGGATTATCCAGTGTCCCAGCTTGTCCGTTATCCGCTTACTCGGAAGACTTAATTCTTAACGTTACTTCATCACCTGTCAAGCCGAGATTAAGGAGTGGTTAGTGGGCGTTTTCCCGAAAGCGAGTCAATCGTGGACCTCGAACGATCCAAGCAACGGCTTTCGTCATCGCTGCAGCGCTTGGGCATTGTTGCTGGAGCCATGAAGAAAAAAACGTTAAGATCCCAGTATGAACTTCACTACCTCTTCCGGTTACGCCCACCGACCTCGCCGGATGTTGCATGCGATGCTTGCAGTCTTGGGCCAATCGTAAAGCCATGGAATAGTCATCCGGTACTGGCACGGAGGAATCCGCACTGTGCAGCGATTTCTGTGTAAAAATAAATGTGGCAACTGTTACAGACCGATCGACAACGGGATGTGTCGACGAATGGAAACTACGGCGCATTATCATGTGGAGGAAGCCATCTGCGTCCAAACTCGGCAATGATTAGCCTGATGTGGCACAGGCACGCACTCGCCACAATCTCCGCCACAATTGCCGATCAGACCTACTACGAGAACCGATTTCTCAGAGACGCGTAGGCTTGCAGAATGGAAAGAGCTGGAAAGGGCCTTTTCGTAGCTAGATGTTGCAGTGAGTTCATAATATGTCGTAGTTGATTCAGATACGCAATGTCCCGTGCCGTGGTGTGAATATCTCCGTGTCTCCTGAGTGATGCATTAGCCACAACGAGGTAGACTGAAGTCACCTCCGTACTACCGCAACTAGATAGGTTCAATCGTGAACGCCTCGCTGTCATAGTAGCAATGTGATACTGAGGGGTCGTGATTCCATTGTCTAATGTGAGCTGCCACTTTAGCCACAGGCTTTCATCTCGCTAGCTTCAAGGCGATTAAGATTGGTTATCGCGCAGTAACTGCAATTTCAGGCAGATGCAATCGGTCTCAGCAACGCCCCTAGGTTACATGACAAGCATACCCATTCAAACACCTAAAAGATGTCTTGTTTCGAATGCAGTATGAGATCGCGATTGATACGGAGGCCTGCACAGAGGAAAAAAGCGCATGCTAAGCAGTCGCGAACCAGCTGCGTCTTCCGTGACACAGCCATCACCATGCCGACCCGAAAGTTACTATCGTACCTTGTGCGACGGACCAATCAATATCAAATCGACGCGCTGAACAAATCTAGCCGGGGTGTGATACCAATCAATGGCCTGGTCCGCCCTGAGATCTCCATTATGCGTGTAGGAGACATCCGCTTATAGGCTCGGCGACGGGCCCACGGAGACAGCATTCTCCAATGCAATCGACCCCTCTATCTTCTTCGCCCGTGACGCGGAGGGCTTAAGGCTACCTTCCTCTGAATATGACGTTTGGCTCTCGTTTCCCGCCACTCTGGTTGATGCTGCTGTAGTTATGGCGTTGTTACGCAGCTTTGTGCCACTGGTACAATCTCTCGACATTGGAGAGTCTCCTGTGCGCAGGCTCTGAATGGAACCATTTCTGCTGTTTAGCGACGGTCGCAGGCTTCCACTCGAGCTTTCACGGAACGCAGTAAGCACGCTTGAGCGGGAGCCACGTCGACTGTCCTGAGGTCTGCTGTAGATTGACTGTAGGCTTGATGCAGAGCTCTCTTGGCGACTCCGGCCTAACGTCTGTACTGGACTTGGAATCTTCGATGGCTTGCCAAAGTTGGCGCTCAGGTTTTGGGCCGATGATGTTGACATCGCCAAGTGTGAATCATGCGCCTGACGCGCTGCGTGCATCAAGGGTGGGGCATCCGAACATACAGAGCCAACATCGTGTAACTCAGCATCAGAAGTCCTCGTCTCCTTGACCAAAGCTTGGAGCTGATCGACGCCAGGTTCGAATGAGAATTGTCGACGATGCTTTTGCTGCATGCTCAGCTGTGGCTGAGATTGGAACTTCCGCATCGGACGGTGCTGCGACACGGCGTTCTCAGAAGGTGAGTTCTTGATACCGGTGTGATTGAATGATGGCCTTACATTCTCTTCATCGGGATGTAAGACCGAAGATATTGCAGGTTTTGTCTGTGAGAATAGCATCATGAGACTGCGGTTGAAGCTGTCCTGTTCTAGGCCGCGACGTCTTGCCACGAGTGCACCAAGCTCGCAAAGAGCAATCAAAGCATCGCACTCAACCGTAGGCTGCATAAGACTGTGCCCAACATTCAATACCTCATCGGGCAAAGGATCTCCAGATCCTCCCGAGAAGGCAGAGGCGATGGAACTTGTTATAGATGGCGATGGCCTGTCCTTGCGCATGGTGGCCAGGTTCAGCTCACTTTGGACCTTACGCGAGAGTGTCATCTTCTTTTTCGCATCCGGAGGAGTGCCTACCTGAAGTTCCATAGTGTTGTGAAATTGTTTTGACAATACAGCCATCTTTCCGGATGGTGACAATGACCGGTGTAGAAGCACTACGTAAGGTTAGAGTTGCCCCTGTTGGTCGTGTAAGAAAGACATGACTAACCTTTCTGACTCTTGCTTGTAATCTCCACATCAAGCTTCTCAGCAGAAAGGAGCTCATACTCTCGAGGGAGACTATCATGCGAGATGGTTTTCCTGTGTCGTCGCTTGCGATTGACGATACTTCCCTGGCGGGCTTGTGCAAGTCTGCTGTGATCAGCGCAGACCGATGCGGCATCATCCAGATACTGACCCTGCCATCCCACAGGTGCCACGAGCTATAAGAAGCTCTAGTCGGCGTATCTCACCGCTGTAACGATCCTCGTAGTCTCTCCAGTGTCCCTCGGCCTGTTTCCAATCCTGGAGTGTTTCTTTTAGCAGCGCCTCAAGGCGTTCCTTCTGCTCCCGGACTTTGCGATAATCCTCAAATACGCGAAAGAGACCGCTGTGATGCTCTGGGGATATTGGCAGAGAGGAATTGGCCATGTGCGATCGGACGGATTGGACAACGTTCAGCGGATCGATGTAGGGCTGAAATGGCAGCGGTGCATCATCACTCCAGGGTTCAGAAAAGCCCGGCGCTTTGGCCGTCTCCTTGGCCGTCTCCTTGAAGGTAGTAAAGAGGGAGGTATATCGTGCAAGCTTGGGCTTGGAGTCCCGGCATGGCGCGGATGTTTCCGAACGGTCACTCCGAGCATCTTCGATATCTTCGACTGCGGTTGTAGCCGTGAAAGTGCTTACCGGAGTCTGAGGTCTGCTGCCCTGTAACGTCTTTCGCCAGCTGGGCTGAAAACGTCGGCCGGCTGAGTCTTCTAGGGCTATGGGAGTGCCGTTGTCAACTTTGAGCGAGGTAAGTGCTTTGGGTGGCTTTTTGGGTTGTTTGTTATGACCCAGGCGCCAGGTCTTACCGTCGGGCATGTTGCCGCTATCCTTTGCAAGCTCTCTCGACAGATGTGTGGCTACCGAGAGCCCTGCCAGTTGCGATACGTGCAAATCCATCTCTTCAATAGGTCGCGATTGCCGGTTCGGTGAAGATGCGGGGAGCGGCTGTCGAGCAGAATGTTGGAGTTGACAATCAGCAGGCGCTGTCGCGTGACTACCTAGATCGTTTTCGCTTTCACTTTCACGTGCACTTCTTTCGGTGAAGCACTTCACCAAGGGAGGCGCTGGTACGTGCGAGAGCGGCGCGAGCCATCTTGCTGTTGACACTGGAGCGAAGCAGACCTTGATCATCTTCTTCATCCTTGCAACCAATGTGGTACTACCAACTCTCTTCCCTTACCCTTAAACAAACAACAGCGCATGAGCTACATTGACATCGGAATGAAGGGCTACTTTGATGTACTGCGCGGTATGCAAATGATGATTCCCAAAGGCAGCTTTCACTGGCCTCCGCACCTTCTACGATGACACAAAAGGCACACATACCAGATTTGCTACGACCAAAGAACTACACAGGATAACAGCGTGGCACAGCGTTTGTATCTGGAAGAGATGGCCATCGTAGTCCCAAAGGCAACGAGGTGGCGGGGTATGAGATGTGACCTCCAGACTGACTACTTACTCACGATACCCGAACCTACATGGCAACACCGGCAGCCACCCTATGGGCTGCGTAATCATGGTCTAGTAAAATCATAGCTACGACGTGCGATGAGGATACGATGACCTGAAAAGAAACCTGGCGTCCCTTCCTGACGTCAAATCTGGAAGTGAGCACCCGCAAACGGCTAGCGTAGGCTGATCCAACTCTTGGGACTTACACTCCATACTTCCACCGCAATGAGCCATCTCCAGCTTACGCGTATCGCTGTCTACAAACGATTTCAGGCCAACATATGGTACTTGAGAGGACTTGTCCGCATTGCATTGTGATCTTCGAGATCGTAGTCAAGGGAGGTTCTCTTCCGTGTTTCGGTACAGTTTGAGTACCGTTTCATCACCATGCAGCCGCCGTGCAACTGCGGTTCTCGACCGCCAACACCGAGTCTAGAACATCGAGTAGAACGTAACCTAAGATGACAGAAAACAAAATAATCGGCATACTGAATGTGGTAGTGTGTAATACAGCAACTTCAAAGATGATAGAGAAAAGAAGCCGACAGCAAGACCATCACAACCACCTTCACCCCCATAAAAGCCATAACACTCTGGTACCCTATCGGCACTACCTCGATTACTACAGAGACAACAAGCCGCGCGTCTACTATAAATCAGGAAACCATCGACACGTCTCTGACAGCGTTGACACACCTCAACACCTCGCAACCCCGACCGTGCCCACCCCGCAGAACGCAACAGCTCCACTACCCGCCGAGCCCCCTCCCAGCCGATCGCAGTGCATTCGCTAATGCACGCCTAACCGCACGTCAAGGAAGTCTAGATGCCGGTTTCAGCCTGCTTGATATGAGGCAACCAAGTAAAGAATATACACCAGGAGGGGAGGGATGAAATGTGATGGGCGATGATGCCTGACTGAACGGCGCGGCGGCGGTGTGATGACATGGTCTTGTTATTGCTACGACGGATTTATAAATGGATGCCCCGTCAGGCTTTGAGTGTCCTTTCTTCACTTCCAAGCTCAACCACTTCTTCTTCTTCTTCCAGGTCAACGTTCTTAGTTCTCTTTCTTACATACATTCACTCTCTTTGTCGCCGGGCGACTTTTTCCCTTGCCAATCTCACAGTACTTCACATACGACTACGACTTCTCGTTCTTATCCTACAACTACATCTACTCTAACATATCGAATTAATCACCTAAACACTATTTTCCGAGAATGAAGTTCACCACCGTCGTCGCTACCATTCTTTCCATGGCTGCTTTTGCCATTGCCGCCCCGATTGCCAACGAGGGTACGTATTTATTCCCCCCCCCCCTTTCCACCAATAACCCCCCTTTGACACAATGGAACGGAAGAGCTAACACAAGCCCCCAGAAGTCGCCGCCCGCCAAAACCACGGCATGTGCGTCAGCTCGACTGGCGGCGAAGTCACCCAGATCCCCGACTGCTAGATATGTGATACCCCAGGGGGAAAACAAGGAGGAAGGAGACGAGGATGTAGACGGAAAGAAGGGAATAGTCATGAAGGGGCGAACAGACAAGAAGATGGGAAGAGGGGAGGGGAGAGGAGGCAAAGGAAAGCGTGAAACTTATTCACGGTCAAGACTCGACTTTTTTCGTGGCTTGTGAGGTGCGGGTAATCAGTAAGCAAAAAGATGAATACCTGAATATCACAGTGTGATGGTACAAATCTACAATTGTACTGAATGACTATCCGTGAGACGCTTGCACCAGTGACAGGGTGATTGTACGGCGTGCAAGATTTAAGAATTCTTCTTCTTCTTCTTCTTCTTCTTCTTCTTCTTCTTCTTCTTCTTCCTTCAGTGGTCCGTCACTCTCGTAGCAGACTTTGGATCATCTGCAGTATGGCACAGTCTCCATAGCCTCATTACTATTCGTGACACGTCCACGAAGTTTGATCAGTTGAGTCCCGGAGAAGGTGAGGTGTTGAAGAGGCGGAAGGTCTCGTAAGACCATATTCATTAAGTGTGTGATAAAGTAACGTCAAACATCTAGCACACATAAACGCGAAGAAATAGGTATCTAAAGGTCGCTCGAACGCTCCAAGAAAAAAACAACAACAACAAACAATAACACACAAAACATTACAGCAACAACAACAACAACAACAACAACTACTACTACTACTACTACTACTACTACTGTAAAATTCCACCAGAAGCCATGGCCTCCTCTTTCTTTTCCACATCCCTCTCCTCCTTCCCCCTATCCCTATCCTTACCCTGCGCATCGATGCTCTTCCGCGGTCTAAAAGCATCGAGACTAATCTTCCTCTTCTCCTTATCCCTCCCAGCAGCAGCACCCCCCTCTTCGCCACCACTTTCATTTTCCTTCTCCTTCTTCTTCTTAACCTCCTTGATAGCCTGCTCGGTCAACTCCTGCCTATTCATACGTTCCAGCACGTCCTTCTTGCGCGTCTTCTTATCGCCGAGCCAGATGAGTAGACCGGCCGTGGCGTTGCAGCAGATGGAACAGCAGAGGATGACGGTGGTGATGGCAAAGGGGCGGTGCTTGTAGTAGATGCCCCAAGTGCATGCGCCGAGGGAGATTTGGAGGAGGGAGTGGCAGTCTAGGAGGACGACAATGGCGACGAGGAGGCGGAGGGGGAAGGCATAGTGGGTTTCGGTCTCGTGAGGCTTGTAGAAGGAGTGTGATTTGCAGAATTTGGATTGGTGGTGTTCGAGCTTTTCTTGCTGTTTGGGGGTTAGGACGGTGAATTCCCATTGCTTCTCTGGGTCTTCCGGGTCGACGCTTCGGGGGCCGGATACTGGGGCGTGCTCGGCGGGGAGGTCGTTGTGGTCGGTTAGGTCGGGGAGCATCTCCTTCTTTCGGCGTGACCAGGTGAAGTGGTGGTAGTGGGCTATGTAGATCATGTGGTAGGTGTCTACGGCACGGAATGGGGCGAGGCCGTCGCCGACAACTGCGAAAAGGGCGACTAGGACACTGTCGATGACGTGGACAACGTAAATTTGCTGTCCACCGACGTTGGCCCAGCCGATCAGAAACAGTACCCATGCGAGGCCGAATGCGGTGATCAGAAAGGCGTAGAGAGTGACGAGGAAGCCCAAGGCTGCGATGTGTTAGCAAGATTGTTGACGAAACGGATAGCACATGTACTCACGTCTGCTCACGTAATGTCCAAACCCCTTCAGCGAGCGCTTCATCTTGGATCGCCGAGAATGAAGCATGTGTCGGACGTGATCGTTGACCTCCTTCTTATCAGCCACGCTCCATCCAGACAAATCGGTATCCTCAGGAAGCACGGCGTAACGCGACTCAGACAGTTGCGAATCTATCGTCATCATCGTAGTCGTTGTAGTACCGGTCGGAGAGCGCTGCAGCCTGGGCGGGGCCTGTTGCTCCTGTGCTTGAGCCGCCAAGGCTGGCGCTAATATACGGTTGATCTCCTCAAGACTCTCTGTCTCGCTCTTTCGTCGGCGTAGATTGTATGTGGGTCGGCGGTTGAGGAAGGGTAGATTAGGAATGAAGAGCGAGTTCTGCATGTTCGTCAGGGAGGTAAGCGTCGAGACTTCAGGGTCGAGGGTATCCAGGACGTCGACCATGCCTGAACTGTAGTTTGTCGATGCGTCTTCTTGTGTTGTCGTAGGATGCGTGTCGCTCGTCGGCGACTTTCCCTCGTCCTTCTTACCCCAGAACGGTATCCTAACTTGCACAGCACTCTTGACTTTCCGCAGGCGACTCTGGTCGGGCATCGGGTTCGTAAGCGTGGATTGGCTGCTGTTGGAAGGAAGCTGCCCTAGTTCCTGTTCTTCATCCAGCGCTGGCAAAGGCGTGCTGAGTCTGAGGTTGGAGGCATTCGGCTGCTGAGCTGCTTGCCTCAAGGCGTTGGACGAAGGCATACGGCGGATTCCAATGCTGGCTTGGCGACCAACTTGCGGTCGACGTGGGTATTGCTGGGGTGGGGGTGTTCCTCTGTCTGGGGCAGAGTTGCTTCTTGCTCTTTGCGCGGAGAGGGTGCTTGATGAGGGTCAGCAATCGCGCGTTGCTTTTTCGCACACGTATGAACTGACTTGTATGTGACATGCGACGAGGGGTCGCTGGCCCTGGTGGGTTTGGGTACATGACTGCCGGCATCGATGGATGACTGCAACGAAGTAGGGGGTTCGAGGACGGGTTGCTGAGTTGGTTGGTCGTCTGCTGCTCCAAAATCTTGCGCATTGGTCCCTGGCTCCCCTCCTTGGTAGCCCTCGTTGACAGCGTATGTGCTGGAGTTCTCGTGCGGCGCCAGAGATTGGTGCGGACCATGCAACTCGCCCGTACCAGACCCAGACGACGTTGCTTCGGCGAGCCTGTTGCGCGCCGAACGCGTCTTCGACTTGAGTCTGTCCATGAGTACCGCCAAACTGATGACGGGAATGTGCGAATCCCAGTTCAATTCAAGATAAACATGGCCTTAAGACTTGCCAACGGCGCCCTTCCGAAAGCGGGCTGGCGGCTGAGGATTAGCTTTGAAGCCTGGATATTTTGTCTTGGGGCACGTCATATTGCGCCGCAACATCGACACCAACCCCTTTCTCGCGTCTAGGCGCCCATGGTGCGCGCAAGTAAAGGGTGCGGGGATTATCCACTGCTATCGCGTTTCGCAGTTTGAAATACAGATGCGCAGGAGCGCCCGTAAGGAACCAACGCGACGCATTGCACTGTCTCCTCAGTCAGGCTCCAAGAGATGGCCTCCACCTCCCCCAGATCTGAAACTCTGACCCAAACCCTTGCTGCGATCATCTCGCTTACCGGAAACCGGATATCCTGAAAAGTCATGCGCGCTGACGCCATCCGCTGTCCATCACGAGATTGCAGATCTGGTCATGAAAAAATAAAATGAAAATAAAAGGATGGGTAGATGAGCAAGGAGCGTCGCGATCTTGATTCAATCTGTGGTACAGAGGTAGGGGCGACGCAGGGTCTTTTAGCTCTGCTTACTGATGTTAGCGACGGGTAGCTTGCCTAGCGCATCATCCGCCACCAACGGCTGGTTTGACCTCCTTAGTCTCGTCTCAACACAATACAAGCATATAATATGTGTTGCAGCTACCTCCTGCGATCTTAGCAAGCACATCTTAGCACGCTTGCTATTCAGCTCGAGATTTTGTTTGTGGTGTTGATCCCGGTATCTGCTTACGAGTCTTCGACCGTCTATGACGACATACCATTCTTCTTCTGGCCTAGCGAAGAATTTGACGATGGGTGAAGAAAACGAAAGCTTTGTTTCTACACCTTGATGCACGGACAAGGGCGAGAGCCTAGATCTGGCTTAGAAACTAGGGCAATCGTGAATTCGTAGCCACTAACGTGTGGGTTGAATGTTACATGTGCAAAAGGATAGCTCGATGCTTTATGATGCGTCTTTTTGCCATTGCTGTATCTATTCTATTTTTCCGTCCTTCTCGTCTAGGTACCAAAAACGCCACGGCAATACAACAGCTGGCTATTCATCTAGTGAAAGGCCGGCGGGATGAGTTCAACCCAATACCCCTGTGAAAGTTAGCTGAGCATTCACCACACCACGCTCTAGTAACTGAAGATGCACTCACATCAGGATCTTTTACGAACGTCAGCTGCTTGAAGACATGCTTGTATCCTTCCACCACTTCGCCATGTTTGCCCTGAACAATCTCGTCGGGAAGAGCCATCTGATCCTCCTTCGCCTCGTCAAGCGGCTTCATGACTTCGAACCCAAAGCTCTTGACGCGTTCTGTGGCCTCGGCAACATTAGGGACTGTGAATCCGATGTGACCAAAGCCTACACCTCCTGCAGAGTAGTCGTTTCCTGAAGAGTACGGTGTGGACGCGTCTGCCGGGATGTGGTAGAGTTCTAGCAAGCCTTTGGATTGGCGAATATTGACCATGTCTATTTCAAGCGTTATCATTCACTGCCGAGCTAAGATGCCGTATGTACTCACTAGTGTCCCGAGAGCCCAAGTAGTAGATTTGCCAAGGCCCGGCATTGAAGATGAAGACGACGTGCATTCCCAGACAATCACAGTAGAACTCGAGACTCTTTTTTGGATCTTTGATACGCATCATGAAGTGATTGAGACTGTATCCGGCAGTTGCCGGAGAGCTAGGGCGGGGTGGAGGGGCAATGTGAGTGCCCGACTCATATGGCCCCTGTGGAAAGTTGGGGTTGTTGGATGACATGGCTCTGGTAATCGTTGCAGGTCGCTAGAACAGTACAATGAAGCGAAAGGATGATTTATATACTTCTTGAGATAGCCTTTGATGACGTCTAAGCGGTAGGTATTGACTTTGGTACACGTGGCTCATGCGGGGTAGAGAGGCGGTGAGACTGTTACACTTGATATGCTCAACCATGGGTACTCATACCTGTCATTCTGTTCAACTTGGCAACGGAACCAGAAAAGAAAGCCCAAGGTTCCATTGATTCTTTGAAGCCTTTACATCATTCCAAAACAATATCTCGACGACATCCTGGAAAGAATTCACGAGGGTGTCTCCCATTACGTTCAATGTTGACCCAAGTCAATTCGAACCAGCGAGTAGATATCAACCTGATGCGTTCAGTCACATAGTTCTTAGTCAGCGTGACTAATACATACTCCTCTGATACTACGATACTTTCAAACGCGTGATGACAAAGCGCGTAATGCAACTCGTCATGTGGATGGACTCCAAGGGTAACATCCAGGAGCCAATGGTTTTTGGCAGTACGAGATGAATATACAAGATCTAGATTCCCTTTTGCCGCATAATTGTGCTTCTTGCGGCTCCAATGGTACCGGTATATATGCGCTGAGGTTTAAGTCCCTTATCCTCGAGGCAAATGAATCTGGGATACAAAACTTCAGCCCGAATATGCAGCTTGCATGTGTATATAGATGTCGTATCCCCAAATTATTCGAATGCGGCAAGGGCAAGCGTCTCGCTAAGTGGTTCCTCGGAATTATCAGTTCTGATGACATAGACCTCCAGTGGCAACATTGTGTCCCAGGGCAATGTAGATGTGTCGACCCAGTGCACAGGAGTGATTCAGCCGCACCACGACCAGCTGGGGAGCCCTTCCGTTCGTAGTGACGCATGTCCAGTATGGGTGCCATGGTCGGCAATCCAGCAAAGTGCTCGAGAAAATGCTGCGTGGAGGTGATGTTGTGTATCCTTCAACTGGGCTTGGTAGACCCTGGGGCTGAATATAGTAGTTCTAGAACGAAAAACCGTTAGGCCTGCTCACGGTGGGCGGTCCTTGATAGTCAATGAACTTGAAGTAAAGAGTTTCGCGAACGACAGACGATTGATTATGGCGCTCATTGTCCGGGGGTCTCGTTAGGCGTGTGGCTGGATAATGTGGTTGCTGCGTGCATGAACAGCTACAGCAGAACACAGCATCGCGGCAACACATACTGAAGGCACCCAGTGGGCCGTTTGATGCAAGTATTCGTGGCATCGCAGTTGGAGGTGTGGTGGGGCAGTTGGGGGCTGAGGCTCAGCCCTGTGCGGGACAGTGACGTCCGAGGAAAGCGCAGCGGAATACTAGCGCCCCCGCATGCAAGGGTCCATCCAAAGTTTCTAGAGCGAGCTTCAACGCCATCGCAACACCACCGTCGCCTACCAACATGGAGTTCCAAAGAGGAGAACGCGTGAACCTAAACTTCGACACGGGCGCTGTCGAGAAGCTGGACCAGGAAGAGCAGAATCTTCTTCCCATGCCCTCGTTTCCCACCTTTGTGGGCGATATCCAAGAGCGCGATTCATCACCAGCTAATCCTCCCGTCGCGCCCTCACTTAAGCCCAATGTAAATGGCTTCCCGGCACACAAGAAGCGAACACCAAGGGTATCGGCGTTCAAGCAGCAGCGCGCTGCAAGAGACCAACAAGCTACAGCCACACCAAAACCGCCGACAAAGCCGCAAGATGCGCCTGCGACCAAACCACGGAGCGTCTTCGCCCCCGACCAAGACGAAGAAAGGAGGGCGATAGATGAGGAGAACAGGCGCACAATTGCTGGCATGTCCGACGCGGAGATTGAACAAGAGCGACAAGAGCTCATGTCCAGTCTCAATCCCGCGTTGCTACAGAAGCTGCTCATGCGGTCAAACATCGACCAAGGGAGCAACGAGCAGGACTTTGATACCGAGCCACCAGTGCCAGCGGCTGCCACATCAACCGCGGCTGAAGACAATAAAGCAGAATCACAGCCTAAATCAACCAGCACAAAGAAGGTCTCCTTCGCAGCACCCGAGTCCGACGAAACCTCTACACCGTCTGCAGAAGCCCCTGCCTCCTCTTCGACACCTCCCGCCTCGTCACCTGCCCACTCCTCCGCCATACAATCCGCCCTAGAAGAACAAACAAACGAATCAATACACTTCCCCACGCCCCCGCAACCCCCCGACCTCGACCCCAACGACCCCTCCTTCCTCAAAAACCTGCACGAGAAATACTTCCCCACGCTCCCCTACGACCCCTCGACCCTAACCTGGATGAAACCCATCGACCCGTCCGACAAGAAATCGCCGTACCACCCCTCGCAAACAGCGCTGAATCCCGCAGAACTGCGTTTCGACTTCGACGGCAACCTCCTCGCGCCCAGCGTAGCAAGGTCCATACCGAGTGACCGCGGTCTGCACCACCATGCCGACGCGCCAGAAGCAGCGGGGTACACGATTCCAGAGCTCGCGGTTACGGCGCGCAGCAAGGTGGCGAGTCAGCGCTGCATTGCCTATCAGACGCTGGGACGGATCTTGTTTCGATTGGGGAAAGGGCATTTTGGCGTGGAGAGTGCGCAGGCGACTACGGATGGGCCGGCGAGGGTGGCGCGGAATCCGGATGTGCAGGAGGGCGAGGACGATGATGACGACGAGGGAGAGTGGGTGGAGGAGGATGTGGGGAGTGCCATGGCGGGCGGACTGTGGCAGTGTATTGAGCAGGGGAGGGTCATTGAGACGCTGACGGAAGAGGCGAATAAGGAGAGGGGCCATCTTACTGCGAGGACGTTTGCGCAGGAGGCGTTGTGGAATTGGAGAAGAGGTGGGGGGAGGAAGAGACATGCTGTTTAAGACCAGTGGAGCGGATACTTCAACTCTACTCTGTATACCCAAGATCATGTTACTATCAGAATCATCACAGCAAGCATCAGGCATCAAAAAGAAGATGTGGCTCTCACACGAAGATAATCCATCATTATGCATTAAACCCTCCCTTCCCCTCCCCTACCTACTTCCACCCTTCTGTTCCGCTTGTTTCGTGATACCAGCCACGTCGCATCTTCACAAGAGAAGAAAGGCCTAAAAAAGAAACAAAGGATGACTAATATCCCTCAGCCCAGCCCCTTCCCTCCCTACAGCTAGCGAAGCACCTCCATCTCAATCGCACCATCCTCCTGCTCGCCGAGAGAAGAGATCGTAAACTGAGACTCTGACCTAATTTTCTTCGGTGGCGACTCCAAAAGCTCGCCCACTCTCTTCTCTGCCGTCGTGGGTGAGGTGTTGCCACGAGTCGGTGTGGTCGGAGGAGAAGGTGGAGGCGAAAAGCTGTCATGTCAGTGCCATGTCAAGCACAGGAAGTGGGGAGGGTAGAAAAGGAAAGCGTAAGGCGATCTCAAAGAAAGAGAGCTTACGCCTTCTCCACGCCCTCAATGACAGGCACGTTGGTCGTGTCCGCCGGTTCTAGATCCGGTAGCTCATCATCCGCATCATCATCATCATCATCATCAACATCGACGACGTCCCGCATCTCGACATCCTTGCTCGTTTCGCTGACTTGCTCTGGGCGGCGACACACAGCTTCTGTGTACTGTTCGGCCAAGTCTTCCCGGACGTACACCATGCCTGTACTGACTTTTGGCTTGACTCCCCCTTCTTTCTCGAAAACTGTGCTTTCGTCCACAACCTTTTCGACCCTATCGTCGTTGTAGCTGCGCCACTCTTTGTTTTGGAAGTCGTAGATGTAGATCCAGTAGTGACCGCCCTTGACGTCGCCGCGGTGCGTGAAGACGGCGTGTAAGCGATAGGGGACTGAGTTGCAATCTTGGAAGACGGAGTTGATTTCCGATTCAAGCTTGGTCATCTGAGCGTCGATCCCTGAGAGCTCAGATGCAAGGTCAGTGGCGCGGTTGTGGAGACTGTCAGAAAGCTCGGGAGGAGGGGTGGGCAGGGAGGCTGCAACTGTCTGCTCATCGTCACCTTCAGTCCTCCTTGCTGACAAGCCTTTCACGAATTCGCCCGTGGCTTCGAGACACTCGGCAAGGTTTAGTCCCTCCACACCAGACTTTTGTAGCTTTGTCCGCTTTGCGGCCAGCTCACGGAGCTGCTTCTGTTTCGTCCATTGCGCTTTGCGGAGCTCCAGCAACTGTGACTCGTCTAACGTTGGTGTCTTGGCCAAGTACCGATCGAGATACAGCGTCTTCTCCAGACTCACGTGTGAGTGATCGTAGACTGGCTGGCCCTTTTCGTATTGCAGCCGCCTTACGTTGATGATCTGGACAGGTGCAGCATTTTCGACGTAATCGTATCTAGTGCCACCCCCACCTTCTATTTCACTGAGACCAAAATCATCGTCCAGGGAAGCGTAGAGTGAGCGATCGCGGCGACCGGTGGAAACCAAAAAGTGGTCCCGGAGCTCTTGACTCCTCTGTACTCCGTCTGGCTTCTCCATGACTGTCGTAACATCCCCGTAGAACAGCCTCTTGACGGCATCCCATTGCTCGCCTTCTCGCAGAACATCATCACCTGTGATGGCACAGGAAATCAAGTCGAAGATGTTGGCCATGACTTCCGCAGCGTCTTGCTGTCGAGCACTTTCCTCAATTCGACCAATCTTAGTAGCTGATGGGATGGCGGGCTTGACAGCGGGCTTAGGGTCTGCTCGTGGTGGAACTGGAGGTGGCCGTGTGGGTGGTGCGGGAACATCGGCTTCGTCGCCTTTTGTCTCCTTGGCAGAGCCATCTTCCGGAACGTTGCTATCTTTCATCTCTGAATCTGTAGAACTAACGGGCGTCGTGTCGGAAGTTTTCGTGGCGGAATCCGTGGCATCAATATTACTACCGTCACCAAAAGATCCCGAGGGAGCCCCTGGCGGGGTGGGTTGGCCCACAGCAGGCGGTAGCATGGGACCACTGACGATCGCTCCGTCAATGGTACCAAGTCCTGTTCCATCGGTGGCATTCGTTTCTGGTGACTTTGCTGTCTCCTCAGAAACGTCTGATTTGCACAGCGCGAGGGAAGCGAGGTCGATTTCAGGCTGTACCGTATCAGTGGAGGCAGTGATCATGTGCTCGAAGAACTTTTGTAATTCGCGAACGACTATAGGACGGTTAGCATTTACTCATGGTAGTACAGAGCGTACTTACATCTTTGTGCAGTAAGCACTCTCTCCGGTGTGACCGCCATGCGCCCGACCTTCTTGCCTTTCAACGCTTCCGGGGAGGGGTCTTGCACGTGCTTCTCGCAGTCGAGAATGAGATCCCGCAACGGCTTGATGGTGAAGAGGAACTGAAGCACGCTGTTGAGATAGCACGTGTTGCCAATGTTGCGAAGACCGACTGGCCACGAGTCCAGAGGGTAGTTGTTGCGCCGCACCACAGGCATGGTAGCCGCAGCAGGTTGGTTACCGAACCTCTCAGTCTGGTCTCGCTGAATGAGTGCATGCGCCTTTTCCATCCTGGTTCTCTCGCTCGTGCCGATGTCATAGGTGCCGAGCAGTGAATCCAAAACAGCCGGATCGAGCGGAACACTTCTGTCCGAGACATTGAAGTGAGCGTATGCATCTCCCAGGTCCATTTCAGGCGCTGACATGGTACCGAATTGGAGGAAATGACGAAGTCGTTCGCTCTGGCGATGCTCGGCGATGACCCGTAGAGCCTTTTGTGCAGTTTCTATCTCTGCTGGAT
Organism: Stemphylium lycopersici; assembly: GCA_003268315.1. Classification (NCBI taxonomy): domain Eukaryota; kingdom Fungi; phylum Ascomycota; class Dothideomycetes; order Pleosporales; family Pleosporaceae; genus Stemphylium; species Stemphylium lycopersici. Next base: position 220,817 of record QGDG01000036.1, read on the forward strand.
TGTCTTGAATCTGTCTTTGTTATCAGTGTTTGTCTTCTTGGCAGCCGGGCCCGTGCAGGTGAAAGGACTGTGTGATACCTTTAGTGAGTACATGGTCTGTACAAAGTCATCCGCTGTGCTGTGATCAAGCTCGAACCATGCCATGGCCTGTTCATAGGTTTCGATTGAGCCTGCAGCTTCTGCCCGTATTCTATCACTGTTTCTGATGTCGCCTAGGACCCGCAGTTGCTTTCGCGCCTCCTCTGCTTGCAACGGGCTGATGTCAGAAAGTCGAGACTTGAAGGAGCCAGTGATGTGCTCATCGCTGATGACGGAGGCATGCGCCGGGTCAATACCAAAATACTGATAGGCGCGTTCAACATCTCTTTTACTAATGAAACCCTGCGAGGCCAAGAGAGCAACCTGCATCTGGAGTGTCTCGCTTTGACGACCCGTGGCAAGATCTTGCAAACATTCGAAGTAGTACGCTCTGTTATCAATGTCTACCTCCACTTGGCGGCTGAAAGCGAAAAGAAGCAGCGAGTCGTCAAAGTCCGCAAGGGCGCCTAATCCGGCATAATATCTATTCGGTGTTAGCAGATGGCAGTGAATTGTCGAGGGAACGAGGGGTACATACGGGTGATCCTCGTCGTGGTTTGTGCTGCGTGTCTCGCGTCCCTTTACCTTGGCATCTGTACAGCTTGTCAGTAGCCACGCGTGTAACAAGGCGACGGGAATTGGACCTACAGTTTGCGCATGCTAGCACCCTCTCAAGCTCGTCACGCGAGGACAAGGGGTGCAAGGGTTGGTGTCTGCAGCCTACACGTTCGCTCTCGGGAATGTTGAGTATTATAGTGTTCAACTCGTAGCGGGCATCTTCGATTTTGGTGCGCAGGGTGTATTCCAGAGGCTGGGCAGTGTCCTCTGGCTTGGGGAGATACCAGGCCTCTACTATAGTGCCATCGTCATCCTGTTCTTGACGGTTCTCGAAACCCAGACGCTTCAAGATAGAGTCGCAGTCTCTGCCAAAAGTCTTGAGGAACTTCTTGTTAAGTAAAGGAATGCGCGCCTTGCCCTTGGTAGGGTTCAGAGAGTCGAGCAGATAGGTATTGAGGTAGTCTGGAGCGTCAACTCTTCGTGCCATGTTTGCATCGGCCCGCTCGCCAGCAATGCGCTTGGCGGCTTCCCATCTGTTCCTTAGCTGGGCCTGGTTGGTCAAGGTGTCGATGTCCTGGTCGGAGAAGACGGGTGGTTTCATGGCTATGCGGAGCTGGAGAGAACATTCTGGTGCGGAGCAGCAGAAGGTGTAGATGCGGGAGCGCAGTTGAGCCTCGAGCCCATTGATGCCGTTGGTGCTCTCCTCGCTCTGGTAGAGGAAGTGATGCAGGGCATATTCGGGGTTTCCCCTTCCGCACCACTTGCCATTGGCAGCACCACTTCGATGGTCGGCTACCACGTCGACATGCCAGCGACATTTTTGACAGTACGACGCAACCTTGAATATGGTTTCCGAGTCTGGGTCCCGCCCAGCCTCGATGAGTATCGACTGGTGGTGTTTGGTGAAGAGGTTGTGTCTGCAGTTTCTGAAGGGTACAGCGGCCACCGGGGGAGCTTTTGCGTTGTGGTGCGGCGGCGGGCTCGTCAGTAAGTTGCGGCCAGCCCGTTCCTCGTGGCGGGGGTCGTATGTGAGGAGGTCCTGGAGTAGCTTCGGCGCCGTCTTGCCTATGACTCTGGATTAGCATATGCGAATGGCCTAGACGAGCGGACAGGCGAGGTACCGGGCGCCATGGCTGCTGCAGGCCGGCGGAAGCAAGAGTGTAGCGTGGGATATGGATGGATGGGTGGATGGATGGCACAGTACGCACGGCGAGATGGGTGGGCCAAGTGCACGAGACAGAGCAGAGAAGACGGGTGTGTGATTGAATCGTCTACCAAGAGCGCATCGTAGACGGCGACTGCCTAGCAGCGACACTCTGTTGTGCCAGACGGCAGCAGGAACAGCCGCACAGACAGGCCGCGTGAAGGAGACACTCGGTCCCGATGCTACGAACAAACGAGAAAAGCTTCTATAACAAAAAAACCAAAAAAGGGCGGCGAGGCAAGCGCTGCTCGGTTCCCGCATTCACCGCACACTCTCGAGACGCGGCGCGCGATGATGCAGTGCCCGCCCGCCGTCAGAGCCCTGGCCGCCAAGCCGCTTGCCTGTCTCGCGCATCTTCCCGCACCCGACTTCAACAACGACGTCCAGAGAGCTTCCCAAGCCGACACCGACGCCCCTCCCCCCTCGCCTCCATTCTGCCCCCAATGGCCGACCAGCACACCACCTTCCACCCGCGGGACGCTCTCGCCAACACAACAAGCACCACGCTGCAGACGGCCACGGCCGGCGCCATCATCGCCGGAGTCCAGAACACGCTGCGAAAACAGAATGTCGGAGCAATGGGCATCTTCACCCGCTCCGGCGGCATAATCGCCCTATACGGTCCGTGGCCGCTCAATTGCCAACCCTCGCCCCCGGACTGAGCTAATTGACGTGCAGCCGGCGTGGGAGCCGCATACCAATTCACACTGGACGCGACCAGCAACTTGCGACGAAAGGACGACTGCTACAGCGAGGCTGCTGCCGGCTTTGTTGCTGGCTGCGGTGTCGGTATTGCCAGGCGAAGCCTTCCCTTCATGCTCGGTGCCGGAGCTGCCTTTTCCACCGTCCTCACTGCCTACCGATACACCAATGGCCTCCGAGGTGTAGGAGACATTACCGAGCAGATCGACGACGACGGAGAGGTGGAGCGCAGGGAAGAGCTGAAGAAGATGCGCAGGCGGCCATTGTCTGAGACGCTTCAGCAGCTTGGCGAGGGACGAGGTATGATTAAGAACATGACGACATGCACGTGAGATTGACTTGTTTAGGAATTTACGGTCCTGGCTACGAGGAGAGGAGGCGACAGCGCCTGTTGGACAAGTACGGTATTGACGTCAAGGCTGCCCAAGAGGCGGCTTAGAAGCACCACACCTTTTTCTTTGAGTTCAAAACAACAGATACCTGATTGCCGACGTCTGGCTCATGTATATACTACGTCGGCAACTGAAGGCATCGTCGAGATTATTGCTGCACTCTTCTACCCATGACCTGCTTCCCGCGCCTCCATCTCTGGAATATTCCCCCAGCCATGGGCTAGCAGTTTAACCTTGGGCGCTTCAATGTATACGGGACGTAGTAGAAAAGATGATTTCTCAAAGGTCCGAGTAGATTGCGAACATCAAGATACTCCGCCCTAACTAAGTAGTCCACCATCCCCACACACCACCTGCTCTGAACTCACAATCCAACCTGTCGCATACGCGCACGTCTGCACATATGACAATGCGCGCGCGACGCTATTGGTGAAACGCGGGGTAGCTTGCATCCTACCCCCCGATGATGTCGTGCCTTTTCAACACCACTCTTTGCATTGTCCCCGAAGCAGCATCACGACAGATGTATTTGATGTTGCTATGTCATTCTGGTTCCTGTTGTGTAGTCTGCTGTGCATAGCCAATCCAATCCATTGCGCATGATGTTCTCTCAACGCGCTCCATTTCCCACCCCACCAACCCGTCACTCGACGCGTGAATAGCACCTGCTACAAAACCTCCCCAGTACGAAGAGATATCATACCTCACAGCGCAAACTCTTGTTCACACTCCACTACGCCTTGCGACAACATTCCGTCCAAACATGGCTGAAGCAAACCTAAAAGAAACATTCTACCGCCAATTCCACCAAGATGTCGCATGTAAGACCCTACTGCACACTCACATCTTCCAACCCCCCCGCATAGCTAAAGATGACGCCACAGCTCTCCAGTCGCAAATATCCGCTCTCCCAGACACATTCCCCGTAAGCCGCGAGCGCAACGAAGCCATAGACGAGTGCCTCGCAGGTATAGACCGACTCTCGCACGATGTCAAGGACGCGTCGAGCTATCTACCTGCGTACGATCAGCGGACATATAGCGAGGTACGAGATGGCCAACAAACTTTTGGAAGATATACAAAAGAGAGAAGAAGAAGAAGAAGAAGAAAAAAAGGAGAGAGAGAGAAAAGAAGCTTACAATGTGACAACAGGCCATAAAAGCACTATCCGAAAAGCTCCAAAACGTAAAGAACACGTTTGATCCGCCCAAGAAATTCAGCTTTAGGAATAAGAAGAAGACGGTGCAGGCACCAGCATCACAACCAATAACCCCTCCAGCAGCAACGAGTACAGCACCTACTGCTGTTAGCACTACTACTGACAAAACGGACACGGCATCCCCCAACGACCCCCTCTCCCACAAAACGGACACGCGCATAACCCTCCCACCAACGCCCTACACTAAAAGTCCCTCGCCGACCCTCTCGCACCTCACCCGCTGTGTCGTCGACCTCTCCCCTTCAACCAGCGCCAGCACCAACGGCACAGGGACGCCCTTTGCAGCGCTATACCTCCGCAACATCGAGGACAGCGTAATCCTATGTGGACAAGTCGCGGGGGCTGTACACATCACCAAAGTGACCAACAGCATCCTCGTCGTGGCGTGTCGCCAGTTTCGCATGCATGCGAGTAAACGTGTGGATGTGTACCTGCATAGTACCAGTCGTCCCATCTTTGAGGACTGTGAAGGCCTAAGGTTTGCGCCTTTGCCGGAGACATATGTACGTTTGGGGAAACACAAGATAGATGCTGGAACTGACGATAAGCAGATGACACCTGACATGTCGCAGTCACCAAATCAGTGGAATCAGATTGATGATTTCAAGTGGCTAAAGGCTGAGCCGAGCCCGCATTTCACCATTCTCCCCGAAAACGAGCGCATACCTGAAAATGCCTGGACACATCTAGTGCCAGAGACCAGCGAGACTAGTCTGCACGATACCCTAAAAGCCCTTCATGTGCAATGACAGAGCCTCATCTCCATAACACCGCGCTCAACTTAAGAAACATGCAATACCACTTACCCACAAACATCATCACAGTGCACCAAAGACGCTTGTTGATGGTCCCAGTAAAACGTGCTGTATATTACATGCTGATCTGATTCCGGTCCTGTTAACTGGTAGTACATGTGCGGAAAACCCTGCCTAGCTAAAAAGCGCTCCCTAGAAAGATCATACCACCACCCAATTACCCGTAAAACCATTGCCTAACTATGTGTAAAGAGCCGGGTCGCTCCATGTTAGGCGCAATAGGCGTTACAAGAATGTCCCATCAAGTCAATTCACCACTACAACGGCGTGTCTTCGTCGTCATAGATGAGACCATACGAGGCAGTCAGTTGGTCGACTTATGCGAAGTGGGCGAAGGCGAGGGCCACGACAATGGCAGCAAGAGAGCTCTTTCCAGCACCGATGGTGTGGCCGGTATTGATCGGAACTTCGATGTAGCTGGGCGACGGGGCGATGACGGATGTGTTCGCACTAGCGGATGGGTAGACGTAACTTGAATGACAGTCAGTAAATTTGAGGAGATATAGCATAAGCGTTCAGGACTCACCCAAAGCTAGAGGGACCAGCAGAGACGCTGGACGGGAAGTCTGTTGGTACAGCCTGAGTGTTGGTCTCGGTGTTGTTGCCAGGGCCGCTAGAAGCAGGTGGTGCGCTGATGTAAGACGTGAAAGTCTGTGTCTGGTAGCTAGTCATCCTAATAGTACTATCGACGACGGTCGAGTTGGAGCCTGCTGGAAATGATGGGCCAAGATAGCTGGGTGTTCCAGACGTCACGCCCGGGTACGTGCTGGAGACGGTCCCAGAGGCGGTTGCGATAAAGGAAGGGGCAGCACCCGAGTAAGTGCTCGAGGGTGTGACGGGACCACTGGAGGGGCCAGTATAACCACTTGATGCAGGCCTAGTAGGGGGTGTTCCAGACGAAATCGAGGTAGGAACGGCATCTGTGTTGGAGCTGGTGGGCGTGACCGAGGTACCAGGCAACGAGGGGTATACGCTCGAAGACCCAGCAGAGTTGGACGGGGATACACTAAGAGAACCAAGCATAGAGCCAGTACTCGAGCTTGACAATACACCCGAGCTACCTGGAGGGCTGGAGTATCCGCTCGACGATGGTCTGGTAGGGCCTGAAGGCGTATCTGAGTAGCCAGATGATGGTGTGTATCCACTCGAAGATGGTTCGACGTAAGTTACTGTCAGGGAGGTCGGAATGGCGTCCGAGTTGGAGCTCGAAGGTGTAGCCGAGGACCCAGACGACAGTGTGTATCCGCTAGATGGTGGTCCCAAAGGCCTCGATAGGGTAGCAGAGTAGCCGGACGATATCGCGAGCCCGCTCGAGGATGGCCCTATGGGAGGTGGTGAAGCCGTGGGAGAGGTTGGTACAGCGTTCGTGTTGGAGCTCGATGGCATGGCCGAGTACCCAGACGACAGTGTATATTCGCTAGATGAGAGCCCAGAAGGCATTGGTTGGGTAGCAGAGTAGTCTGAAGGTGGACCTGCTGGCGGGGAAACAGTGGGAGATGTTGGAACAGCATCGGTATTAGAGCTCGATGGTACAACGGAACTGCCTGGGGGTACAACGTATCCGCTTGAGGATGGGCCTACAGAGCTGGCGTCCGAAGACGATGCTACGGGAGAGGTAGGTATGGCATTCGTGTTGCTGCTCGACGGTGTGGCTGGGCCAGAGGACATGTAGCCTGGTGTCGAGCCAGTAGCTGAGCTAACAGTAGGGGCTGAGCCCGAACTGGTACCCGAAGTCACCGTCAAGCTCCCTGGTGTGGTGTCATACTGGCTTGAAGAGATATCGGAGCTAAGACCTACGGAGGGGGTGACCTGAGAAATAGGTACAGCATCTGTGTAACTGGTCGACGGAGGAACGGAGCTGACTGGAGGAATCGAGCCTGGGTACAAGTTGGATGGGGTCATCGAGCTGGCAGGGGGGACTGAGCCTGAGTTCGTGTATGATGGGACCACGGAGCTAGCAGGAGGCGAAGCGTGTCCACTTGAAGGGCCAGCAGAGCTAGATTCACTCGAAGGGACGGAGTAGGAGACCGCGTCCGTATTCGAGATAGGAGGGAGCACAATTGGGGTACTTGGGCCTGCCGACGTGATGGCAGATGTTATGGTGACAATGTATGAGACCAGTGGGGTGCCAGAGGGGGTTATTGTGACGATGCTTGTGTCCAGAGGGGGTCCGTTGTATCCGCTAGATGCACTGAAGGTTGGGGTGGCAGGAGGGCCGGATGGGCTTGAGGGTCCTGGAGTTACAGTGGGCAGCGTGAGGTAGATGCTTGAAGAAGCAACTTCGGTTGGCAGGACGCTGGTCTGGGGACGAACGCTCTGGCTCGGATACTCAGAGATGCCGGGGGTAGTGTAAGACCGAGTGATGAGACTGACAGATGTGCCTGATTCGATAGGATAGACTGAGCTAGCCACTGGGGAAGGTGTAGCCGTAGTAGCAGGCGGTCCGTACCCCGGAGGCGTTGAGGAGAGAATGCAGATGGTAGTCGTCGCTGTAATATAAACGACAGAAGTCTGGGCCGTGGTGGTGTAAGGAGGGCAGCTCGCGATGTCGGTGCAGATCTCGGAGACCAAGTGTGTGGAAGTGACCATGACAACCATGGAGTGGGTGTCGGTGAGAGCACGCTCGACACCTGTGTATATGTTAGACATGATAAGTGAATTGGAGTTGAGCTTTGTATGTGAGCATGAATGGGATGGAAGCCGGACTGGGCGAGCGTGTTTGTGGTACATTATTCTGGAAGAGAAAGACTTACGAGGAGCTGCAAGAGGCTGAACTGCTAGTGCAGTACCTCCGAAGAGGGCGGCAAGCTGGGTCACCTTCATGACAAGATCGAAGCGAGTCGCAGTGGTGGGGGAGTATTAAAGGCAGAGCTTGATGGGCAAAGATAGCAAAAGACCAAAGAACCCAGGTCAAATACTAAAGGGCGAACGGGCGGGTGGGAGTGTGGTAAACGAGTGTAGGAAGTTGGTGCAGAAGAGAAAGATTATAAACCCTAGAGATGGGCTTTATTGGGGAGGAACAGGTGCCAAGACATGACTGGCCAAGCTGATGCAGGCGTCTTAGGATTGAGATGAGGGAAGGCGCGCTCCCCGACGAAAACAAACATACCTCATGGCGCTGCAAGAGCCGACGCGTTCATGAGCTCGCACCTGGTGTTGGAATGACTCGGAGCAGGCTTTCATGCATGAAGGGACAGTAATGAATGCTGTCGCTGCAGCGAAAGAGGAAATCGCTATGTTGCACGTGAGTTATCTTTCACCTTTGCAAAAATGACAGCTCAGCTTTACCTGCAAGCGCTGCAATCCTCAGGCAGGAAGTGTCCCCGGAGGACTAAGCGCCTTTCTTTATTCGTAATTCATAGTAACCGCGATGGACATGTTGCATCAATGCGAGGTAACGATTGAGGTGGATTGAAATCCATTCTGCCATTGAACATTGAGCTCATGTTCCAAGTCGCAAATGAGCCCTGAATCCCAAGAAAGTACTGTACAAGTTCCATGAGCTGAAAAAATACTCATTCCAATGTCGACACGTCCCTTCCTCAGCCTCTCAGTGTCCTATCCCGGCCTTATCCTCCATGCACCCCTCTCGGACCGATCCTCTACGAATCTAAATCTAACCCCATCCTCTGCTAGCCTCCTGTTAAGCTCCACTGTGATACTGTCCAGTATGTCAAATCGAGGCTTTCCTGTCTTTTCATCGCCGAATATCTCGATATACATCAAATTGAGACCGTCCAAGTGAGCGATTGCGTAATTGAGTCGACCTTTGAGGCTTCTTTGATCCTCGAAAGGGTTCTCGGTGGGCATCGCCGGACGACGGCATCGCCTGGTGCAAAGTGTAGTGCGGCAATATGGGCAAAGATTGCTGTTTCTGGAGCTGCCGTTGAGCCAGGTTGCGAAACAGGGCTTTCCGACTACGTGGCCGCATGCGTTGAGAAGAAAGGCTGGATGCATTTTGCGGTCGTAGATGTCGAGGCATATACAACAGATGAGGGATTGGTCCTTCTCCTGTGCGTCGTGAACGTCTTCTCCGAGGCGCTTAGGATGAGTGGGAATAAGTTGTCCGAAGTCATTGACGTTGTGGTCTGCTCCTACGTTCTCCAGCTCCCTCTCATTTTGTTCTTCGGATATAAGCATATCCAGATGCGTCAGAATCCCTATGATGTCGTCTGTGAGCAAATCAGCCAGCTCGCGGATTTCTTCTTTGAAGTTTGGATCCCGTTGCATCCGGGTACGCTCGACGGGGTCACGCGTCTTCATGATGACGTTGAGTGAATAGTAATTCCTCATATGCAAGAGCCGACAAGCAACTCTCTGGTAGATGCTCCAATCTGTCGCGCTAGACATTGCCGTATTTGCGAGTTGTTCACGCCGAACGGCAGCGCGATACATGTTGTCGTGGTCCCGGATAAACGCAGCCATGTCAGGTGGAAGGTGGAACAGAGTCAAGTTTTCTACCTTTTGGAGCTGCTCAGCATATGTCTGATTCTCCTGCTTGAGTTCGTTTACTTTCCGCAGGACCCTGCCTATATATACCTCCTCGCGCTCATAATGATGTCGTTCTATGCGCCGTTCGAAGGCTAAGCGACGACATTCGACCATGCCGGCACAGATTTCCATTCGTACATGTAGTGCCGATCCAGACGAAGAGGTGCTACCGAGCATGGAGTAAATCCGGAGGCCCAATACCGAGGCGCTTGTATTCGGAGTGGCCAGGAGAAGTCCAATAGTCAGCTTGGGGTCGATGTTGGAGTTTTGAATAGTATATGAGTCTTGCAGGAATGTATTGATGGACATGTTGTCGAGGCCAAGTAAAGGTGTATGTGTTATAGATTGTGAAGCGTCAGAATACAGGCGGTGATTGGTCGTCTTCCCGATGCGGTCTCGAGAGCAACGGTTTGTATATGCATCCAGGTGACTGGATAAATCCGTGTGGTCTTTGGGTCACATGAAGCTGCCTAGGAGTGAATCCACACCGACCTTTTTATTATCCCGGATCTTTCGCTTCTTGCTATGACTTTTTCTTGCATCTTGGAGGTCAACACCCTGGGGACGCTTCAGCGTGCTGTCGAGTCGATCTTTAGTATCACGAAAGAACCATTCCATGTAACGGTCTCGTTGTCCTGACCTCAACATCTGTTCATGCTCAGAATAAGACATGGCGATGGACCGGTATGGGGCCTTTTCCGTAGGGTCTCCTGAGGATACGTCTAGCGAAAGGTCATATAGTTGTTGCATTTTGACGTCCGCAGTGGTGGAGGTATTTTCCCATAGGGTTTTAAGCGTCTCCTCGTCGGTACTCGAGCTATTATGTGCAATGTCAATAATCACCCTCACTACACGGTGTCTATAATTACCATTTACGCCAGTCGCCAGGTTGCGAATCATTCGAACAGCCACTTATTCCAACGAGACGTAAGGCTGGACATGGGGAACTGCTTTGGAGTAAAACCTTTTGCAAGATTGAATTGTATCCGCCAGTACAGCCATATCCGCTCAACACGAGCACCTTCAACAGCCGAAGACTGTCGCTTTCACGGATGCTGCGCCCCCAGGCCCGTATTGCATCGACGAGTGAGTCCACTGGCGCGCTTTCGTAACGGTAATCTACTCTTTGCAATACGAGAACAGCGAGAGTCTTAAGCTGAGTAAGTGCGATTAGATGGTCGATCGAAAGATCTGAAGTGTGGATATGAAGGAAAGTTAACATGCCAGCATCAAGTCTAGACAATCGATTCGCCATAGAGGGAAATTGTCGCGACGTCGAGTCTGGTTCCTGGATCCGAAAACCAACATGCCGATCAATATCTTCTGGATACGCTTTTTTGAAGAGACTCCAGGTTTGAAAGGTGAGTGTATCGCTATGCTTGGGTTAGCAACAGCGCTACTGATCGCAGCACTGCAATCCTTCACCCACGTTGCTTTGAGACGATCATATAGACGTCTCGCATACGGCCATCCAAGCCATTTCAAAGCCTCCGGCTCCATATTGTCTACATTCCAGACGCAAGCCCGAAGCGCCATTTCCTGCAGGCTACTACATCGCAGCTGCAGTGACCGTGAGGGATTAACTCGTTTTCCCCTGGAGTTAGTCGTCCATGCCGGCACCATTGAACGAACAGGCGCTAATCTCTCCGTAAAGACGAGGCCGGAAGATGGGTCGAATTGTGCCATCTTCCCGGCTGATTAGGTCGCTACCAGAGGGTACTCGAGTAAGACTGTGCTAAGGATGCGGCAAGCGAAAAAACGCATGGAAAGGCAGAATCAAACGCGGCGTCCTCTTCTCCGAAAAAGCGCGACGCGTCGTCCAAACCCACCCGTAAAGTCGAGTTCCCAGCCGCGTCTGTTACGGCCCCACATTTCGGGCCTTTCCCCGGAAGTCTTGGCACTCCGGTAACCCATGAGGCATCAAAGCAGTCTTACACAGTCGACGCTTTGGTTTCGGAGGCCTAGGGCTCCAGCTGGTACGGGCCGATGTGCGGGTAGTGCAGATATGTTGCAAGATTCCACGCGGCCGAAGCAGAATCCAGCGGACAGATTACGCGCACGGCAAGGACCCGCGAGCAGCAACGCAGATCAGTGCTGGTGCCCACGGATTGCTCCTCCTACTACTACTACTACTACTACTACTACTACTACTACTACTACTACTACTACTACGTCTATTGCAGTCCTATCTTTCCCCACCTACGTGAGCATATTGAATAGTACCTAGGTACAGCATTGTAAGCATGAACGACTAAGAAATTCTAACCGATAACGCCTCGACTACAGAAGGTCGCAAAAGCACAAACACGTAATTGTCCACACGGTGCGTAGGGTGACTGGTGCTAGGCACAGGTTCTCGGCGGCCGACGCCTTAAGGTAGCTTCCCTCGAATGTAGCTTAGCAACAACTCCCCACCACCGACCTTAGTAGAGTTACGTACAACAACCGTCACTCATCGGCCGCGCGACCTTTGGACCAGGCGCGTAAGTACAAGGACTATTCTTCATAAATGTCCTGATAAGAAAAGGCCAATGCACTAAGAATAATAAATAAAAATTTCCTTTTATTACCTAGCGGACTGCATTTAACTTTTTTCTTGTAGGTTTGCACAGAGGTAATTATAAAGCAATTTTGTATTTGGTACTAATTCCCTCCAGTCTTCTATCTTTCTCTATGCGGACGCATGGTCACTCTTGAGTGCTAAGACAATCGCCAAATGCGTCAGCGGAGATGCCCGCGGGACAGTTGACGCAGCTTCCGATGTACTCGTTTGCGGATATGGTGGGAGCAATCGAGTGCTCACACTTGAAACTTTTGACGCAAACCGCGGTGAAGAATGCCGCACCGTTGGCATCCGACGCGACCGGGGACCAGGCAGCCGTATCGCAAGTAAGAAGGTAGTTTACGCCTGCTCTGGGTGCGAGCGCAGAAGATCCGCTCAGAGGGGTAGCAATCGCAGGCATTGCGAGCGTGAGGGCCGCAGCGACGAGGGCGATAAGTTGCATGTCTAGATTATGTTAGTAATCATTTGGTGAGATGTGACAGGTACTCACTGAGAGGTGTTTGAGATGACACGTTAAGTAAGTGATCAGTTGGTTGAAGGTTGGAGGAAGCGATGGTTGGAGATTCGTGTGAGGATGATAGCTCTAATGGAGGAAGAACTGCAAGCTTATATAGGCATTTCTTTTTACCCTAACCGCTGCCTTGTCTTCATTCAAGGACCTAGTTCCTCCCATGTTTCCAAGCGTCAATTAGAAAATCTCTTCCTGGAAGGGACGGCATCTTTGCATGGACCAAAACCTATGTGCACTTGTGTAGTTTTAGGCAGTGCTATCTCTGACTCAGTCTAGCACTCTGACACGATCGTATCACCTGCGCGATTTAGTACCCATGCGCTGTCTGACTTTCGTACATCGTTCTACTTTTTACCTGGTTTAACAATTTTGCGCGATTCAGTACTCTTAGGATCCAGTATCTCTTGCGAAGTCCAACTTCCTCGAGCGGGGGTTTGTCGTATCCTTGTGCGGTCCTATTTCTTTTACGCGGCCCTATTTCTCGCGCGGCTTGATATCCTTGCTTACCTAGGTAGTCATCTCTTTATGATACGTTTGCATTTGAGAATTCCACAGATTCTAGCAGAAAATTATGTTGCTGATTGCTGTGTTCTTGGTAATTCATAACCACCCGGAATCTAAGTGAGTATTCAACGCCGGCAGACCCTGCATCATTTATGGAAGCAACTGGATCACTTTGATAGAAGTAAACATTGCGACGGACAACATCAATGCACTTGGTTGCTGCCTTCCCCAAAGCGCACTAGCTCTTTTCGACAAACTTGACCAGTCATTATCAGAGGGCTTGTGCTTGGTGGAAACCGGGGATTTTCTCGAATCTCATCCACCCCTTTCGGCCCATTGCATAACAAAATCTGTAAATCTTCAACTAGGCAAACCCTGCTCTGATGTAGCTTACCGATGCGTAGATTCTTGTCATAGCAAGACGCCGTTTTTCTATGGTCTAGAAGTGCCAGATGGGCAGCTTTATCAAGATTAGCATACCTAGGTAGTTCGAAACGTTCCCAATCGCTTTAACACATAATTGCGCATTCTCTGCTCATTGAGGATGTAGACAGCAAGGGCAGTCTATGTTTACTTCATCACCTTACAGTAATATACCTTGCTTAGGTGGATCACTGCTAGACCTTGGAAGCTTCCTCGTATCATGTCTATTTTTCCGCATACTTCCGCCCGCTATTCCCTTTGAAAGAAATGTACCGAGTCTAGGCGTCTATGTATGACTTGCGGGCTGAGTTGGAAGCAGAATGGCCGACATGAAGCTGCCTCCTTACCGTCTATAAAAGCCTGCAATGTCCACTCCAAAAATTTCACAATCTTCCAATAACAACATCTCCCATCAAACTCACCTCTTCCTCTTACAAAACACTGAATCGTTTCAGAAAAACACTCTCAAGAGCGTCTTCGTCAACAAAATGCGCTTCCAAGCTGTCCTCCCCACTCTCGCCTTCTTTGGCACTTTCGCCCCTACCCAAGTTTCGGCCACTAATTCCAAAGAGTCCTTGGCATTGGCGTCCGCTCTGGGGGTATCCGTGAGCACACTCAATCAGATGTACACGGCCAACGTTACTGCCGATCTCGATGTCGGAATCTGGACCCATGTTCCTGGAGCCGGCGACTCCGACGACTATCTCGACTGGACTGACGACATTAAACTCGAATTCCTTCTGGAGATTAAATCAATCGTTAGCGAGTTCTTCGATCCAACTCCAAAGGCGACCTCGGATGGAAACATCGCCAAACGCGAAATTGGATCCGATAGTTCTGCTGCTCGAGCTCAGGTCCAAAGCGTTGTTGCAAAAGCCAAAGCAAGTCGTGATTCTTCGAATCGTCGTGTGCTGCTACAGTGCAACTCAGGAACTCAACGACAATGCACTGTTTGTGCAGGCATTTGCTCTGTTGCTTGGACCTCTGCTGTTGCCTTGTGCAGCGGCGCTGCCTTGGGTGCTGAAGTTGGATCTGGTGGTTTCTTAACCCCTGCTGTTGCTCTCACCCTCACCGGCTGTATAGGAGCTTCTACTGCTGGTTACGCGGCATGCATCGTAAAATGCGTTGGGTAGATGCTCACTGCGCTTACCCCACGATGCATTTTCTGTTCCGGAATTAAGTGCATTGAGGTGGCGAATGTAGAGGACAATGTGCCCAGGTGTCATACACATGAAGGAAGAAGTTACACATCATACGTAAAAATGTTGAACATATGCGCCATTGATACATGCGCTAGAAATACGTATATTACAAAGTCATAACTGCATGAACCCTCCCATCTCCCATCTCCGTCTACTTTCCCAGCATGCATCAACTTCCACTCCCCCGGTTGATAGTACATGTGTACGCGGACTGCCCGATGACGTCAAATCCAAAAGGCGATCCAACCACCGGCGACCCGATTACCGGGGCCGCGGTAGCAGCCAGCGGCTGCACATCCTCATTCGACTTGAATGAGCGATCCAGACTGCCATCCGAGCCATTCTGCGTCGGGTCTCCCACTGCGATGACTGCGTTCTTGTTACCCGCACCGCGGGCGCCCATTTCATATTCATTTAGTCTGACAAAGTCTTCCTTGTCGAGTTTACTCCGGCCCAGCGTACTCAATTGAGAGCGCTCGGCCTTGGATAACCAAATACGGGATCCTAAACCTTTGCTTCCGTTCTTCTTGCTGCCGTCCTTCGAGTTGTCCTCGTAGTAGTTGCTGTTGGCGGTCTTCGGCTTGGGCCAAATTCGTTCGCGGATCGAGCGTTGGAGTTGGCGGATAGCGGGTAGGCAGGCGATTACGACACCGACGTGGGCTTCGACTGCGGACCAGTATCCGATGGGTAGGTAGTCCCATGTTACGTTGTCGGTTTGCGCGAATTGGATCATGTATTTTAAGCGGAGGATGCTGACGATGGTTACGCTAAGGATTTTCTGTTAGAAGGTGAAGAAGTGGATGTAGTGAGAGGTGTGAACTTACAAGCCTCCGCCGAGGAACATGAGCATGACGCCGAACTTACGACGCCGACTCATGGCTAGCTTGCTTAGTTCACGCATGGGAAGCATGATCACGACTAGATCGAGGATGATGTTGACGGCTGCAGATGCCCATGCATCCGCGTTGAGGTTGATACATTTTCCGTGATGCTCGCCGTCCCAATGCTCCCAAGCGATGCGTATCGGAATGCATTGCAACGCGGTTGCCGTGACGAATGCGATAATGTACAATATACAAAACACAATTGTGATCTTAATGCCGCTTCGGAGGCCTCGGTGGGGGAAGATGCGGAGGTAGAAGAGCAGGACTGCTATCTTGGTCAAGGCGATTGATGTCAGGTAGAGGAGTTCAGTGTAGTAGAAGATCTGTAATCACATGTTTGTTAGCCCAACTTCTGAGCCGGGATTGAGAGTTTTGTTCACATACCTCGAGAATCTCTGTAATGTTCTCAAATGAGACTAGCCACATGTCTGTTCCCATACCAAGCCGGTTCACTAAGAGGTTTTGTTAAACAGAATGGTAGTTGCTGCGAGCGATGAGACTTACAAAGATATGCGCATATTGTAAGTGGAATGATGAGTATCTGCGAATAGAAGGTAAGTTCGGAAACAGTAACATGTATTGGCAATAGATGCGATACTTACAATAGCTGCAGTCATAACCCAATCATCATAGCCCCAGTTTCCACCAAAAAACGGCAGGCGTGCAACTACACGTAATATATAAGATAAAACAGCGACACCTCCAACGATTAATGTGGTCAAGGTTCCTAGTCCCGTCTTGTCGCGGACAGGTGCATCCATCAATTCTGAAAGGAACCGCTTTGCAGCTGTGACTGGGATTAGTCGAGTGCTTAGGCGAATTGCCTGTGACAGAACTTACTCAATGCTTCTTTGGGTTTGCAGCTAGACTTTACACATTTACTCAAGTCGTCCAAAAGCTTTTCGTCGCCTTTTATACACTCAATGTCCGTGAGCTCACATGTTGACGACGCGACAATCGTTAATGTGCATTTGAGCTATATATGGATCAGTGCTGGAAGTTTTGGTATGCGGGCTCGATCGACATACCGCGCATGGAGGTAGGTTCTCTACTGCGGAAGCGAGGATTTCAGTCCCATTCTGACTTTGCGCATAGGACAACGGCGCGAAGACGAGGAATGACAGTATCGAAGAGAACCTCATAGTAAAGCCGGCATACAACGAGCCGGTTTCCCAGGATTGTCTCGGTTAAGTGTGATCGAAAACAAGCTGGAGCCGTATGCTCTGCGCGCAAAAGAGGAAGGAGAAAGGGTATTAAGCGACACTTGGTTTTCAAACAGGGTAAAGCAGATTCCCATATGAAACGAATATCAGACCAGGGGCTTACACTACCGCAGTACCACGCGGCCCAGGTTTATCAGCAAACGGCAGATGTCAAAAACCGAGCCACCCAGAATCAAAGCTTCATTAGTCTGTTACAAGCTCAGGGCGATTGAACTGCCAACCTCGTTGCGGTATTCCACTAGGCACGCCACTCACCTCAGCATCCGGGCTTAATCGGCAGTGCGCAAGCTAGGCAGTTGCCTTGACGGTAGTTCGTAGCTGTGCCGCTAGCACTGTAGTACTCACGCGGAGCATGGCGTGCCCAACGGGCTGCGAACCATCTCCGACATCTTGCCTCCCTCTACCTGACGTGTTTGTTGAGTCCTTGGAAGCTGCGCACTTCGGGGAATAATATTTGTGGTAGGTCGAGTGATCAGCAAATTCTCGAGAGCCATTGTAGGTCAAGCACGATTGTTTGAAACAGTGCGTTAGTAAACATGGATACTGCTACAAGCCACAGTTATCCGCATCGGGCAGAAACAACGAAAACGTGGGGAGCCTATGAATCCAATGCGTTTCTCAGAGCGATGATCCCTTTGGGGCCTTCTTGGGTGGCCACGGCACGTGTGGTGATTACTGTCATCGGCTTCGATCCAAGGGCTTGGCCGGGGAGGAACTGATGGCCTGCAGTCAGAGCGGGAGCGAACATTGCCGCCGACAAAGGTGCACGGGCCTGATGAAGAACGGTATCCAATTGCTATGCTTTAGTGAGATCAAAAACGGGGGTCTGCCCTGCATACTGGATTTAAGGTTTCGCAGATGGAGATCTCTTCTAGACCAAACTCTAATTATGTCCGGAAACAGTAGTGCCGCTGGAAGGCTGTGGAGGCTGTCATGGACCTGACTCTCCCAGGTAGACAGGGAGGTACATTAGACATAGACGTAAGCGTGATCATCGAACTCATTTCGAGTAGTGTACCGGCGAAGAGTCGCCCCTTTCACGGCAAGGAAGACCAAATGTGAAGACATGCCCTTTTTAAATTTTTAGAGTACCTGCAACACCCCGAAGTGTAGCAGCGAGCGTTGAGTCGATCTGGACCTTTCAAAATAGATGGAATTGCCGTTAAGAGAAAGGTCGGCGAGTTTTCTCGAAGGAACAGCGCTACTGGTGGAGTGACCCTGAGCCAACCAATCAGATTCCGCCTCACCCACTCCGCGGATCGGACTACGTGATGTCGCAATTGAAGTTTGTTCAACACCTTATCTTCACAACACAAACCTTGATTTTACAAAAGTGTTCAAAATACCGTCATATCCACGTCCTTGCTTGATATAGAACAAGATGGCCACGTCGACATCGCCACAACCCAACAAGCTTTCATCGCACATTGCCAATGGAACCCCACTAATACTGGACGGTGCGCTGGCTACCTACCTAGAAACATTAGGCGCAGACATTAGCGGCGCACTGTGGTCCGCCGACATTCTCCTCAAGAACGCTTCGCTCATCAAGCAGACACATCTGGATTATTACCGTGCAGGCGCAAACGTCGCGATCACTGCATCGTATCAGGCTTCCATTGCCGGTCTTGTCAAGCACCTGGCTTTGAGTGAAGTGGAGGCCAAGAACATCGTAAAAAAGAGCGTGGAACTTGCCAAAGAAGCAAAAGAGCAGTATATTGGAGAATCAGGTGCGGATCAACATCAGCTGTTCATTGCGGGAAGCGTGGGACCATATGGCGCTTTCCTTGCAGATGGCTCAGAATACCGAGGCGACTACATCGTGTCCAGAGATGAGATGAAAGATTTCCATCGCGGTCGCATTCAAGCACTTGTAGATGCTGGTGTCGATGTTCTGGCCTGCGAGACCATACCGTCAAAAGCTGAGACTGAAGCTCTCATCGAGCTCCTACGCACCGAGTTCCCCTCGTCTGAAGTCTGGTTCAGCTTCACGCTACGAGATAGCAGCTGCATCAGCGATGGCACGCCGCTGTCGGAGATAGCTGCTCTTTTCAAAGACGAAGGACAGGTTGTTTCGTTGGGATTCAATTGTGTTCCGGATGATGTTGCTCTCGATGCGCTCAAGGTGTTGAAACCGCTGATGAAGAGGGGGACTATGGTCGTGTACCCAAATTCTGGGGAGCAGTGGAATGCAAAGGCAAGGGAGTGGGAGGGTAAGCGGACTGAGGGCTCAACGCTGGCTGTGAAGACAAAAGAGTGGAGGGACGCTGGTGCTGGGTTGATCGGGGGCTGTTGCCGGACTACGCCAGATGATATTGGTGTGATGAAGAAGGCTTTGGCGCCTTGATTTCAATTCAGAGACAAGAAGTACATTGCTCTCAGATTCGAGCCTGACCACTCGATCACTAGCGAGAATCTCCCCTTTCGATGTGGGAATGCTGAGGCCTTTTGCTACTTGTGGCCGGCGCGTGATACCTGCAGACCTGAGGCTGGCTGCGACATGTCAAAGTCAAGCTCCAGCGTCGCATAGTTCGAAGTCCAATTGGCTCTGGTGATATGGCCTGCATAGCTTCGACTGGCACGCCATTTGCGCTTCCACTCACAGCTCCTTTCTTCAGTATTCCGTGAGTTGCTGTCGCACAGGCTCATGTGTCCGGATGTTTGTTCTGAGATGGCGCATCTCTTGTGCATCCGCCAATCTCACCCATCTATCACCATCTCATCCTCACTTGATGTGCCCCCTGTCCGCTTTTGCAACTCCTCGAGTATCGCCTTGGCCCGATCCAGGACGTCCTCTGCCCCAACCTGACCGGAGTTCGCCCTTGCATTCAGCACGCCTACGTCGAACTCGCCGTAGCCTCCATTTTTGACGTCCTTCTCCGGATCCACAATCTCGCTTTCTTCGTCCTTGCCCTTTTGTGCTTGTCTCTGTGTAACGGCGAATTTGGGGTGGCTCTTGGGTATGACCTTGTACCTCTCCAGCGCGTTGATTTGCTTCACCAGCTCTTGCCTAATGAGCTCGCATGATGTTCCACAGAAAAGAGCATTAATTCGGAAGGCTTCTTTGCGCGCTTCCAGGGTACCGGGCTCGCACTGCATGGCGTCATGCTGGAAGGGGATTGGGTCGTTGGTGAGCTGGGATAAGGCGGTCGCGAAGTATTTGAGTAGTTTGGGGATTTGGTGGTTGATTTCGTTCAAGGTATCGATATGCTCTGCGGCGATTTGGCGGTATGTTTTGGGTTCTTCGGAAGTCTTCTCTGACTGCTGGTTCGCATCGGTCGCCTTCTGCTGATCGGCTTCGGTGGACATGGTGGGGTGTCTACGACGTCTGGGAGAAGATCCCAGCAATTAGACTATTCGATATGTTCGTTCGATTACTGAGGCAGAGAGGCGCGAAAACAGCGCAATCATCAGGGAACAACGCGATTTCGAATCAGGTGTCTTGTGTGTGAAATGCCAAAGAGATGCAAAAGGCCGGGGAAGCTTGAGCTCCGCGGGCGCACCGCCACATCTTGGCAACCCGCGCGACTCGAACCTCACCTCCGTCCTTCACTTGGCAACACGGCTAGCCCCAGTGACGTCCTGGTAAGCTTTAGACGCGACCTATCCATTCCTGCCCATCCTCTACGCGCAAAAATACCGTCGAGACCTCTTGCGACCGACAGGCGACTTCCAGAAGACGCGTACGGCTCTTCGCCAACATTGCGACAGGTGCTGGGACTATATCGAGGTGAAGAAGCGGCTGCCTGCCAACATACAAGAGAAGGAACAACACAGTCATGTCAGGGCCCCCTCAAGGGCCCGGGCCTGTGAGGGCAATGAGCGTGGGCAACGGACCTCCCAGCGCAGGGCTGCCACCGCATAACGCCATGCCGCCGCAAGGTGGTCCTCCTCCACCAGGCTCTTCGGGGCCGCAATCGCAGCAGAATCTAAACCAAATCGTAGGTGATGTCTTCCTATTGTCTCCCGTTCAATCTGGTCTTGTCTGGATTTCATGGGTGCATGGAGCTGCAGCTGGTGAATGCGCATCGCTGTAACCGGCTCTTACTGGCGCACTCGATTTTGACGGCGGGCGCTCACTTGACACTCTTCATTGTACCTTGCATATTCAACTGAGCCCGCAACTATACAACACCTCTCCCTCAACCCACTCCTACGACCAAAGGCACCCACTTTGCCCGCTGATCTCCATGCGCTGCTGGCAGTGTAGCAGAATCACCAGCCATGAATAGTCGTGTCAACAACCAAGGCTACTCAGACGGCCATATTCGGGTATTACGCTAATTCAGATTTCCCTTTGGTCTTGCATTATGCCGAAATCTGCAGCGGAACGAGGGAAAAGTTGCTAACGTTTATCAAAGGTACTTGAATACCTCTCCAAGAAGGGCTATGTACGCACCGAGGCGATGCTCCGCAAGGAGTCCGAGCCGCAGACGAACGGTCAACCCCTCACGGCTCAGAGTACTGAAGCGGGCGGCGCAAAGTACACAAAAGCTTTCGAGCTCTTGCGCAAATATACAGAGGACAATTTGGATCTTTACAGACCGGAACTGCGGAAGTTGTTGTGGCCAGTCTTCGTCTATTCGTTCCTGGACTTGGTCCGCGACTTCTATACGAAAGATGCAGAGACCTTCTTTGCCGCCTATCAGGGCTTATTTGAGCGCGACCACGACGAAGATGTGAAGACGCTCCGACAAGTACGGTTACAAGCACATCTGCAAGAGAGCCGGATAGCGAAGCTGTACCTCGACAACAAGTACCGAATTACACTAACAACGATGCCCTTCTTCAACCTTATCCAATTCCTCGAATCCAAGCACTTCGACGGTGGATCAACAATAATCGACGTCGTTCGGGAACACTTGAACATTGTCACGGTCGACAGAACGGCGACTGCGGAGAAGAGTATAGCAGCCATCCTTGCCAGTGGACATGGCGACGACGAACTACCTGCGGAGGACGAAGGTATCCCCGGACACGCCCCCGGCCACCCCTTAACAGCTCGCCACGACCCCGAAGCAGAGGCTGCTCGAATAAGGCTGCAACTGGGCGCGTACCCTCAGGAACCAGAACTACAAGATGATGTGCGCGCTGCTTTACAAGATGAAGATGCCAAGACCGCGCCAAGACCAGGGCAACCAAGCTTGTTGGACGAATTCGAGCAACGCATAAAGCGAGAGCCTACAGAAGATGGACCTTCGCGCGAATTTGTACCTCTGCCCCCTTCTCTCGCCCGCGACGTTTCCATGGAAGTTCAAAAGATCATAGAGCACCGGGATCGCTACAAAATGGAAGGTAGGACAGGTGGAGTTGGGCCCGCTGTCAGCGTTACCATGTATACTTTCCACAACACATACGACAGGTAAGTTGATCTCATGTCTTGCTTGCAAGACACAGAATTGACGTTATGACAGTATCAACTGTATAGATTTCTCCGGCGATACCAAACTGGTCGCAGCCGGCATGAATGAATCCTACATTCGTGTCTGGTCTATGGATGGCAGCCCTCTCACCTCACCTAACGACAATCCGGACGCTCAACCATCACCCTCTAGGCGACTAGTCGGCCACTCAGGTCCCGTTACTGCCGTTGCCTTTTCCCCTTCCACAGCAAACCCCTATCCCAATGGTCCCCCTACAAACTCCGAATGCCTACTTTCTTGCTCGGAAGACAAGACAGTCCGATTGTGGTCGCTAGATACATATACCTGCCTTGTTGCCTACCGCGGGCACGACAACCCCGTCTGGGATCTCCAATGGGGACCCTACGGACACTACTTCCTCACCGGCTCCAATGACCGCACAGCGCGTTTGTGGTCAACAGACCACATCGAGCCTCTTCGCATCTACGTCGGCCACGACAACGACGTCGACTGTGTTGCTTTCCACCCCAACAACCTGTACGTCTTCACCGGCTCCTGCGACCGCACGGTACGCATGTGGCACATTGCAGGAGGCAACTGCCTACGCCTCTTCACCGGCCATACAGGCAACGTCACAGCCATATCGTGTTCCCCCGACGGCCGAACCCTCGCCTCAGCAGACGACGCCGGCAACATCATCCTCTGGACGCTCGAGACAGGCCGCAGGCGAAAGCGCATGCGCGGCCACGGCAAAGGCGGTATCTGGTCTCTGTCCTGGAGCGTAGAGTCTAGTGTGCTCGTCTCCGCTGGCGCGGACAAGACAGTCCGGGTCTGGGACGTACTACAAGAGACCAGCGACAAGGCTGCTGATGGTGTCGCTGCGAAAGCAGATGGTGCCATGACGACCAAAGGCGCGAGCGGCACTACCGTTACCGGCAAGAAGGCAAACAAAGAAACGGGCGTTTCTGCAGACCAGATTAGCGTTTTTCCGACAAAGGATAGCCCAGTTTATAAGGTCCAGTTTACTAGGATGAATCTGGTGCTTGCTGGCGGTGCTTATCTACCTACCCGTTCATAGTTGGAAAAACTCTTGATTTTTCCGGGTCGGCCATGGGAATGGTGTGTATTTTTGCGTGTCATACATCACGGTGGCGTTTTTTTTTTTTTTGAGGGGTGGGAAAAGCCAAGCATCAGTGAGAGCGAAAGCAGAAGGGATTTAGTCTTAATATATACCCGCCATGGAATTCACAAAATCAACATTTTTCTTCCCGTTTTACCGTGCCTGCAGGCGAAGGTGAAGACATGCACTACATCGACGTAAAGAAGCGTGACACATGTTTGTGTGACGCGCGCTTTCGCGCCTCAAACTTTTTCAAGGTCGAGAGTGCGGATTTGGAAGCCGCGATATGCGAAGGTGGGAGGTGGAAATGCGACACTACTCAAAAAGGCAACTCGCTCGCGGGGGCTGTAGATTGCGGCGCTATCAGAGGGGCAAATAGGTGAGGGGCGAGAGGGGCACACAAGGCGGGGTGGATATGGAGGGGTTGTTCAGCAACAATCTGTGTTGCAACGATCTGTGTATTGCTAGACTTTTGGCAACACAACGGCATACCTGGCATGATTGATTGCGTTAGTCTTTCTCCATGTTTTTACTATTGATCGCCTGTACGTCTACCGTAAGTACACAAACATTGCTTTGCATCAACGAGTGTACTGCTCGTGCAAGTAGTTGTCAGATCTCCGCATTGAAAAGTTACCCGAGCCAACACCATCTTTACCAAAAGTCTACCATATCTCGAGATCTTGAATGAGAGGGTCGTTGGTTTTAACAAGTGCGAAAACCTCATCCATGAGATCCTTGAATTCAGGAAGCAGTTCGTCATCCAATCCGAAGACTTCAGCCACGAGTACATGGTACTGTTCTTTTCGCCAGAAAACAAAAAGATTGTCAGCACTATAAAGCATCCAGACTTCGTCGCCCACCAAAGCATCGTACGATGTTCTCACCTCCTTGATTCCTACTGCTGGAGAAGTTATTCACCATGTCCAACGCCCTTTCGAGGACTGTAGGTGCCCATATAACATGCCTTTCACATCCAGTATTCTACTCCGGCTGGAGTTGCTGGAGTGTAGCAAATCAAAATGTCTATGGGCTACTTCTGTACGCCTTGGATATTGGCTCGGGTATGGGCCCAGGTAGCTCAACTGCCAATCAGGGGCCCATGAAGGGTGTTCAAATATTGCGTGCTCACGGTTTTGCCTTAGAGCTAATTGTATTGTCTTGAGATATCTATGGCTAGTGTTGATCTTGTGTGCCACTTCAATTAACATTTTCTCGATGTTGTCCCCTTGCGAATAGTCTGGCTGAACACCATAATCGTTGCTGCTCATGCCGAGGAGGGAATATATCAAATCTCTAGGGTCTGAAACCGTGGGTGAGTGAACATGTTCCAGATATTCCAATAGCTGATGGTCAGTGGGATAAGTCCTGTCGAGTTTTGCGTATAGTAGTGTGTCAATGGAACGGTTATAACGTGCATCGAGTCGACATTGGTCCCTGATTTTTGTGATAGCATAAGGCTCTTTGTCTGCCTCCTCTAGGTCGATGAGACATTTTTCCACAATGTCGGTGATATTCTTGAGCAGGCTTGACAACACTTCATCAGACCCGGCATCTTAACATGTCATGTAAATCGTATAGCCCCAATGTACCAGGAACTGTTCTTGGTCCTCTTCCGGCCCGATGAGCCTACCTTCGGGTGGCTTGTAGAGGTGCTCGAGGAATTCTTTGATATTTTCCATAGCAGCGAGGAAAATAGAGATTGAGAGTGGCTCGTCTGAGTGTGTGCGTATGATTGAGTATTGGTAGGCGTGATTGGCTTTTTGTAAAGGGCACATAAGCAAAGACAAAGTGATCAAGAAGCACTATACCATGCGTGTTACGGCGATAGCGTAAGGAATGCCCGCTCTGCGCTAGCCCTGAAATCACCACGTGATTATGGTCATCTCCGTTCTCAATACAACTCCCAATGACGAGCGCAAAATAACATAGTCTAGACAACAGTCAGTGATCGAAGGCGCTGACAACCCGCGATCGTCCACTGTCACTGAAATGCTTCCCTCCTTGCGGTAGGGTGAGGAGCTTGCACTAGAATAACTAAGAAGTCGGAGTAAGCACGCACCGACAAACTCTTGGTGAATCCAAACTCGTGACCATCAATGGCTTTTCAGGACTGTACTGTCAAATGCATTCTAGTAGAAGTAACTCCTCTTATACCGTATTCTTCGCCTCTCGCATGAAACATAGTCAAAACTACGCGATATCGGCAAGCCAACTGTGCTCTAACGCATCTTCAGTGGTGATTCTTTAGTCAGGATCCATGGCTGTCACGACCAGGTCTTTCAAGTTAAGGTTGTAAACTGATCCCAGGTCATAATCATCGAGGAGATGATTGTGTCTTCTTCAGATCAGATCAGTGAATTTAGGAATGCTCATTTAGTGTTGGGTGCGAAGCTTCTAGGGAAGTACAGAGTGATCAACTTCAGCGTTATCTTCTCCCTGGAATTTCGAGTGGACCGCAGAGAGGTTGCATCTCTGGAGCCAATCACGACAGTCCGTAATAAGGCATGTTGAAAATACGACTCAACATGTCTTGGTATCTCAACAAGGTTCCGCCTCGTCTTCAGATTGGGTTGGCTCGGAACATCGTGACGAGCACACTACACCTCCATCGGACTCGCATTCGCAAATACTTTACTAAACAAATACATACCCGATCTCTAGCATGAGCCCGGGCGATTCGCATGAAATATCGATGCTATATTTAGCCACCGCTAGATGACGTATCTGCAACTGCCTAACAGAATACTATACGCAGAGTGGGTGGGGAGCAGGCACTACCAGTGCACAACGATCACAACAAGAGATCCCAGGATCTGAGTGTTAAAATCTTCGCTTATATATGGTCCTGTACAGCAGCATGATTCACTCGACGGGAAACAGGGGTAGCGGCGCACTGAAGGTCAACAGAGCTCGACCATTTTAAACCGGGTAAATGGCAGAATAAAACATTGTCTCACCGCTCCCTAGTACGAGGCAATAGAATTGACCCAGAAAAGATACGAGAGACGGTTTCCGAAGCCAGGGCTCGTTGTGGACGTATTTTGGGATGATCTTCACACTGCGGGAAACGGCAACTTGATGATGCCAAGAATTTTCTCCATTAATTGACAAACAGCCTGTCCCTTACTCACATACATAGGTATATACTATGTAATAACCGCTCAAGCGACAATGCATGTAAGCACTTCGGGTATAATGCCCGTCGATTACGCAGGTAAATCTCCGACCAGGGCAAATAGGTCGTCAGTGTAACCTCGTATAAGACTGAAGGGGATACAAGCATTTGCCGCGCAGATTCTTTAAATAGCCCCAAAGCTTGACTTCCCTGCAAGCAACTAAAGTCGAGAAAGTCTACATAAGCTGTCCTTCCCTTCAATCCGAAAGAGTCTTTACCTCATAGCAACAGTCCTCACCCTCAATATCTCCGCCAAACCTCCACAATTTCGCTACCACAACACCAATCAACCGCCAATATGAAGCTCGCCGCTACAGCCCTTTTCGCCGGCCTCGCTGTTGCCGAAACAGTCACCATCTCGCACTTTGTCTACGTCGCCGTCAACGGCTACCCACAGCTGTCCTTCCGCGCGGAAACCGCCGGTGGTGACGTTTCCTGTGGTGTTGACCATTACGTTGTTGATGGCCCCAGCTACCCTTGCGAGGATCCTGCTTGGACCTTCACGGTCGGCGAGGCGCAAGGTCATAGGCTCACTTTAAGCCACACTGTCGATGGGTAAGTCATTGGTTTTCGATTCACCTCAGCATCAAGACTTTGGGCTAACATTATATGAAATGTAGAAGGACCATGTCTGGTGACTTTGTCATCGGAATGAACGGTCCTCTTTCCACTGTGCTCGATCAGGTCGGCACTTCCACCGCTGATTTGGACAAGGACACTACCAACTCTACTACCTATTAGACGGGGTTAAGGCGGGGGGGGGGCTTTTGAATGAAAACATTCTGCATTAAACGCGTCCTACAACTCCCGCATGTCAGCACCAGATAATCTAAGTGAATGTGTAATTTTTGAACGGAAGACACCACCATTCTCACAAATCCACTTGCATGTGCCATAGTTCTTCTGCTTTCAGTTTGAAATCCGCAATGAATTGAGTGAGCGTGCTCCATTGCTGATGAATTTATTTTTCAACAAAAGGTCGACAGCGTTCGCTTCTCTTCCATGTGAGATGTTTCTTCCCACGAGTTCAAATAAATTTCGAGTGCAAGTGCGGTACTTGCGCCGCCGATGGTCCGCCGTACCCCTGGATATTGGTAAGGTTACACAGGACGTGTAGCGAGAGCCGGATAAACGCCTAACGATTCTTGAAACCTGCGATCGTTTTGAGGTACGTCCCTGACCTGAGAATCTTCCCCCTCCACCCTTCTTGCTCGAGATCATACCGATCTTTCCGAATAAAAAATTCGAGATTTTGCAAGCCGACCCACCCCACCATGCCTTCAGAAGTCATGTTCAAACGTATCCATATCGACCTCTTATACCGACTACGCTAGAATCTGTTGACCGACTTGCAAGATGTCGAGATTGTGTTGGGACCGAAAGACGAAGAGAGAATCGTCCCATTATTTGACGATCCCTCCATAGATGCGGACCTCGACACGCTTACCGTAAGCCGTACTGAAGTGGTGACTGAAGATTGTGAGGACAAATACGACCGATCGTGCGACTGCACTTCCGAGCCAGATGGCTATCAGCCTCCACCCTCTCTTATCATTGAGAATGAAGACGGCCGATCCATTACACTGAGGCAGGTTGTTATCAAAGTACATGCATATATAATAAACAAGCATCAGGACGAGATCAAAAAAGGTTCTCCGCAAAACCTGCACAATGCCCAAAGACAAGATGGTTTTCTGCTTCCATGGCGCATGGCCGAATGAGAACGAGGATGATAGCATCAGAATGCCTGTCAAGTTGATGCTTTAATTGAGACCGGGCTACTGGGATGCGCAGTGGACCTCGCAATTGATTCAGGCCCGCGCATAGGAGCGGAGACGCCAAGAGGACATTAGTCTATCCTACCTGTCTTGTCTACCTAGCATATAGAACCCTCTCTGAACTACGCATAACGGGCTCGCTGATGACCTGCTCTACTTCTGCATGTGTCTCTTGGATCGGTCTGTAATTTCCGCTTCTGTGGCATGGCTTCCTTCGTCTCTTTTATGGATCATAAGCATTGTCGGTGATATATAGCAGAGGAGCAGCGTCGGTGCGCAGTATTCACCAACTGGTGCTGGATAGACCACGATACCCCGCCGGTTTGCATTTTCAGAATGTATCGCGGGGCTCCGTGGTAGCTTAACTTGAATAAGACTGCCTCAAGCCCGCCTCCACTTTGATCCTCACATACAACCCGTTCATCAACGACTTGCAATTTAGTCCGGATATAGTTTCAACGAACGTGTTTTTCCTTCACATACGACCATAGGATCTTGAGAACAAGGCTTCCCGTTCGCTCAGCCCTATTTAAGCAAGATACCGGCGGATTAGTAGTTAGGTGGGTGACCACTAGCGAATCCCCGCTGTTGTATGTTTTTGCCGTTCTTTTTGCCATTCCAATGAAAACCAAAGCCTGGCTTAGAACGGTGTTCTGAGTGTCAGCAGTTGTCGCTGCAGCAATTTCATGTCTTTCGCTGGCGAAGCCCTTCGCGGGTTGGGAGCTTTGGTGCGGCTGGCTTGCCACTGGTGCTTGCTTTTTGAACGCGGCCTCCTTCTTTGGGCACGGCTGTCCGGTTTGCTTTCGCTGTAGTGCTACCTGGACGACGGCCAGCGGCGAGCGTTTGTACTGCAGTCTGTATCCGTTTCAGTCGTCCTGTCTGCGTGCCGTTCTCTATCTTCCACAATGTCGCATATCGTTCACTTTTGTTCATGCTCTCCCACAGGGCCTCGGCAGTTGGAACCTCGGCGAGCGCTGTCTTGAGGTCTTCGGGTACCACAATGGTAGCAGGACCCGGATATGCGCGATCCCATCTGCCGTCTGCCTTTGCAGCGTCGACTGCGCCCAGCCCTGCAGGCCGCATGCGACCCTCGTCAATAAGCCGGGCTATGGTACCGACGTTCTTCTGAGACCAGACACTCTTTGCGCGTCGTGGCGTGTAGCGTATCGTCCACCATTTTTCGTCGATGGAGTTTGCGCGGCCATCGATCCAGCCAAAGCATAATGCGACTTCGACGGCTTCGGCCGCTGTGATGGAGGATATGCCGGAGCTCTTCTTGGCGAGTTTCACGAAGATGCCTGGGGCGGTTGTGTGCTCGCGTTCGAGGAAGGCTTCGAAGTCGGCAGCGGTGGGAAAGGATTGTGTCGGCAGCTCTGGCAGCGCGGACTTTGGAGACATGATTGCGGCCCTTCGTCGAATGCTTCCTAGGTGTGAATGATATGTTGATGGCGCGGAACGAGCTGACACCGCAAAAGTGGGGTTCCTGGTGTATAGGGAGATGAGGGGTGTCCGCTTTGTGTTGCTGCAAACAGGCGCGAATGGATTGGGCAGTAGCATAGAAGCATGGAGGTGGCCTTGAATGGTCCTCGACGGGACGAAGGTAGAGTGGGGTGAAGACGAGGGTAATGAGGCGCAGCCATACGCGACGCGTGACGCGCTTCCGCGCAAGCACGTGAAAGCCACATTCATCGCTTCTACCTTCAACGCACTTGGGGGCTTGATTAGAGATGAACACACAGAGAATTGAGCATGATAAGATCCCAAGAACATGATGAAAAGCATATTTCAATGTCCACACCCGGACGATAAGCCTTGAGAGCATTACCTCAAACACTTTTGCTCTCCTATACGCCGCAACACCGTTATCATAGCCCAGAAACACTGCAAGAAGAGAAATCACCGCTTAAACCGCTGCCAAGCTTCAGGCTTTTTTTTCTAGGCCCTAGCAATATCATCGGCGGCCAGCTCGCTATCATGGCAAACCCTTGGTTCTCTTAGCTGATTCCTCTTGTCGCAAGCTGGCGCCGGCCCTTCTCTTTCTTGCAACGCCATGGCCACCGAAATTTTTCATTCCTAAAGATTCTTTGACAGCTGTGGCTTCATTAATCTTCCTTGAGCTGACCACTTCGACAGTGTCCTCGTTCTTGGGTCAAGGGCTCTTGTGAAACCATGCTCTTCCTACCTCCAAGCCTGGTCATTTTTGGCGCGACCTCCTTCCCCATCAAGATACTAATCAGCCATTTTTTCTCTCCCTTCCCTTTCCTCTCACTTTCTAGCACTTTCTTTTGTAGCTCATCTACACCCATGTGGTCTAGCTGCCATTTAACTCGTCCTTCTGGTAATAGACTGAGCTCGGGATTCTTTGCTGGTTTTGCCGCTTCGATCCTCTTTACAATGTTTGATGGTGCCATTAGTGCGTAATTGGCACAAAAATTTATGCGGCAGAAAGGTGTGGTGAAGACGCGACCTTGCCGAGCGAGATTCCTGGTGTTTTGATAGACCAGGCGCTCAAACCATTGAGGTGGACTCCACGTCTTTGCGTCTTCAGGCGAAGGGAGGTCGTAAATGCAGAATGCTATACTTTCCATCCTATCGTAGATCCTCTTGATTAGCTCTGTCATTGAGTTTCTAGGGACCGCAATGCCAAGACGGAGGGGCATGAGGGCCCGGAACTGGAACCAAGGCTCGAGGAAGTCAGCACCAACGACGAAATTTGGGATTCCTTTAGTAAAAACGAGGCTAAGCTTCGTCGCTACTTCTTCCCAAGTATATGAGAAGGTATCATCAGACATCACAAGTTTCTTGGGGGTGGCCATTGCTCTAAGGTAATTTTATAGAGGGCGCTGCCGAGGCATGGCAGACACGAAGAGGACTCTCGCGGGTAGGGTGATAAGGTTTAGTGAAAGAGTGAAGTCTGAAGGATGGAGATATGCCAATAACAACTGGAGCCGCTATGCGATGATAGAATGCGGATGAGTTGAGGAGAGACTAGATGGATGCCGGTGGATGAGAGTAGAAGTACTGACTGCAGCAGCGCTAGCTCGAAGGCAATAGACATGTGAGGGTGAGAGTGGAGAATGGAGCTTGGGGAACGCGGAAATGGTTGAGATATGGCGTCCTTGAAGCCAGCTTTGTCTATCCAGGGAGAGAAAAGCAGATACGCGTTTAGCCCGGACAAGTCGATCAAGCCCAACTATCGTGTAGTGTGTATTCAGACGCCGGTCGCTATACAAGTGGTATCATTAAGCAACAAATTCCTTTTCATCCTTCCTGGGTCCCAAGCCTCGTTTGACGCCATCTTTCAAGACGTCCCAGTTTACACCATCCACTCTGCGTCCGCGAGTACCCACATCAGAGGCGACATCTGCCAGCTTTCCGGTAGCTATCTTGCGCATCATGACCAGATCCTGGGCGCTCTGGAACGTCCGTCCCCTACCTTCAGTAAGGAATTTCTCGATAAAGTCTTCTTCCTCCTCGCTGAATGGCAGGCTGACCAGCTCGTAGGCCTTAGCTTCCCGTGGGTATACATCGTGCTCAGGGCCCTCTGACCATGCGTTGTGGTCGAGAGTTTCCTCGATAAGAATCTCCATGAGTGGCTTCTGCTCATAATCGGGTCGGGTGTGAATCCAGTAGTACATTTCCGTGACGTTACGACCAGCGAGGTACTTTGCAAATTCGACTCGTATTTTCTCATCCTCCAGCGGCGGCTTTACACAGTTGTAGTACGCCAGCGCTAGTATGTCGTCTTTGGGATCCCGCACCATGCCCAGGCTGTTCAGCTTATCCCTCCCAGTCAAAAGGGTGTGCATAATCTCATCCGGAAAGGTCGGTATTATGCTCGGGTGTGTCAGGTGTCCAACAGCGGTTGAAAACTGGAGATGGTCGAGAAACCAGAGGCCTTCAACAAAGGTCCAAAACCTCTTTTCGAGATGCACATCCTTTGCGAAAGCTTCCGAAAGCTCTGTTGTTTCGTGGTGTTGCGCCGAGAGGTCTTTGAGTAGGTAGAAGACGAGGCAGTGTTTATTGTGTAATGTCGTCTCGGCGGAAACAATGCGCTGATGAAGATCTTGAAGTTGTTGAGGAGACTTGGGCGGATATAGCTTGCTTCCTGAGTTCCAAATGTCAGCGATTATTCTGCACGCGGTTGCATCACAGCTTACCCTTGATTTGGAGCAGACTTAGCAGTCGCTCAAAGAATGTGCGACCGCCGAGTGCAGTCCGGTACGACTGGATCTCTTGTACAAGCCCATCGTTGTAGTAGAGACCGCGATAAACAGCCTCAAAGTCTTCGACGTCAAGCATTTCTGCGCTGAGTGTGGAGTCCAAGTAGGTGTACTTCGCGCTGGGGTTGTGGTTGGACGTGTTGTGGTTGGCGCAATCATGTTCGAGGGTCGCGCGCTGTCATGTGAGGACCCGCCTTGGCGCAGATCGCGGATACCCGTGCAGGCTACTCTATCACCAGACATCACCGACTCTAATTATGGGATCGATATATGACTCAGTGTCCCATGCGACTGTAGCGGAACAGGCAAATCATCAGCCTTATATACATCATGAGCGCTGAAGATGGGCACAGACACCGCCAGCGACTACGTATTGCCTGCGATCCGTGTCGAGAGCGGAAAAGAAAGTGTGACGGAAGCCGCCCATGCACTATGTGTCTTGGATATGGTTATGATTGTTCATATCGCTCAACACCACGGAACCGGCAATCTCACAGGCGCGCAGCCCGATCCCAGAACACGGTCGTGCCGGAAGCGAGCCCAACATCTCCCGAGGAAACGCTACCGCAGCTTCCGAATAGCAGTGAACGATGCAATCAGTCATCGGGGCGACGACAGCATCTACAGCAGCCTCTGCAACAGCGACAGCAACCAGTTCATGAAGAGCAGAGCCAACCGATTCCAAATGAGCAACAACCTTCACCCGCATATTTGCGATCCGTGGAGAGTAACTCCGGGGCGGCATTTGCGCGCTTGCTCACTATGACACTCGAATCATCCGATCAGAGTGCTTCTCCAATGCGAATGTTAGCATGGAACCTATTCCTCGGAGAGAGGCAGACATCGAGCCCTAGGCAACAAGAAGCACTCACAGCTATCCTGTCGGAAGCAGAGATGCGACGGCTAGGCAGCATCTATTTCGAAAAAGTCCACCCATGCTATAGCTTCGTCGACAGGACTGAGTTACTCCAGAGCATTTCCAGGACTTGGAACGGGCAGAGATCTGGTGCGCAGGATGCCTTTTTGAGTGGTGTCGCAGCGCTCGCTCTTCTCTTTTCCGACACCCAAGACGTGGAAACTGAGCTGAGCCTAGTTTCTCTTTCTAAGCGTCTACTAGACCCATCGATCGCAGATCCTCCCTCGTTACATAGCGCTACTGCGTGGGTGCTTCGCACGGCATATCTAAGGCTGACGGCGAAGCCAGAAGAAGCATGGTTGGCAAGCTGTACAACTCTCCATGTTATCGACGCAGCAGGCTTAATGAGCTGCGCTAGCCGTGGTAGCGCTTTTTCCGCATCTCCAGACTTGGTGGATATTCAACTTCGGAAGAGGGTGATTGGTGTAGCACAGCATTTAAACATATGGATGTCATACGACCTCGGTCGGAGTCGTGTGTCTTTGCAGAATACCGACACTACACCACCAATCCCGCAACCAGGAGAATACACGGTAGAGTTACTGGAACTTCTGCCATACTCGCAAATTCTGGATCCGACGAACGAGCTTAGCGTGGACAGCCTGATCACGGCCTTGGTCGACGTCTTGAATCGAGTGCACACAGAACCGCCATCCGTACTTGCGCAGTGCAACCTGGCGCTGTGCATCCACCGCAGACTTCACGCCTCAAAACTCGAGATCCCTGAAAGCGTCATGAACAAGGTCATCGGTCTCATTCAGAGAGCCATTCAAGCAGTCCATTCCAATGTCGCCACAAATCGGCCCTGGCACCACGTAGCTTATATCCCTTTCCAAGCCATATGTACGCTTCTTGTCATCGACACTGTGCAGTCATTTGCACTTCTTTCCGAAGCCCTGGCTTGTGTGGTTGCTGTTAACGATGCGTACCCGGGAGAAGCGACCCGAGAAGCGACTACAGCAGCATGCACCCTACTCCAGCTACATCGAAAGCGGAGAGAGGCTGAGGTGAAGAAGCAGTCCGACATGTTGAGCTTATATCCGTCCATGGATTTCTCCTCGCAGGGAAGCTATAGCGATCCCCTCAACGGTAATGCACTATCGGATTTTGCTTGGTTTAATGAGTTTATATCTCAGTCGGATCTAAGTTTAGGCCTTGATCCGCTGATGCAGACGTTGTAATGTTTGCTTGAAACTGCAGCATCCGGAATTTACAATTCAGCAGCTCCATTTATTAAAATAAAGGCTACTTAATTGGAGTTTGTGGAAGACAATTCTCTTCTACCGTTCTAATTTCACCACTGGATTTTGTTTCTTCTACGATAGATGCTTCGTCTTAGAAAGCGTGACGATGGTACACTAATACGAATCCGTGCATTTTAATCTCAGTCGGACTTGGCCTCGTAGGGAGTCTCAAGTCATATCGTTCATGTACAAAGATGATTTGGTCGAGGTGAGGTGGGTGTATCGGCATCGTTCTCGTTTGCCTTTTTTTTGAAAAAAAGGAAAACTGGTGGCTGGTGGCTGTTTGAATGTAATATCTGTGTGAACAAAGGGTTTCTTTTCTTTTGGTGGGAGGTGGTGTTGTTTGGTTCGAGGGTTGGTGAAGCATTTGAGAGAAGGTGAAGTGGAAGTAAATGTCGAATACCGAACTGCTATACTTGAAATCTTCTTTAATCACAGTCGCAGTCGCATGAGCAATGTGCACGTCTTTGAGCTCAATCTTTCTTTCTTAACTTTTGTCGGCCGGCCTGTACGCCGTTTTTTTTCGAATATCAGGTAGGTGGGTTCACCTATTCTCTCAGATCACGTACCATGCAACGAGCCAAGTCGAGTACGATATACCATGTAACGACAACTAGACGACATCACCATCACCAAGATACACAGAAACACGTTATATATAAACACCAAAAGGACGCAAGTATCACATTGGAAAGCTATCTAAAGATCCGCGAAAAACAACAGAATCGTGCATGTCTCTCTTCCCCCTTTTTTTTTGTTATCTGCCAGTGCCAATCGGACTCATCAAACCATTGCTACCACTAGTCGAGCTTCTCACCATCATGGGCTTGATGCTTTGGACAGGACTCAGAGGGTCCCTCTGGCTCGAGCTTTGACTCGAGGTTCCCGAGCTTAAACTGCCGCTGCCGTGACTGCGATTGCGTCCATTGATTTGTCCAGGAGTGTTGAAGGGGTTTCCGAGGACATAATGGGCTGTAGAGGCGGGCTCATCGAACGCATCGGTGAAACCGGATACATTGGACAACATGGATGAAGAGCGACCGCGGCCGCCACGCATAGAGCCAGGAGTGCCGTTCATGTGGGAGTTGAGCGATGGGAACGTGAAGCTGGAGAAGCCATTACTGTGAGGAGACATGCTTGTGCCGGGAAGGTTACCCTCAGGCGTGGTAGGAACAGACATCTGCTGGTGCGCTTGCTGAAGAAGGAGCTCTTCGTAGTGCTGGACCGTCTGCATCATTTGAGTGGTAGCGACATTCTGCTCCTCAGTCCGCCTTTCATAGCTGTTGATGTTACTCCGATATTGATGCTCGACATCAGCGCGTTGTGCTCTCAAAGCTGCACGTTCCTGTTCTCTTCGTTGCTTGGCGGTGAACCCTTCGGCGTTGGCGGTTACGAGACGATCGTGCTGCTCGTTAAGCCTGGTTTGACGTTGCTGAAGGCGCTCCCTCTTCTGGTACGCAGTAGAGATGTCAGATTCGACGCTCTGGACCTGGCGCTCAATCTCCTCCTTGATCTTTTCAAACTCGCTAGCAGCAGCATTCTTGGTATCTCGCTCCTTCTTCCACTCCGCCTTTTTGACTGCAGCTTCCTTGGACTCTTCCTCGGGAATGCTCCCCAGATTTTCTGCTTGACGAGCGAAATCGGCGGCAGCGTCATCGGCCTGGCGGATGTTTTGTGTGAACTGAAGTACGCGCTGGCGTTGGCGCTCGTCACTACCACCAGCATTGGCGAGGCGGTTTCCAAGCGTATCCACCTCCTTCTTGATGTTGGTAATGGCTGTCTTGTGATCTTTCTTATTCCGCTTCAGGCGATTGCGCTGGTCCTGTAGTTGCTGGTCGGCTGCTGCAATCGAGTTCTTCAAAGTTGTTGTAGGCGAAGAAGGTCGCAAGGTTTGATGTGCTGGCGGGGAGGCAATGGAAGCTGAGGCTGACATGTGTTAGCAAATGAACGCTGTAAAGACTGACGGGCTTACCAAGCTCGGTCACTGGGCTGGCCGAGGTAATGAGGCTTGCTGAGTAGAAGACTTCGTTGTCGTTGGTCCGGACAAACTCGCAGTAGTAGTTTGACAGCGCCGTCAGACCAAATATTTCTCCCACCCAGTAGCCCGTTCCCTCTTGACCCTGGAAACCAATGGGCTCGCTCTGCCGAATGCGAGTCGAGCTCCAGTCAGCGCCGTTGACACGGATGTAGAATGGTTTTGACTTGTCGATGCCAGACCCGACACTTGGATCTTCATCGTCCTGCTCTTGAGCACCAGCTCCACCAGATAAACTAACACGAAATGAAATGTCGGAAAAGCCGACTTCTGAAATCCAAACACGGTCGTCTTCCGACCTCCAAACAGCGTTTCCAATGTGATTTGCGTCTTTTGCATTAGCCTCGTCGGCGTCGTTTGCCGCCCGGCTACTTTCCATCTCTTTTAAAACTGTAACTTTTGTGCTGGCAAGGGCAGCCCAGAAGGGCTGCTGGCTACGGACATGAGTAGCCTGCTTCCTCTTTCTCCTACCAGTGCTTGCTTTGTCCTTGTGGGCATGTGCGGCGGGTGAGGGACCCGGTGAGCGGCCATCGGTACTCGAGGAATTGGGCACATCGGCAGTGGGTTCGTGGTTGGTAGAGTTTGAGCGTTGAAGCACACCGGACTCGGGGTCGGTCTTCTTGCCAGTGGGTAAAGTGGTATGTTCTCGGCGAGATAGAGAGCGTCGGATTATGCGAACGACACCTTGGGCCAGAATATGAATACCCAGGAGGCTACGGGGCCATCCATGGGGGGTCGAGAAGCTTTCCAGATAGGTCGGCGGACTCGGCGGGCTCGTCAAAAATTCAAGGCCTCCCCGGGCGAGCCCCGTCCAGAGGAAGTGGACAATGTGTTGCCGGAGAGGCCTGAATCTGAAGACGTGGGTTGAGAGGATGATGAGGAAGCATATGACAATGCTGTTGGTCGTGCCCTTCTTCCCGGCCGCGGCACCGCCCAGCGCTATGGCAATGACGGCCTGGGCAAGATCCAGGAAGAAGTTTTGCGCAGGCACCCATAACAGCAGCCATATTAGCAATATGACGGTATCGGCGATGATTGTGGTGAACAGCGAGGGGGTCCCGCCGGAGCCCTGGAAGATGTCGGTGAAGGAGGGGAAGGCGGAGAGGGCAGAGAGGGGGGTGCCGGCCTGGGGCGGGACAAAGGTGAGGGTTGCGAACAGGAACTGGACGACGGTGAGGACGGTGGGGGGGAGCTGGAGGAGAATGATGAGGATTGCGAGGACGTCCCGCAGAGGACAGGACGTGAGAATGGTGGCGGGCACAGCGAGCATGCTTTGCACGGAGAGCGAGGCCGACTTGGAGCCCGCCGTGTCGGCGCGGCGGAGAGCTGAGGGCATGGGGTCAAAGGGCGCGGCGGAGCCATTGTCGTACGAGCGGCAGGCGTCGAGGGGGTTGTCTAGCGAGGCGTCGGAAACGGCGCGTGTGCGCTCCTCTACGCGGGCGGGCGGTGCAGCGGGCGTGGTGTTGTCTCTGTGGGCACTCGACGGCCCCGGCATGGGGTCGTGGGCGCTGGCCGGCTGCGTCATGTCGCTCTCTACATGGCTGGCGCCGGGCTTGGTCGGCGTGTTCTGCTTGCCGTGGGCGCTGCCATTGAGGGCCGGGTTGCTCTTCTGCTTGGAAATGCGTTTGCCGGGGGCCGCAAGGCCATTCTCGTGTCGCTTGTCGTGCGCCGCGTTCCTCTTCGACTTCGCTACCATAGACGGCGGTGCGGGTGCAAGCGGGCAAACCTCTCCCCGGCGAGACTCGACTGCTGCACAGGACGAGCCAGACTGGAAGACAGAGAGCCGCTGCTCGGGTGGGGGGCTTGGAGGGGGGTCGTGTGCTGGGGGAGGTGTGGAAGGAGCGCTGGAGGAAGGTGCCCTGCGCCTGTGAGATGGTGCCTTCCGCCGGATGGGTCTGTTGCCAAGACTCGCGAGTGCTAGACGTCAAATCCAAACTCAACCAAGAAAACCCGACGACACCAGCCTCTTGCGCACTGACGCCGCCCTTCATTTGCCAGTGCAGAGTAACCGGGTGCTGGCCTGCATACCCAGTCCCAGTCCCAGTCCTAGCCAGCCCACTTCACATGCCTCCCCTCCCCGAGGCCCGCCCTCGAATGCTGCCTGTACCATGCTCTCCCACCCCCATCTCACCCCCTTCCCCAACGCACGACACTCGACACACAGCATGCCATCGGCAAAATGCCATGTGCCCGGCTTCTACCGCTGCACCTGTCATGCCCAGCACCCGCGCAGAGCATGCTGAGCCTGTCGACACGTAGATCAGCCGAACTGGCTCCGATTTCAGTTCATAATGGCCGATCCTGTCCACTACCAGAAGCTGCCAGGCAACCCAATCATCTATCCATCTCCGGTCGCGGCCTTTGTTCTGCCATGCTCGTCATCATCATGGACATAGTCTGACCCCTACCCTCTCTCGCTCTCTCTCGCTCTCTCTCGCTCTCTCTCGCTCTCCCCAGCACATCACCCAGCTTGCCCTGTCAGACAAACATGTCCTTGAGGCAGCCAATTAGCCCGCGCCGGCTCCTCTAGCTTACCTGTTCATTTGCCTGCGCCAGGACCCCCCCTGAGCCATAGCAAGCTGCAGAGCGAATAAACGACCGCTTCGTTTGTTCACCGCATGCCCTGAAAAGTCTCTGCAGCGGGCAAACCCCGCCCACGCTATTACTCACGTTGCCGTTACTACCCTCTACTTCAACATG
Source organism: Stemphylium lycopersici (assembly GCA_003268315.1). NCBI lineage: Eukaryota > Fungi > Ascomycota > Dothideomycetes > Pleosporales > Pleosporaceae > Stemphylium > Stemphylium lycopersici. The sequence goes on from QGDG01000036.1 coordinate 260,143, forward strand.
CATCCTTGGAAAGAAAAGCGCTTCTGTCGCCTTGACGTCGCTTGTCGTACAACCCAGCGCCAAATAACCTAAGCTGTTCTTCGCGCGAACTGTCCACGCCGCACTAGATTCAGCCTCATTCTCATTTTCATTCTCTGGGGTGAATGGTACACCTGTCAGCTTCGCAAAGTGATCGGAGCATTTTGATCAATCTGTGCTCCTCCTCCCCCTCGAGGCGAGCATAGCGCGCAAGCCTTCCGTCTGCACGCACATCCATAACCCTCTTCCGCCATACTGCATTGTGCCGGCGTCGAAGCTTAACGCAACCACACCAATCGCAGTGGGGCTAGCTCGCAAATGAGGAAAGCCGGAAGATCACGCGCTCAACGGGCGTGCAGATCCCCTGCAACAGGCAATTAGGACAGCCCACCAACTCGTAGATCCTTGCGCCGGGCGTCACGCCATGCTACTTGACAGCAAGGCGGCTATCACGAATTTTGACAACCTCGCTTCAACCGTGCTTTGCAGTTCGCCATGGCTGAATTCGTCACCTTTGGCTTACCTGCTTGCTTGCTTACGTACTGGTCATATCCGCTAGGACCCGATGCGACACGCGAGCAACCCCGCATGTTGCATCGCCTAAGCTGCAGGGGTGCTTCGAAATGACGGGCAATGCCATAATACGCCTGTAACGCTGCTCCACCAATCCACCAATCCCACTCTACCGTTACGATGATCTGATCTTGATAATGCTAGAAGCCTTTGCAAGTGTCAAAGGCATCACGTTGTACAACAAATTTGATGTATCATTTAACCTTGTGAGCAATTAAGCCGCTGGATCTAACGGGTCTTTGTGATCTTGCTTTTCCTTGCGGCGTTGCAATATCTACGCGACATGGTAGAAGCAAAGAAGACATCGCCGAGAACCCGCAATTCTACTGGCTGGTCGCACTGCCAAAGTCCTCCTTGGCGTCTGGTCTATCCCAGCTGCTTTTTTCCAGCGCCCTCACTCTATCCAACAGTGCCCTAACCCTGCCACTGTTCTTCTCCTTGGTCTGCTCCTGCAACTTGAACGTTTCCTGGAATTTCTCAATCATGAACGGTGGCAAAGGCGACTTTCTAGCTGTCCTGTAGTCGTAGACGACGATGTCCTCAATGCAACGTGCTGCTGGCCGGCGATGCGCTTCCGAGAGGACCAGGACGTCGAGAACGAAGTGGTCAGTGTCTTTAGCGGGGTTGCTCCTGAGCTTGTGCAGTACCGTGATCCTGTTGGCAGGTCAGTCAGATGCCATGTAGTCCTCGACGAAGATAATGTCCAGAGACATACCTGTCTGGCCATTTCATCGGCTGTTTATCGATGTCAGCGAGTTGAGATTCATCAGTTTCAGCGTGGTAAGAAATTGTCGACATGAATGGAGGCAAATCATGACTGCACTCACAAACTTGTAGTCTGTCTTGATACTCCGCAGGATCAAGCCAACGCTCTTCGGGGTCATGAGCTCGAGCCACTCGGCTTTATGCTTCGGATCGCTGGCTGCAAAGTTCAATGTCCAATTGACTCTTGCCGACTCTGCGTATCGATTGTACATGACGTTGTTCACGTGTCCTAGGCACCATCAGGACTATTCTAGACGGAAGGCAGTGATGGAGAAAATACCCTTTGACCCTGTTAGCAAATATCAACAAACTTATTGTAGTGGGCCTACCATGCTGTCCTGCAAGCAGCCAGTCTTTACGTTAGTAGCCTTTCGTAGAAACTTTTGGTAGAGAAGCTGACCATCTCTCCCCAGACGACCTCTTGACGGTATAACCCGCGCCATTGTTTGCCAGTGAGGAAGCCCTCGCTACCGGCCACAAGTTCTCTCCCTTGATTGGCGATGCACGTTAATATCGGCTTCGCTTGTAGAGAAAAGGTTGACGCTTACAATTTTCAGAAGTTTCCTTTAGTATCGAGCCAGCCTCTTCGATCTGCGCTGGATTTATTCCAAAACTGATGCACTTCCCGATGCGCGTTCGGACATCTGAGAGCCATCTCGGGCTAAGCGCAGCAGTAGCGGGGGTATTATCTGTAGAACCGAATTGACATTAGTCAATGCTACCTATGATATAAGCACTGTGCCTTGATGTGTGTGTGTGTGTGTGTGTGTGTGTGTGTGTGTGTGTGTGTAAGCACTCGCTGCCTCACAGCATTGTCTTCTCACAAAACTGCGATAGCCAACGTTGATTTTCCGGTCACACTCTTTGATGCTTGCCCGACTTCGAAATTTCAAAACTGCATGCCGGTGCCGATAGAATTTGAGAGGATTCTCAGCAAACCCGCTCCACAGCATACGTACCACTTGACGTTGATTGATACCGTGTCTGAGGTACACACTGTACGACCGGAAGCAATCTTATCGGCTGTGCCCGAAATAGCGCTGAACGCATCAATGGTGGCATGCTCGCAGTAATTGAGGCACGGAAAAAAAGCATCCCACATGTATACAGTATCGGCGACACAGAGACGGAAACTCGACAGGGCGCGCCCTTTCCGAAGATTGGGGCGGAAAAGAAGCCGAGGTCCCGCTTTCTCCGGCTTGCACAATCCGATAGCCCTACGTCAGGAATTCGGGGCCCGAGCGTAAGCCTTTATCACCTTACCACCCGGCAACAACCTACTTCGTGGAACGTTACACGACGTTTGACTAGCCCGGTTTTCTTTCTTACACCCACGGAAGTCTCTTGCGATTAATATCTTCACCTCCACCTCCCCTCCAACTCAACATGGCGGCTCCAAACCCAGCGCTTCGCCACCAAGTTATCCGCATTTACAAGGGTATGTATGCAGCATCTCCGCAATGATTTATAGGACTTGTACTTATTTCGAGTAGATCTGCTCTATATGGGCCGTGAATATCCACAGGGATACGATTACTTCAGAACACGCTTGCACAAAGCATTTGCGAGCCAACGGGATCTCACCGACGAAGCGAAGATCAAGCAAGGCATTGAGAGGGGGGAGTATGTGAAGAAAGGTGAGTTGTTAGTAACAAACTTGACAGTTGCCGAAGCTAACGTTTTACAATTCAGAAATTGAAGCACTGTGCGCCCAAGCTGCATAACAAATCCAATGAAGACGCTTTGCTGACTAGGTCAGATACTATCTGAAGCGTTACCGTACTCTGCGCCAGCGCTACAATAAAGTCGCATAGTCACTGCAAGATAACTGACATTCGCTAAATGTGGTCTGCCGCAGACCGGGATATCATAAAAAGAAAAGTACGCCGCGAAACTTTACACCTTCTTGCACCACCACACTCCAACTTCGAGGCATTCACCACTCGAGGCACCCTTTTGTTCCAGTAGATCGTTGATCATGGAATTCCAATAGCGCTGCCACTCCTCTTGGTTCTTTCCGCTGACTTCCTTGAGTAGTGGCTCCAGGCTTTCAATCAGCTGTATAACAACAAGCAGCGCCGTGTGTCTCAGAGCTGCCTGCTCTTTCGTGAGCGTAGTTCCTTCCATCGCCGCACTGCCCTTTTTGGTCTTTCCGGCCTCGCTTCCACGCCGTTTCATCATTTCGCCCGCCGCTTCTCGTTCCCACCGCGGCTCGCCCAGAGGAATCGCTACCCTGCGACTTTCCATATCACACAGCGTCTCCGTCTCCTGAAGCAATATTTGCGATATACGGGAACACGGAGTCGGCGATAATTTGCGTCGGTCGAGGGCTTCTTGTATCCATGCGTTCGAATCTTGGAGATACTTGTTTTGCACGTCGGTGAAGGGCGTAATGTGGGAAATCAAAAACGTCCCAGTCGATACTGCGCATTCGTACTCCTGATCGTTCTTGCCTGGCGGAGGTGGAGGATGTGGCAGGATCGATCGGATAATGTGGTCAGACTCCCAGATCTCCAGTGTACCGCCAGACTTTAGGATGCGAGTACATTCATCCAGGGTTCTCTGCGACTGTGTCCCCAGAGGAACTACCATACTCATGTCCTTCATGACCACGATATCGAACTCCTCATCGTCAAACGGCAACGGTAGCTTGCGCAAGTCGTGCTGCACAAATCTCCAATCGATACCCTGGCGCTGTAAATCGCCAGCTAGGTGGACAATGTCTAGACCTGTAAAGGAAACATCATCGTAGCCCTGCTCTGGTCTCGGTCAGCATTGAATAGCAGCTGGGTATGCAGACGCGGAGCATTCCGCTGCTCCCGGTGGCTATTGCTGCCCAATACGAAATCTTCAGTCGTCGCAAGATACTCGAAGAGTACACTGAACAGGCTGTCGAGAAGGAAACTTTACATACCAGACAGCCATTCATGGCACACGGCCGACCAGTATCCTGAGCCACACGCGACTTCCAGTACCTTTTTCGGAGCTTGTGTTGGGGTGGAGCCCAGGGCCCTGCGGAAGACGGCGGTTGAGAGGAGGGTTTGTAGATTCTGACGATGGAGTTCAGGAAGGTCGCAGGGTAGAGGGTAGTTTTGTGCGCTTCGGATGTATCGTCGCCCATGGCGGAGTATGAAGGGTTCGTTGGAGTGGCCGGTGCCGTCTTCCTTGATGCTCTGGGTGGAGCCACTGGACATGGAGCCGCGGGTTATATCCATTGTGTTGAGCGAGTGGGACCGCGCACCTAACGAGGCGGATGTTGAGGGTGCAGAGATGGTTCTACCGAGGGCGTCTGTAGTGGTCAGGTCCCATTGCTTTGCTTCGACAGTCTTGGGCCGTATCGGAGGACTGGCCGTGGCGTTGGCGCCGTAATAGCGGTACTGAGAATTGGATTAGCTATAGAGGAACCCTGCGTACAGAATCAACAGTGTTCTTGCCAACTGCCAGTCTCCCATCGAAACGGTCTGGAAACGTGCTTAGAGGTATCCAGTCTACTCCAACCCCTGCCCCACTGTTTTAGCGGGAGCGCGATATTGGGCCGGTCTTTAGTCGTCTGATAAGCACGTGTAGGCGAGTCAGCAATTAACGAGCGGAACGGCAGAGCGGGTGCGACGATGGTAACAGTGCTCAGCGGGAGGGATATCAGGTCAAGGCAAGGTGGCAGCATGGCGTGCGCGTGAAGGTATGTATGTCGGCGCAGCGCCGGGTGTACGAGGCCGCTCAGGTGAGGAGCTCAAGAGCGTGCCGAGGAGACATCTCCAATCACCGTCGGCCGCCATGTGAATCCCCAGGTTTTCTATGGCAACAGCTGGGCAATGTGGGCGCCGCGGACGAGCAGCTCTGGATGGCGCCGTATGCATGAGCGCGGCATCAGCCGAAGGTGCGCTGCAGGCGATTCCATAATTTGCGTGGGGAGGGCCCTGGGGCTAGCAGCAGCAGCAGTACGAGAGAGGCTGAAACAAGGCCATGATGACTTTGTAGCAGTAGCAAGTAAGGTGGAGAGAGTTTGATTATATTCAGATGATAGAGTTTGGTAGGGCTAGGGTACTGTTGCTGATGGTGCTGCTGTTGTATGCATCAGTCCCATGCAGCTTGTAGAGACTGCAGGGGCCTGGGGTGTTGAATCTCGAGTCCTGAGAGCACGCACGGAGAGGAGGGTTTGCACATGCTGTCAGCCCTCAAGAGCTGCTGACATAGATATGAGCGCCTTCTACCGCGCGACTACACGATGCAACGCGCTCCGAACCAAGATGCGCGGCGATTGTGCGAGGGGGACAGGCGTGCGGTTTCAGAACCGTGGATCGACGCTTCCATGGTGTCACGTGTGCCGCTTAGCGGCGCACCCTATGGATCGGGCAAGGTTCGACTCTCGGGCTTCACGTATCGCATCACTACGCTCTCTATTCTTCACAGCGCTGCAGTTGGACCCGCTCCTCGTCTGTCTGGCACAATTGAGATTGACTGCCCACACTGCGCGCCCTTTGACATCCTCAGCTGCTGTACGTACTATGCTTTCCACCCGCTTCTATGGCCGTCGGCTGCAGCTCCTCCAACCTCTTTGATTCCCCGCCTACAATAGCTGACAACAGTCTTAAAAGCATAGGCCGCCCGAGACATCAATACGAGCCAACGCCCTAGGCTTCCGCTGCCAATACGCCGTCGCACAGCGAAACTCCCCCCTCGCTCACTACCAAGTCCCCGCTTTGATACCATCCCGACCACCGTCACTCGCGAACCGCCGGGGTCTTCAATACATGGTACACAGGTGTCGCGTCTGCTAGCGCGTGCTCATGTCGAGGAGTCGTACGGGCGCCCATGTTAAAACGAAGAAGATCGTGTGCCCGAACCCTACCGCCTACCTGACGCCTTCACTCGCCATAGCAACCCGCGGCTTTCACCCTCAATACCCACGGCCGCCTGCGGGTCCCTCGATATCTCCCGCCGCGATTCCCTTAGATGGCCGAGTACTCGGTCTACCCCAGGGGAACCGGCCAAACCTTCTATCCACAGCACGCACAAAACATTCGAAACCTCCCCAGTCGCGTGCGGTCGCCCACCACTAGCGCCCGCATCCCCTTCAACAACCCCGACACCCCCTCACCAGCTCGATCCCCCGGCCGCCAGCAGTCTCCGCAGCAGTTCGGCATGTTCAACCAGGGCCATGGGCATCAGGGCCACAACGTCATGATAAATGGGCGGAGCGGCCAGCAAAACTACGCTGCCATGCAGATGGGCCTCGCCAAGCCATTTCAACACAACCAACACCACCAGCATCAGCACCAACATCACCAGCAACACCAAGACCTCACCGGGAGCAGCCATGTCGGGCAGTACAACCACCAGCACAACATGTCGAGCGGGGGCATGTCCAACGTTCAGCCCCACTTTACCCCCGGTCACCTCCAGAACGGCACCCCGAACAGCGTCCACAACGGGCTGAATAAGCCACAGACAGAGCACTGGCAGGAACAATTGAAGCTGCATCAGACAGCGCGCGAGATGACCCAGGCCCACTCGCATGCTAGGATCCACCCCAGTGTCAGTAAGAGCATCGTGGCTGGAACGACCAATGGAATGCAGAAAGAGGCGGACAAGGAGGAGCGCAATAGGCCTGCCGCTCAGCCAGTGCAAGACGCGAAGGATGCACACATATGGACAATTCTAGACTTCGGCGGCCAGAACCTCAAAGTCATTACGCCCGCCTTGTTCGCCTACACTTTCCTGACCAAGCTCTACCTCAACTCCAACAAGCTCACCTATGTCCACCAGAAGATTGGACAACTGCGACACCTCACACATTTGGACCTTTCCCTGAACAACTTGCAATACCTTCCCCCGGAGATTGGCATGCTGGTCAATCTGAAGCAGCTGCTACTGTTTGACAACCACATTGAGAATCTGCCGTATGAGTTGGGATCGCTGTATCAATTGGAAATGCTTGGAATTGAGGGCAACCCGATCCCGGATGATCTAAAGCAGATCATTATGGAGCAGGGTACTGGGGAACTCATCAAGCACTTCCGCGAAAACGCCCCTGGACCAGAAGCGCCACCGGAGCGAGACTGGATCGTACTCGACGAGATCCCAGACACCGAACCAGAAACCGTGAGCGCGCTCAGCTACAACATTCTATGCGACAAGTACTGCACGCAGTCACAATACGGTTATACGCCCAGCTCCGCGCTTTCATGGGAGAGCCGTAGGGAACTCATTTTGGCCGAGCTGCGAGAACGTGATGCAGACATAGTATGTCTGCAGGAAATCGATCAAGAAAGCTTCAACGAATTCTTCCGAGCAGCGCTGGCGCACAATGATTACAAGGGGGTGTTCTGGCCCAAGTCCAGAGCACGAACCATGGCCGAAAGGGAAGCCAAGCTCGTCGATGGGTGTGCCATCTTCTACAAGAACAGCAAGTAAGTTGACCAAGAAGCTCTTTGTTCGAAACCGCGTATTAATAGTTATAGGTACATCTTGCTGGACAAGCAACTCATCGACTTTGCAAACACTGCAATCAACCGACCGGATATGAAGGGCGAGCACGACATCTTCAATCGTGTCATGCCCCGCGACGATATTGGTGTGGTTGCCTTCCTCGAAAACCGTGCGACTGGCTCGAGATTTATCGTCGGAAACGTACACGTCTTCTGGAATCCTGCGTTCCAGGATGTGAAGCTCGTACAAGTGGCCATCTTGATGGAGGGTATCACCAAGTTTGCGACGCAATGGACAAAGCACCCACCCTGCACAAACAAGATGATGTACCAGTTCACCAATGGCGACAATGACGAAGGAACGGTACCGGACCCGACGCAGGAGCCAGGGCCGTCCAAGGTGTATACTGACCCATCCGACATACCCGTATTGCTATGCGGTGACTTCAACTCGCTACCCTCGTCTGGTGTGTATGACCTCATCACAAACGGCAACATTTCGAACGTGCACGCGGATCTGGGAAGCCGCAAGTATGGTAATTTCACACGAGACGGCATATCCCATCCCTTCAGCCTCAAGTCCAGCTACGCATCGATTGGCGAGCTGGCGTTCACCAACTACGTGCCTCACTTCCAAGGAGTGCTGGACTACATTTGGTACTCGACAAACACTCTACAGGTAGTCGGCCTGCTCGGCGACATCGACAAGGGCTACCTCCAACGAGTGCCAGGATTTCCGAACTACCATTTCCCCAGTGATCACGTGGCTCTATACGCGCAATACATTGTCAAGGGCCGAAAAGAGGCGAAAAAGGTGTCCGATGTCGACTTTGGGCCAAGTCGGGATCGAAGGAATTGATCGACAGGTTGTCGGTCGGCCTCCGGGCATGTCAATAGGCTTGTGGTATAGCGTTCCCCATCGTTTTCCAGGCGTCATTTGCTCGGTGTTCGGTTGCTATGGTCGGCTCGCGTCATTTGGTGGGGGGCATCATGATGACAGTTCAGGATTGGCAATGGCGGGTGAATCGCTCAATAGACGGTGCGTGGTCTGATCACTTGGGAGGCATGGACGAATGCCCGCGGTTAAGTACACGAATCTCACATGAATGTTTGTTGTTCTGTGCGTGGAACATTCTTCCCCTTGGTAGCCCGACGAGACGGAAAGGACCACTACTCTCTTTTTGGTGTGCGAAGCGTTGTTGGATTGGTTTCAATGGCAGGTGTTTCGCGACATGGGTTCTTTTTGATCTATTTTCTGGGTTCTTTTCTGCCTTTTTTTTTCTCCTCTTTTCTGCAATGTATCAACTAGGTAGTGCTCCAAAAAGGCCAAGTCACCTGCTTCTGCAGCAGGGCCGACTACGGTTTTACTCTTCAAGACGATGTTGTACGATGACTGCATGTGACATGAGAATATACGGTGACGAAAGAGCGAAAAGACGAGAATGCTAGATGCGAGCCTCGAGAAGATGAGGTAAGGGTTCGCCGGCAGCCACAGATGGCGTCATGGGGCAGTATGGGCGGCGACTATTCGCTGGGTGGAGGAGCAGGCCAGATGGTGAGGGGTCTCAGGTTCGCTTGACCGCCGCGGACTGGACCCACTTGGACAACATCAACGTCCGCGCTCCTCGATAAGTTCCCCCAGGCCGCGCAACTCGCATTTACCTGCAAACTCCTTTCTTACTTTTATGACTTTGTTTGCACCCGTCTCAAACTTGCAACTATCAAGACACATCTAAAACTACATCATGGCAGCTGCAGCCCCCACAACTGAGCTGAAGCTCGACCCCAAGTACGACAACTACGACTTCCCGACCGTGTCGCCCACCGCTCAGAGTGGACATCCCGGTCACACGACGCCCGAGCAAGATGCCCAAGTATCCCAGCTGAGGATGGCTTTGGAGCAGGCGGGCCACACCAAGAACCTCGACACTCTGACACTGGTATGCTTGTTGGGCGTTGGGCGTGCGTGAGAGAGACCCCCCTGTTGCTAAACATTTCACAGCTGCGATTCCTCCGCGCGCGAAAGTTCAACGTCGAACTTGCCAAGCAGATGTACGTTTATACAAGGCCTTTGGGTAGTGGAAGTTGCTTGTGGCAGAGGCATGCACTAATGCTTCTCACACAGGTTCGTCGACTGCGAGAAGTGGAGGAGCGAGTACGCTGGTGTCGGTGTCGAGGAGCTGGTCCGCACCTTCGACTACCAAGAACGGCCCGAGGTGTTCAAGTTCTACCCTCAGTACTACCACAAGACAGACAAGGTACGCATTATCCATCTTCCAGCCCTGACGCCTTCTACAAAAAAAAATAATCTCTAACCCATGTTTCTTCCCCCAATAGGATGGCCGCCCGCTCTACATCGAACAGCTCGGCAACGTGGACCTCACTGCGCTCCAGAAGATCACGACACAAGACCGCATGATCCAGAACCTCGTGTGCGAATACGAAAAGATGGCAGACCCACGTCTGCCCGCCTGCTCCCGCAAGTCAGGCTACCTCCTCGAGACGTCGTGCACAATCATGGACCTCAAGGGCGTTGGTCTCGGCAAAGCCACGTCCGTCTACGGCTACCTGGGCGCCGTCTCCACCATCAGCCAAAACTACTACCCAGAGCGCCTCGGCAAGATGTACATCATCAACGCCCCCTGGGGCTTCTCCGGTGTCTTCAGCGTTGTCAAGAAGTTCCTCGACCCCGTTACAAGCGCAAAGATCCACGTCCTTGGCAGCGGATACCAGAAGGAGCTCCTCGCTCAAGTCCCTGCTGAGAACTTGCCAAAGGAGTTCGGTGGCTCATGCCAGTGTGAGAAGGGCTGCCAGTTGAGCGATGCTGGACCCTGGTGGGACGCCCAGTGGGCAAAGGAGCCGAAATGGGCCAAGAAGAGCGATGATGCTATCGATAACACTGCTCTTCCTAACCCTACTGAGGGTATCGCTGGTACTGCCCCTGCGCCCCCTGTTGGTGCTGACCCCGCTACCGCTCCTGCTCCCGCCACTACCTAAGCTGGCTTCGCGCTGTTGAGCAAAGGGAAGGGATTGTCAATCATTGCGGCGTAGAGGAGTGATATTTGAGGGGAGAGAGCGGGGAGTACATAAGCTGTGTGTGTGTGTGTGTGTGTGTGTGTGTGTGTAAAAATCGTCAGCATATTCGGACATTAAGAGTCAAGAAAGAGCTCAGTTCAACCTCGAGAATATGCAGGTCTTCTTTCTCAGATTCCATCCTCATGACTTTGTGTGAAGCCTTGTAATGCGTGTAGACGTGACAATCGTTTACTTTCGATCCATTACTTAAAACAGAAGCAGAAACGGGAGCTGATCATGTTCTCACTTTTCTGCATTTTTGCATTTCTCCCACTACGCCAGAGAAAGAAAAAGCCGAGCCCAGTCTATATTCCATAGCACACGATGCGAAGTGGTGGGGAGGTGAGGGGAAAGGGGACCAAAAGAAAGCAAAGGGTAATATGTGGAGGGGAATCTGTGATAAACCTGACCTAACCCACCGAACCGCCCCTTTAACCAAAACCAAAAAAAACCCCCTCCCCGGCAACTATCCCCCGCCCTTTCAGAAGAAGAGAAATGGGAGAGAACACAACATGTCTACATTGGCATCGTCATCGCTGGCATCATCCTCCTCGCTCACCCACGTTATCGTAATGATGAATGATAGCCCGCCCGCCCATCCATCACCCCCCTCCCTGTGCCTTTTCTTCCCGCGTCAATTCATGTCGTGATCTCCAATCAAAACGCCATTCATGCAGCATATCACATGTGCTTTTCGTCACCGTGAGGTCGTCAAGTCAGCGAACGGACTATTGTGTGGTGGCTATCCTTTTAGCTAAAGTAAGCCTGTGCTGTGCGCTGTTGGTCTGGCGTCAGGGTTGCAGCAGCTTGGCTAAGATCAGTGCTTGTGGCTTGGACGAGGGCCTTGACGGAGGCGACGACGCGGTTTGCCGTCTGGCCTTGTAGAGTCTCAGCCTCGAGGGCTTGGACAACGTAGTTGAAGATCTTAGCTGGCTGAGAGAAGACGGCTTGGTTTTGCCTAGATTGTTAGTTAGTATATTTTCTGTATGTAAATTTTCATGTGATGGGTGAACTTACTGCTCGATCAGTTGTACCAAAAAGGCATATGCGTATGGTGTAGCCTCCTCATCGTTGGTGATTGGTAGCGTGTCTATCCAGGCAGCAGCAACACTGTCCCAGTTCTGTACCTTGCTTGCGTTGTAGTGCAGAATCTTGGCGATAGCAGCCGATGCGTTCTCTGTTGCGAAGATGTCGTCATCAGTGCGAGCGTTTGGTCGCTGAGTGACTTGGAAGAGCGTCGGCAGCGATGCAGCGACGAACTCTGACCAATTTTCGCCACCCTTGTGGGCTGCTACGCCTATTCCGTAGACTGCTGCTTGACGGTTGGCAGGTACATCATCCTGCATTCCATCGATGAGTGGTTGCATGATTTGATCTTTGTATTGCCAGGACTCCGGGCCACAGAATTCCAGCACATCGTCGTAGATGCAGATGGCCCACTGTCGTTGGGTAGGATCTTGATTGACGACCGCCATGCTATAGTATTCAACCAAATTAGCCCAGTGTGGAAGGAACGCAGTGCCCATGGTCTTGAAGATGCTGTGGAACGCCTTGTTCATGTCGGAAAGTAGGTTCTGGTCGTCCTCGATGGCGAAAAGAATCTCCTCTGATGCTTCCTCGCCGTCTTCGTTCTCAGCCTGCTCTTCTAGACGTTCCTTGACGCGCACATTGTAATCTTCAAGCACGGTTCTAGCGGACTCGATGAAAGTGGTCATGTGCCCACTGGTCAGGCAATTCCGACCAATGCACTCGAGGCATTCATAGAAGCACTGATACATCTCCGCAAGAGTGTCGATGGCAGGCTCAGTGCTCAAGACCTCGAGAACGCGCTCCACTGTAGCCTTCCAGAGTTCACCTAGCTGTGGCGACTCGGGACCATGAGCCTTCTTGTATGCGTTCAACAAAGCTGGCACACACTTGGCTGAGGCGACTCGGACGGGGTCGTGGAAGAAGAAAGCGAGACCTGGGAGAGCGATCTTCTCCATGATCTCATTTACGTATGGCTCAAAAGCATCCTCTAGAACCTGAGCATAGATGACGATCAGCTCGATAGCCATGTGCTTGTCATCAAGAATGCTGGTCTTGATACCGATGACTTTGCCCTTGAGTGGTACGAGCTCCCAGCCTTCCTCATCCTGGATTTGGGCCACCTGATCTTCGTCATCCAGCAGCTGGATGTCGGCTTTGGCGCCCGCAAGCTCGGTGAGCGGTGGGATGACACCAGCGAGGAACGGTACGAATTCACGACCAAGAACACGGCACATGCGGCCCCAGCAGTGAAGTAGGTAGGAGGCTTGCGGGTCATCGGGCTCGGATACGCTGTTCTGAATACGTCCAAGGAGCTGAACAAGGTTAAGCGCATCCTGGCCCATTCGGTCCTTGCCGACGGCAAGAGCGATGAGAGTTGCGCACTCCATGGCCTTGGCCCGGAGCAGCCGGTATTCCTTTGATTGCTCTTCTTGTAGCACATTGAACAAGAGAGGCATCAGGGTGTCGTAGTACTTGGAGAAAGCAGCCTCGGCCGAATCGGCAACGGTTGCAATGGTAGACAAAGCCTGCTCCTGAACGAAACGCTTCGGGCTTTGGAGGAGCATGAGGAGATGGTTGAGCAGTTGGTCCAGGTACGGTTCAAGAATGTCCTTCTCAGCCTCCTCACAAAAGTTGACCAAAGCGGCAGCAGCGTGTGCCTGTACACGGGGTTCCGATGATTCTAGGACAGGAATAATGTTCGGTAGGACGACCGAGTGATACTTTTCTTGCATGGTTCCCGCAAAGTCAGTCGACATTTGGCCGACAGCATTGCAGGCCGCCCACCGAACGCGGGGGTGGGGGTCCCGAAGCGCGGGGAGCACAAGATCAAGAACCTTGTCCAGCTCTCCAACCATCAGCTCACGGCAGCCTTCAGAGATGGCAGAAATGGCCATGAGGGCAGCATGCCTGTCGCGCCAAGCCGAAGAAGTCATCATGCGGGGAAGCCAGTTGAAAGTTGGGGGCAAGATAGCCTGTCCACCGAGCTTGTTGGCCAAGCGATCCATGCATTGTTCGCCCGCAACGTGGTTCGAGTCGCTCTCTTCATCCAACTTGGATATGTTAGCGGATAACAATATTTTGGGTTGGCTGACTCACGTCTTCAGACACATTCCACTCCTCTGCATCGTCGTCGTCAGCTCCGACATCGGTCATCAGAGACAGACATTGAGTGACCATGTCGTTGGTAAAGTTGGCATCTTTCTTGCACATTACGGGTGCATTGTCGGCGAATGTGGCCATGAGCTCGAGGGCGTTTTGACGGGCGGTCTCTCCGAGATCCTTATCCTGGATGACGGAAATGCTGAATTGGACAAGGCTGTTGAACAGAGGCTTGAACATCTTGGGCGCGACCTCGGCAAGATCGATGAGGGAAATGAGGGCCTTGGTAAGGAGATCGGCATCGCCGAAATCCTTGATGGGCGGCAGAATGTTGAGAATTTCCCCGATGAGCGAATAGTATTTGGACTGGGCCTTCTTGGTGATGGAGCGGAAGAAGGAGGCAAAGGCTTCAACAGAGGTAATGCGGACCTGGAAATGTAAGTTGATGATGATGATGATGGAATAGTAGATGTAGAGTACGCACCGAAGACTCGCTGTCGGAGAAGCCGCCCTTGAAGGCGGTCATGACCACGTCTTCATGTTGCTTCTCGATGATCTGCGGGGTCGTTGAGAATATCCTGAAAGCGTTCTCGCGCTGTGCCGGGTCCTGCGACTGGCTCGCCTGGAACAATGCGCCTAGCAACTCGGGCCATGCGACGCCTATGTGGTTTTTAGACTTGTACTCGGAATGCTGATCAGTCGCTCCTACCTTCGTCGGTGTGCTGGCGGGCGAGCTCGGCTACAGCGTCTCCAACCTTTGTTCGTACCGACGTGTCGGTCTCATTGGCAAGACATTGAAGCAGCTTTGCGCGTATCGCTTCGCGCTCGGCGGGATTGAGGGTCAGAAAGAGGTCGGCGGCCTGGCCTGAAGGTCCCTTGCGGGGCTTGGATGACTGTCGCCTGAAGATGACGGCGGCGAAGGTTCGCGTCTACATTTGGCGCATGAGCCCGGGCTCGGGGGAGACGAGGGCGATGGGGACAAAAGAATGACTTACCGAGGTGTCTTGTGCGAGTTCAATCTGCTCGGACAGGCCCATCAAGAGCACTTCGGGCCTTTGGCTAACCCACTCATCATTCAACTGCTGCTCCGCCGCGGTGCGCTGAACGTTATCCGGCGACTGGAGGCCCTGCAGCAGGGTGGCCAGCGCCGTGTGAACCTCGGGTGCGAGGACGGACATGATGTGTATGTTGTATGGGTGTGGTGTCGTCGTCGTCGTGGGGAGCGGCCCCTTTGGGTGTGGTGTTGTTCGCAGGCAAGGGCCTACCAAGACGAGCGGTGGTGGTGGTGGTGGTGGTGGTGGTGGTGGTGGTAGTAGTGGGTGGATGGGTAGTGCTTGCGGAGCGCGTGTGACGTGGTTAGAGTCGCGCCCCAGCTGCCGTCGATGTTACTGAAGGACGGTAGACGGTAGGCGGTAGGCGGTAGGCGGCAGGGTCGGGGCTTTGTGTGGCTTCTTGGGGGTTGCCGTGGAAATTTCGCTGCAATGTTTTGGCGGGGCTGCTCGCGAGTCCGCGCCTTGTCCAAAAATGTTCTCCAACCACAAGCAAGGGTGCGTGTAAAGCACCTTGACCCCACCTCGTCATTGGCTAGCCTTCCTATCGCTACACCGACTACAGCCTCTCGTGCCAGCTTATGCTTGCTTTTACCAACAACACCATGCATGCACACACTATCCACACGATTACATGCTTGCGACCTTTCTGGCCTGTGGCTCTGCGCTCGGGGAAACAAGGAGGATTTCAATTTCACTACCAGACTTGCTACGAAACACCCAGGGATCTATGGGATATCAAATTCTAACAAAGGAAACAATGCACTCTCGCTGATACTCCAACCGCAAATTACCCTCAACACGATGCCGAAAATCTCTACCGGCTGGTAGCACGGCCAAGCACAAAGACACCGACAATGACAACAGCCAGCACACCAATAGCCCCGGGTAGGAGAAGGTCGTTTGGAACGCCGGCGATGATCTCAGGCTGTTGCGAAAGAGGCGTGGGTTGGTTTCGGCCTCGCGATCTAGCCTTCTCCTCATCCTCATCAAAGTACTGCTTACGCTCGCGGAGCGTCGATTCGGGCGGTGTGACGGGCTTGGAGAGGGCTGGTTGTGGGTTGACCTCGGCAGACATGGGAGCCTTGTCGGGGTCGTGGACGAAGAGGTCAACCTTCTCTCGGTGCGCCATGCGGGACAAGCTGACGGCCTCTACAAGATCGTCGTTGGTGGTGATGGAGATGGTATCACCTTCATTGTCGAGATAGCTCAGAGCAAAGCCTTCTCGAGAGAGCTTGCCACCCTCAAAGCTTGGAATGCCTCCGAGGGCCTCTACCTCGCTGCCAAGCTTGTTGGCCACGTTTGCGATGAGCTCTTCAATGCCAGCAGAGGTAACTACCTGTAGGCGGTGGACACGCCCGCTGGGTGCCTTGAACTTGAAAGGGAATGGCATGTCTTCATGGTGCGATGGTGGGATACTAGCCACAGCCGAGGGAGGCGGTGAGTCGTCTCCGTGGTGCGAGGCAGACTCGTTGGGCATGACGCTATCCCCGCGATCCATGAGTCCGGGGCGTTCATTGTACGAGACGTATGAGCGGGGGTGGTCTGGGTGTCGGCTCCCTCCCTCGCCCGACATCATCGACTCAGTCTCGTTGTCAATCGACAGCCAGAACTTGTTCCATGCCGGACCCTCACTATCCGTGGTGCTGATATTGTTGATCTTTGGGTGGTCAGTGTCATGCCGTCATCAACTCACGGTCCAACATACCTGATCAAGTGTGGCGTACGTCAACTTGAGGACGTCCACCATACCGACGATTTCGCCCGCATCGCTCATGACAGGCAGGTTGAGGTAGTGGCCATCTGCAAGGTATTAGTATTAGTGGATACTTGAGACTAGGGATCGGCATGATCCACTTACCATGCATCTTGCGGAGAGCAGACTGGATGCTCATGTCCACTGGCGCAAAGTCGGGGTGAGGTGTCATTACCCGCACCACACTGCAAGTCATCGGGTCTAGCCCCGCGGCAATAACACGGAGGACAACGTCCTTGCTTGTAAAGATACCAGTGATGGAGCCGTTGTCTTGCACCAGAACAGCAGTCGTATGGTTTTCCTTCATCAGTGCGGCTGCTTCCTTTACCGAAGTACGTACCGAGACCGTAGTGGGAGGCAGTCCGGTCAAGACAGATTCTAGAGTGGGCCCAGACATCTTCTGGCGAATGGCCTCAACATACTGGATAATCTGTTGCGGTTGGCTAGAGCCCATCTCCGCCTGCACACCCTCAAGAGCGTCGTACAGCTTGCGGGAAGAGCTGTATGCCCGCTCCAACTTCTCCATAGCATCATAGAAGCACTTTGTGATGTCCAGAATACCGGATATGTCGTGGTTCTCGTCCATGACTGGAAGATGGCGGAAACCCTTCCTGACCATGAGATCCAAAGCATCGGTCGCACTCGTGTCGGTCTTTGCGCAGAGCGGGTTTTTGGTCATAATCTCCTCGATAGTGACATCGCGAGCCTTGATGCCGTTGCCGACCACGCGGAACGCCAGATCCTTGGCAGTGAAGATACCCGCAATACGGTCGTCGTCGTCTGTAACCAAGACGCAGTCCTCCCGCTTCGCAGCCATCAGCTGAGCCGCCTCAGCGACCGAGGTAGACGGCTTTATTTGGAGCGCCGGGGACGGCTTCAGCGCAAGGACGGTGCCAGGCGGGGCTTTCTTGGAAGGTCGGACTCGCCCGCTGGGGTTCTTCTTCTTGTTCAGGTCCGTCTCGATCTTGCGTCGAATTGCCTGTCGCAACATCAGTAGGCAGTCGCCTGGGTGCCGCGAAGCTACTCACATCGTCCCTCTTGGACATCTTCGCCCGGCTGGCGCTGAGCGACGAGCCGCCCGCCTCGCTCTGGGCAACATGGGTGTGGTTCTCAAGACCAGAGGGCCGTGGGATAGCAGAAGGGCTATGGCCAAACTGCTGGGGCTGATGATGCTTCGAAGGCTTGGGCGTTCCCCGCATTGTGCCGGTATGTGACATGGCAAAGATCTGTGCTTTTTGGCTGGGAAGTTGATTTTGTCTGGTTGGCGGGTGAGGGGCCAGTAAGAAGGATTCCGACGGCCTTTACGGAGGTCGACGTGGTTGCCAGGGTACAGCTGCTAGACGAAAACAACGCGAGGGGGAGCAAGCGCCGAGGCCAGACCGCTACTCACCACCCTCCAAGTTTCTTCACCACCTGACGTGGCGGCGGCATCTCTGCATAGGGAGGATTTGCCACCAGTGAAGCGAGATTACATCGCCCAGCTACTCACGATGAAGTCTGAGAACCAACTCTGTGAGGTTCTCTACTCAAAGTGAATACACTTGCAGCATGAGCGGTGCAATTTGCATACAAGGCGCATAAGATATGTGAAATCTTGGCCTTGACTCATAGCCCGCTCTCCTGAACTACAGCGTTTTTGCCGTGTCGCTCGCATGTATGAGGACGAGCGATTCCTCCTGAAAGATTGAACTCTCCTAGCGACTTCATATGAAATCAGCGATAGTCACATGTCAAATGTGGCGCAGACTGTCCGCGCATCTCGCAGTACAATCCGACCACCCAACTGAACATATGCGTCACCCAAAATTGGGAAGATTGTTTCCCCACCACCTGCAGTCGTTCTAAAATGCCCATACACAGGCTCGTGCCGGCTCCATGCGGCTAGCGTGATCACTGCCAAGCGATAAGATTAGATCCGCACCTCGCTACGCGAATTTCGACAGTCGTGCGTGCCGACTTCACGAATCCGACGTCAGGAACGACTCTCACGACAACACCCCACTGCTGACTTTTAGGTTTCACATCTTCAGTACGCACTCCGTACCTCGTCCACCAAGTCTTCCGCTTACAATACCCGACAGAATCAGCCCAACATGGTCAAGAAGCGAGCGTCCAACGGCCGTAACAAGAAGGGTCGCGGCCACGTCAAGCCCATCCGTTGCTCCAACTGCTCGCGATGCACACCCAAGGACAAGGCGATCAAGAGATTCACCATCCGCAACATGGTTGAGTCCGCTGCCATCCGTACGTCTCCTGAACACCGCCAGCACGACGCCAGACCTCGATGAACTGCAGAGGGCGAATTGCGAATCTAGGGAAGCACAAACTAACATGCCCAGGTGATATCTCTGATGCCTCCGTCTTCCCCGAGTACACCGTCCCCAAGATGTACCTGAAGCTCCAGTACTGCGTCTCATGCGCTATCCACGGCAAGATTGTCCGGTACGTCAGGTCTTAACCAGGAATTGGTGGCCCGCATTCTAACAAGCCCAGTGTCCGCTCGCGCGAAGGCCGCCGCAACCGTGCCCCTCCTCCACGTGTTAGGTACAACAAGGACGGAAAGAAGATCAACCCCAACCAGGCTGCTGCTAAGACCACCACTGCTTAAGCGGCTCGCGGGTATGGAAAGGAAATGATCACGGCGCTTGGTGTGGGTCTCTTATGGTTCTTTCGGAGTGTCATACTGGAAATGCATGAATCCACGGAAGATAGGGCAGGCCAAATGACGAATCATGGTTGAGGCTCGCTCGGGAATGCCTGCTTGAGCACCGAGAGCTAGCTATGAACTTGTAAACGAATATCCAAGTCGACTTGCACCATTTCCTCGTCTGCTGGGGTGATGTACATGTACTCATTTATCAGGCGTGATGATAACGCACGTGCAGCATCCTGGAATCAGGCTCTGTTGAACTTGTCTAACATGAAACCAAAGGTACTCTTGCTCGACAAAGTATACGTCGACAAAGTGATTTGAAACTTACATGTTACTATGCTTGAGTAGATTGTGGATATCAATAGCTGCAATACAAGATCACTCCTTGCCCACAGGCTTAGCCAAGTCAGAATCACACATATCATGTCAGGGTCGTCTCAGTCATTTCGTTTCTTTCCGTCGCCCATGTCGCCATCATCCAGACTCTTCTTCCCATTCGCTGGTTCCGGCTCGGTTGTGTCCCAGTCTTCAGCATTCTCGTCCCACCGATCAAGTTCCTCTTCCACTGTAGGTCTTACGAGACCCGACTCCTGTCCTTCAATGTTCTCGCCTAGCTCGATGTCTCTGTCTTCGTCTCCGGCAACTGCAGTGTATCCGCGTGCGGCTCGTTTGCGCTCGAGCATGCGCTTGTGATACCAGTTGCATGTGGCGAGGGCAAGAAGGGAGCCGAATACGTTGGCTACGATGTCGTAGTAGTCGAAGTCGCGGTGTATCTTAGGGTGGGTTAGCCTTCTCCCACGTTTCAGCCTGACGCCTGGGGTCTTTAAGGCCCTGAGTAGACAAAGCTCCCATGCAGCTTATACAATCTCCCACAAATACGAAAGTAACTTACAGGCAACAAGCCCTGCACGACTTCACTAGCCATTCCTAAGCCCAAAGTGCACACCGTAAACGTCAGTTGCAACACCTTCCTCCTGCTTGTCTCGAGAATCCAGTAGAAACATAGTGTGAGCAAGAAGAATGCGACAAAGTGTAGCGCTTTGTCGGACTGCTTGTATGAGGGGATTTTGTAGTCTGATGGGGAAAAGCCGGCGGCTGCGCTGATGAAGATGAGGCCAATGAAGGCGCCTTTGCAGATGTTAGTGACATGCGACAAGATGGCCAAAGAAGAATTCAAGCGGGCTTCATGTACAGGACGACCGTCAGAACGTAACACGGCCTACTGCTCGCGCATAGGCCCTGCCGTGAGCAAGTACTGGAGCTCACTAGCTCTGTGACGTAAGAAGTTACGTACCAGCAAAGGGCTTCCGTATCCGCATTGTGTGTTATTGGAAGCGTGTTATAAGTACTTGATGTGTGGACTCATGCTCGGGCTATGGAAAGCGCCGTGTCAGGCTGGGGGATGCGGCGCAGATTGGCAGCAGCGTTCCTGCCACGAGCTGTGGCATCTGGCGGAACTGGGCTGCGGCAGAGAGGCTAGGCTGGTTTGGGCAATGTCGCTGTCGATCACGTGTGGAACCCGTGAAAATCAGCAAACCTGGGGTACTTTGTTCCTGGTCTCAGTCCGAGGATGCATGCATGGGTCTAGACGTATGGTCTCGAATACCTTTGCTGGCCTAGATATTCGCGTTCGACAAGATGCCATGTACCTCAGTGCGTGAACGTGCTTGTATCTCCGCTGTGCCTCCTCTACACGTACACGTACACGTACACCCCCAAAGTCCTTTTGGATGAGCCTCATGCACTTGGAACGTGTGCACTGTTGATACAACTGAGATGCAACTGGTTGCGAAGTGCAGATTTCAAAGTGCAATCAAGGTGCTCTAGTTGTTAGTGTGGCCCAGCTAGCTGCAAGGCGACCTTGTTCATGGCTGTACAAGCGGAGTGACTGTTAGGCAAGGGGTTCTAACGTAATTGCTGTGCATTTCAGCCCTAGGAACTGTTATTGTGGAGTAAATCCGGCGCAAAAAGTAGTTTGATATTGGAGCGCGGGTGATTGATGGGGGCTCGCAGCGGGAGCATCGCTAACGGAGCTAAGGCGTGCCTACCTAGCCGTACTGGACATTTGGACCACCTGCTTAAGACAACGACGCCAAACTCTCGAGCCGCGACTTTGGCCATCAAGGAGCGCGCCCACACCACATCTTCCATCTCGCAGTCATCAGAGATCCACTCGCTCGACGTAGACCTTCTTTCCATGCTTGATTTTATCGCGTCGCGACACCTGCACCAGGTTGGACGTCGCCCTGAAGGCGGGCCATCCCCGTGAGGCCGCGAACTGCCAAGACCCCCCCACAACCGACGACGACGACTATGTCCCTCGCTGCATCATCATATCCGCCATCCTCGCGAGAACGCCCAAGCCATGCCCGCTTCCTGCATCAGCCGCCCAATGCGACCCGTTTGCGTACCCCCAATGCGACGCTGAACGATGAGGCCATGTCAAACGCCTCCAACGCGAACAACTTAGGGGACGGGGGAGACATCACCGCCGACGACGACCCTCGGGCAGCGCGCTGGCGGGAGCATTACCTGCGCACCGAGGCGCGTCTATCAGCCGTACTAGGAGGAACATACGAAGGCGATGTTATTGATGCCCTTGATCATGCGCCGAGGCCGTCATCCGATGATGCTCCGGCGGCGCATGACGCGCGCCCGGCCATCACACCGAAGAAACCAGCCCGCGCAATTGACGAAGACGACTACGGCGACGACGACGACGATGAAGAAGATGAAGACGATACCCGAACCTCTCCGCTGCATTCGAAAAACGCCTCCAACGGTACTGCTGCTGTCGCCCCCAGCACGCCAAGCCTCCTCCGCGTCCCATCCATATCGAACAAGTCCGGTCACGACCGGACAGGGACACCATCCTCGGATCATACAAAGACATCAGACGATGTGCGGAAGAAGCTGCAGCAGGACAAAAAGGCGGCCGAGGATGCTGCCAAGCGGAGCTTCCACACCCTCTTCTACACCCTGGAGAGCGATCGTGACGCGATGTTGGAGCAGCAGAAGCTTGATGAACTCGACCGCCAGGTAGAAGCAGAGACTTCTGGCGCGCCTGCGAATGCCCCGGCTGCCGTAGCTGCCACCGCTCCTCAGCAGGGTACCTTGAGCACCACCAACCTTGGCGCGTCCAGTCTCACCCTCAAACACCTCATCTCCCGCATCGATGCCCAAAGAGACCGCGTCCATGCGACAGACGCGCAGCTGCGAAGCCTCATCAGCGAAGTCCGTAAGAACAGGAGCAAGTGGGCAAACGAAGACCGCGTTGGCCAGGAGGAGCTCTATGAAAGCACGGAGAAGGTTCTCATGGAGCTCAAAGCAAACGAGCATGCCCATCCTTTCCTCCAACGTGTCAACAAACGAGAAGCGCCCGACTACTATAACGTCATCAAGCATCCCATGGATATCGGCACCATGATGAAGAAGCTCAAGCAGCTGCAGTACAAGTCGAAGAAGGAGTTTGTTGAGGACCTCATGCTGATATGGTCCAACTGCCTGAAATACAATGCAGATCCAAGCCATTTTCTACGGAAAAAGGCCTTGCACATGAAGAAGGAGACAGAGAAGCTCGTACCGCTTATCCCGGATATCACCGTTCGGGATCGCGCAGAAGTGGAGGCAGAAGAGCGGAGAATGCGCAACGGCGATGCTGATGTTGATGGCGCTGATGACAGCGAAGACGAAGAGCCAATCATGGCTTCACGCGGCAGGAAGGCACCGAGCAAAGGAGGTAAAGGCTCGAGTGCGGCAAGAAAGGCTCCACCAGCAGGCCTGGAAGAAACACCACAGCCGGAGACAAAGCCGCCAGTTCCGTCGCTGAACAATCCAGTCTCGAATTTGAAGAATGAATTCCTACGGGCAGATTCGGAGATGGAAGGCAGCATCAATGGATTCTCAACACCCCCGCCTGGAACATTGACCCCATTGGGCGCGAACAGTGCCACACGGAACGGCTTAAACGGCAGCCAGGCTGATATATCAGAGGTTGACGGTACTGGTATCTCAGTCAGTGACGCTCTGGACGAGGATGGTGATCTAGACGATTTGGAATACAAAACGTGGAAACAAGTGACGAAAAAAGACCGAGCTATCATAGCATCGGAAAGACATCGACTATTCCGCGATGATCACCTCCAGCCAGATGAGCCAGCCATGTTGCGTTCAAAGGCCGGTATGCGGAGATGGCTACGACACAAAAAGCAGGCCATGGAAGAAGAGTCCACGGGCGGAGCAGTTACTGCCCCTGACGGCAAAGACGGCGTTCAGACAATGGCTGGTGAATCGCTAGCCGAAGGCATCGAAGGTGAAGAAGAACGTCAGATTCCAGATTACTACGACGCCGTGTGCGCTGTACCTGACCTTTCTGAGCGCTTGCAGTGGGTTGAAGATGCTGAAGGTCAAGTCATTCCGCAAGCTGAAGAGTACATGCGCATCCTACCCAAAGGACAATTCGTCTCGCCGGATAGTGCGTTGGTGCATAAATTCGATGGCAATAACCACACGCTGCAAGAGACCAGGAAGATTTGCGCGAAGATTGGCATCGTCAAACAGATGCAACTCCAGTCACAGGTAAAGCCGCTCTCCTCAATGGCAGAGGGATTCTGATCGCTGACTGTACGTAGCTGTACCAAAATCAGTTTCAAAGATACGAGCCGCAGCCGTTCATGGAGGCAGACATCGAGCCAATGGTCACATCCGAGGATGGCCCGATTATGGCTCCTTATGTCTGCCGCGCTGCTCTACAGCGGAGCGTTGGCAAAATCTTCTATCATGCTGGTTTCGAAGAGTTTCAGCCGTCAGCTTTGGACGCTGTAACTGACATTGCTGCAAAGTTCTTTCAAAACGTTGTAGCAAGCCTGGGAATCTACCGTGAGACGCCCAAGATGAAGTCTGACGTTCCCGTCGCGCTTCCCAATGGCCAGACTACTATGTGGACGCCACGCTTTACTCAGGAAGAGGCTATTCTCCATTCACTACATGCCAATGGTGTCGATCTGGAGTCTTTGGAGACATACGTCAAAGACGACGTCGAAAGACTTGGAACGAAACTTGGTGGCATGCACGAAAGAATGCGATCGTACTACGCCGAACTTCTTCGACCGGCGATGGACAACGCCGGTGGTGACGGCGCCGGTGCTTTCAATGACGGTAGCGAGCAGTTTGTCGGAGGTGACTTTGCCGAAGACATTGGCGAGGATTTCTTCGGATTCAAGGAGCTTGGTCTTGACATCGAATTCGGACTTACTGCGAGTGTGCCATTGCATCTGCTACAGAACAGAGTACACAATGCGTATGCCAGACAAGACAACAGGTATGTGACGCAGTGCATTTGCAAGAGACCTCTGCTAACATTTGCAGCAACGTTGCGACCACCGGCATCATCATGCCCGAGCCGCCCAAGTTCGAACCTGTCACCCTACAGACCGCTGAGAGCCAGATTGGTCTGCTTCAAGGCTGGCTCTACGGCAAGCTTCACGACAACAACAGCCAGCCTCTTGTTGAAGACGACGAGCTGCCACCAAAGCAGCGCTTCCCCAAGCCTCGTCTCCCACCTACAGGAAAGATCTCAAGTCCTCGCAAGCGTCCGCTAAGAGAACAGCAACAGATGGCTCGCAAGAAGCGGAAGCTTGACGAGGAAAAGGATGAGAATGGTAACGACCAGGGTGGTTTCATGAAGGGCATCGGCAAGCCTATTGGCAAACTGAAACTTGAACCGGTACAGAAGGAAAACCAGAGCGTGCAAGAGCCAGAAAAGGAAGATGGTAGCGCGCATGGTATGCCCAGTCCGCCCGAGTCCTTCTAGCTGGGATAGCTACCTGCCAACCTTTTTGGCTTCGTGCGGCACCTCGTTGAATCCGGCCAACCGTTTCCCATAATTCCGACTTTCCAGCATCGACTGCAGGCGACGGCCAGTCTACCTTTTCGCAGTGATTATTTAATACATTGACATATCTCCGTTTTTGGCGCTTACGATTACAATTTGGGCTCATCATGGGTTATGCCATTCTCGCAGATCATAGCAGTCTTGGCGTTTGCGTTTCTTCACTTTCACCGCTTGCCACCATCCGGCATAGCAGCTCTGTCTTACTAAACTGGGAAAATGGTGGGGTTCGTCCTTGTATACCCATCCTTGCATTTTGCGCTGTGATCTTTTGCGGTTTCTGATCGCACAATTTTGCGATTTTGTTTGTATGGTTCCATGACGGGTTGCTTTGGGACTTTGCTTTTCGTCTTTTTGTATATACCAGATCAACTAGCTGAAGGGGAAGGAAGCGGCATTGACGTAGCTCTTAGTTTTCGAAATGCTAGTTTTGAAGTATAAGAGATTCTTGTTTGTCGTATCGGGCTTTGGTGCTAATGTAGAACCTTTTTAGGCCATTGAAGAGGGTGACAGGTTTTTGTTTTCATGTAACAAGAGCATGTTGCAGGGGACAGTCAACATCACAATGGGCCCCACTGTATTATTGAACTCAGAGTTGTACCAAGGAGTGCATCACGGAACGGGCGGCTCAGTTACGCAAAGAGGTCTGCTATTGATGCATCCGGTCGCAGAAAAGGGCAGTATCGACCCTCTGTTTCAGTAGAGCGGTCTCTTATGTGCCATTCGTCTGCTGAAAGCACGTTATCCCCATCTACCATGTGCCGGAATGTGGGAAAGTGAGCAACAGTCGGAGGCGAGCACCATCATCGCGAGGATGCAAGAGTGCATCAACAATCCGGTAGTTACTTTTTTTCGGCCGACAACAATTATTCGGGGTTTGACAAATCTGTGCGGCGCAGACAGAACAATGCGAGCGGCTTCTCGAGTATCTGTGGAATTGGCTACCAGGAATCTGGCTTCATCAAGTCTTTTTTTAAAAAGCCGCAGTGCAGATACTGCACGCGGGTGAACGTGAAAATGACTGTCGAAAGTCCCCAAACAAAGTGTTG
This sequence comes from Stemphylium lycopersici, assembly GCA_003268315.1. Classification (NCBI taxonomy): domain Eukaryota; kingdom Fungi; phylum Ascomycota; class Dothideomycetes; order Pleosporales; family Pleosporaceae; genus Stemphylium; species Stemphylium lycopersici. The sequence goes on from QGDG01000036.1 coordinate 286,528, forward strand.
GCGTTTGCAATGCCTCACTAGGGGTTAAAGCCGCAGTTGACGATATGCCTAGAATCGATAGGTGGCCGAGCTGAAATTGGAGGTTGTTATTAGCGCATTGTCTTTTCCCTTTCTACGCGGACCCTGTCTCCATTGCGATTCCACACCTCGACTCCGGCATGACGTCTGCAATTTAATGACGCCCAAACTTCAATTGACATCAGTTGCTTCCTTTCAGTAAGTATTTCTGCCGCTTGCTTCTCCGTCCCCGACGTCGTTTGTTAGTTTTGAGCTAACGTGCCACGAGACGTGGATCATCTTGGATGGACTTGGAACCTTCTCTTCTGTCTCTTCACGACACCGACTTTCCACAACGACATTCATCAATCGCGCGCACAAATCGGCGCACGCTCATTTCATACTTCTAGTGGACTGGGTTTTCCATCGCGCATTTTTTGGTCAGCGCCATTTGTTCGCGTCAAATTTCCTAGTCTGTTCATGCGGTTCTTACCGTTGTTGCCCATCCTCTGCTATCTCTGAGACTTTTTTGGTATCATCATGGCACCCAACGGCAATACAGCATCTGGCAAAAAAGCCGCTCGCAAGTCTCGCGATACTCAGCCTTTATCATGGCTGGACATGCATGGCCGCGACGAGTATGACGATTGGAAAGAAGCAAATCCCGACGCTGACCTTTCGTACGATGGCTGGAAGCAGAAGGGTCAGAACTTCAACGGCTTCTCGCTGTATTACACGACACTGCGCATCCTCGAAGAGTCTGATTCAAGTGTGCGTCAAAATTGCGATACGTCCAACATTCAATGTTTGCTCACAACACCAGGACGAAAATGTTCAGCCGGCCAGAGCCAAACCCCAACCTACTAAGCCACGTGGTCAGGTTGGCCGGCCGAGGAAGTCGGCGACCACGAATGGGAACGGACAGTCGCGTTCAGTAGGAACAGCGACGCCGTCTGCGATCGCGAACTTGGAAGACTCAAGCCCATCAGCCAAGAAAAAGCGAAAGGCGCGTAAGAAGCCACTTGTGAGTATGATGCATGCACGCGTTTGATCCAAACTCACATCTTTAGTCGGAGGAGATCATTGCATCTGCGAGCGACAGTGGTGAAGCTACCAAGGAACCCGAGGCTTCAACACCTGCGGCACCTAGCATCACCCTCAATGGCAGGCGCAAGTCTTCAACTCGTAAGGCGAGGAAGAAACCCATTGTAAGTGTCCGTATTAACCCCACTTTCACCCACTAACGCGTGCGTAGTCTGAAGAAACCATCTCGCCTGAAGATGAACTCGAGGACCCAATGGATATGACGATTGATGAGGTTACAAAATCTGCAATTGCGTCTCCATTGCCTGTCCGCCCTGGTACGTACCGCACAAAAACATGTGTGAAGCTCTTTACCCCACATCATAGTGCAATCCTCATCGCCTGGGCCTCGGAACCTCAACCGCGAACCCTGTCTGGACCTCTGGAAGCGTGCACGACACTGTTTTTGTTTACAGACTTGATTATGCAATTGCTAAACATTTCACAGCTCAGAAATCACCGACGGCAGCACCAACTTCAGATCCGCCCAAGAAGAGCCACATTCTCAAACTCAGTACACGAAAAACGCCAAAGAAGAAGACAGCTGTAAGTATATGAGTCTGTTAAACTTTGCTAATGCTAACGAGTTCAAGTCTGAGGAGGTTGTGCCTGAAGATGTCGACGAAGCGAACGCGTCTACTCAAGCGACCCCTAATACAGTCACGGGCGCTGCCCGACCCAACATCACTGTCAGCACCGCTTCAACGCCTAGAGTAAATGGCGATACGGATTCGACCGCTGGCTCACCTGCTTCGACCAGCGCAGCAGGTTCGACAAGACGCGGACTGCGCACCCGAAAGCCTGCTCAACAGCGACCTTACTACCACGACTCGCAGTTGTTCGAGGACGTAGAGCCTAGCAATAGAGATGGACTCGAATTGAGCCTGTCGTCGCCTGCCACACAAAGCAGAAGGGTCTCAGTAGCTTCCATCAGCAAAAATATTGATGACGCGCTTCTCGCCTCACTGGACGAGGAAGCCATGGCGCTGTTACAGGAAGAAACCGAGACGGAAACCGCTAGACCCAAGCACTTCAAGGGCAAGGGCCGGGCTTGGAAAAAGGAAGGGTCTGACGAAGATGAAGAATTCTCGCTTGCAGCCAAGAAGAAGGCAGCTAAAGCAGCGAGACTGAAGGCAAAGGGACAAGTGCCTAAGAAAAGAGGCCGACCCAGGAAGAGCGGACGATCTGAAGAAGTAGTTGACGAGGATACTGATGAGGATAAAGAGCCGACAAAGCGGAAACGGCCTGCGCCACGAAAGAGCGCTTTGTCTGCAGAAGTTATACAGGATAGTTCCGATGGCGGCCAAGCAGAAGAAGAACAAGAAGAACAAGAAGAACAAGGAGAACAAGGAGACCAAGAAGAACAAGAAGGCGTCAAGGGAAAGGAGCAAGATAACGAGAAAGAAGAGAAAGAAAAGGAAGCAGAAGTCGAAGAGGAGAAGGTTGTGGAGGAAGAGGAAGAATCAACAACACCCAAATACTCACCAAATAAGTCTTGGACCCCCAAGGGCTCACCGAAGTACATGCTGATGGATGACGATGACGGCGGCAGCGGTGCTAAAGACGCGTCGGAGTCGGCGCCAAGAAGGGAGGATGACGAGACTGAGGTTGTCACTCCTTCTAAGAGAGCTGCCTAGAAAAGCCCAGTATCTTGGGCCTATTTTCTCTTGTAAGTGACTGCACGGCCCAGCTAATGAGGAAACCTGCTTCATGGCGCTAACATGTGGTAGCTAGATTACATTAGTGGAGTTTTTTTTTCTCGAGCGGAAGAAGGAGAGGGTGTAGTATTTGTTTCAATCCTTTTTTGTCTAGATGGCTGAGAGCTGCATATTTGGTTGGCTGAAGGGATACGATGCTGACTTTTTCTTTCTTTCTTTCTTTCTTGCTTTGAGTAGTTGGTATTTGGCGTTGAGGGAGTTGGCTGCATATAGGATAAAGGCGGAGGCAGGGGGAAGGAAGGGGCATAAGCATTGGAAACGGTTGCACAAGTGGTAATGTCTGGAAAGTTGGGCTTGTAATAGATCATGTTGTTTTGTTTGCAGAGATGGGCTTGTAGTATGTCAAATCGAGTCGTATTTTAAATACATATACATATATATACATATATACATATATATATATGAGAAAGAGTCGCGTATTTCTAACCCACATAAAAGAACCGACTTCCTATATCATGTCCCTTTCGTTCAAATCCGCAGTCCCCGCAGCCTCGCAAGATAATACACAAGACCGAACCCCAAGCCACCCAAATGACCGGCATGAGCAATCCTCGTATCCACACTATTCAGGTAGTATCCATCGTAGACGGCATAGCCCGCAACCAGGGCCCAAAGCGGCATTGGAATAATGCCCCAGATAGCGACTTGGGCGCGCGGGGCCAAACAAGCTGCCACAGTACTAATCCCCATTACAGCGCCGGAAAAGCCCATGGCACGACCAGTGTCGCGTGCGTTCAAGCCCTGGCTGCTTAAGCGATACTGCTGCTGGATAAGGTAGCCGACGGAGCCCGACAAGCCGGAGCCCAGAGCGATCGTCAAGAGGCGCAGGGGGGTGATGACGGGAGCGGCGGTGAGGAAGGAGCCTAGGAAATAGACGGTGAACATGTTGGAGAAGATGTGACCGATGGATACGTGTGTGAAAGTGGCCGTCAGCAGGGAGAGGTAGTCGCCGTTGCGGAATTCGGTCAGATTGAGAGTCATGCGCTGCATGAAGCGTATCAAAGGGGCGTGAAAGCCTAGGATGGCTTGTTGCTTTAGGTACATTGCGTACCCGAAGATGGCAATGTTGGTCCCCATTAGAGTGTACAGGACCGCATTGTTGGCTTTTACTTGGCGGAAGTAGGTGTCGTAGTTGTGGCTGTAGCTGCTGTAGGGCCGTAATGAAGGCAGCTTGAGCTGCCGCGGTGTGTGGGATGGGGAGAAGAAGTGCGAAGTTAGCTTCTTGCTGGATGAAGGTGTCCGCAGGGTGCGGAGGGCTCCTGACAGGCGGAGCAGAGAAGCCATGATCTGGGTTCGGTGTGGCGTTTTTGGCGGTGCAGATGTCGTGGGATCAAGGGCCAGGCACGTGTGTGACGAGGGTTCCAAGGTTCAAATGCTCCACAAGTGGGAGGCAAGCAGACAACAGGGCCGAGTGTGAATTTTAGACTTGGCGGATATGCAATACTTGGACGCAACTATTCAACTACACTGTGTAAAACGTTAGTCTGGCCCTGCTATACGAACATGATGTGTCTGGGCACATGTCGGGACGTGGTGCAGCAGTTGTAATCCAGATTAGGCCGATTGCAGAAGCGGTCAACGCACCACAATGCTATCGTACACAGGCCCAGCCCAAGTAGGCGGCACTAGGAACAGTCCAAGGGAAAGCAGGCCGGGGGCGCAAGTGAAAGACGCTCTCTCCTAGCAATGCTTGTACAAAAGAAGGCAGCGACGTCAGAAGGGAGCCCACGGCAAGCACGCACGGACCGTGGCCCTCCACCATCTTCAAGTTCCTTCGTGCATAAAGCGGCCCGCCCAGCTACACCACGACCACACAAATCGCCCTCGCCCGCACAAAATTGCACTACCGCTCTTGCGCTTAACCTCTCAAGGCCCTTACTGACTCCCACTGCTCGCAGCAGCCCCCCGCGCGAACCTGCACCCGCACCCGCACCCGCACCCGCACACGACGACGACGGCTACACCAGGCGAAACACGGACATTGCGACTCTTTGGACGTTGAATCCGGCTTCCTCGACGCACCAAACAAGTCCCGAAACCACTCGACGTTCTGGTCGCTCTCCCCACCCAACAAGAGACCTTCTTTCTCCCTAGCTTACCGAACCCCTCGCCCTTGGGTATACACAATACGAGCTTCCACCTCAAAGCCCCTCACTTCAGCCCACTCTGCTCTCTCCAGCAAGCGCTGCGCCCACAACCCCCGCGCCCCCCCACCCACACCCATACACCTTGACGTCTTGATTAGCAATCCCACCTCCGGTGGACTCCACATACTATGACTTCAGAAATCACCAACCAACTAGCCGCGACGCAGCTGACGTGAGTCGATTGATAAGGAGAGGCTGGAGACGCGCGCTGACATGTTCCCAGCGATGCTACACCCTCAGGCGATGCCAATTGGAAGGCTGGACTGAACGCGCCCGCAAAGGATGCGCGACCACAAACAGAGGTACGGGCGAGCGGACGTATGAGAGGGCTGGCAGGTGTGCTGACAGGCGTGTAGGACGTAACCGCGACCAAGGGCCTCGAGTTTGAGGACTTCTTTATCAAGCGCGAGCTGATGATGGGAATCTTCGAGGCCGGCTTCGAAAAGCCGTCGCCAATTCAAGAGGAGACCATCCCAGTAGCCCTTACCGGCCGAGACATCCTTGCGCGAGCGAAGAACGGTACCGGAAAGACTGCCGCCTTCGTCATCCCCACACTCGAGCGCGTAAACCCAAAGAGCCCAAAGACACAAGCCCTTATACTCGTGCCCACCCGAGAACTTGCCTTACAAACCTCTCAAGTATGCAAGCAATTGGGAAAGCACCTCGGCATCAACGTCATGGTCTCGACGGGCGGTACTGGACTGAAGGATGATATCATACGATTAAGCGACCCTGTTCACATCATTGTTGGAACACCCGGTAGGATCCTGGATTTGGCTGGCAAGGGCGTAGCAGACCTTTCAGCTTGCCAGACCTTTGTCATGGATGAGGCTGATAAGCTTCTTTCACCCGAGTTTACTCCGGTCGTTGAACAGCTACTTGGTTTCCACCCCAAGGATAGGCAGGTCATGCTCTTCAGTGCCACCTTCCCCATTGTGGTCAAGAGCTTCAAGGTACGCTCAGACACGCTATTGTCAGCACCCATTATGCTAACACAGCACAGGACAAGCACATGAACTCCCCGTACGAGATCAACCTGATGGATGAGCTCACACTCCGCGGTATCACTCAATATTACGCCTTCGTCGAAGAGAAGCAAAAGGTTCACTGCCTGAACACTCTCTTCAACAAGCTCCAGATTAATCAGTCTATCATCTTCTGCAACTCGACCAACCGCGTCGAACTTCTCGCCAAGAAGATTACCGAACTGGGCTACTCCTGCTTCTACTCGCATGCCCGCATGCTTCAGCACAACCGTAACCGCGTCTTCCACGACTTCCGCAACGGTGTATGCCGAAACCTTGTTTGCTCCGACTTGCTTACTCGTGGTATCGATATCCAGGCCGTCAACGTCGTAATCAACTTCGACTTCCCCAAGAATGCCGAGACGTATCTGCACCGTATTGGTCGATCTGGTCGTTTTGGACACTTGGGTCTGGCCATCAACCTGATCAACTGGGAAGACCGCTTCAACCTGTACAGGATTGAACAGGAGCTTGGTACCGAGATTCAGCCCATTCCTCAGGTCATCGAGAAGAACCTATACGTTTATGAGTCGCCCGAATCTATCCCTCGCCCCATGTCCAACCAGCCGCGTGCTCCTGCCCAGATCCAGCAACAAGAGCAGGAAGGTGCCGCTCGCGGAAATCCCAATGCTCGTGGCGGCTTCCGTGGTGGACGTGGCGGCGGCGGCGGTGGTGGTGGTGGCCAATTCCAAGGACAGCGCCGTGGACCTCCACAAAACGCACAGAACCGTCAGCAGAATGGCCAGAACCCTCAACGGAATCCTAGGCCACAGCCTGCAGGCCCACCACAGGCCTCGTAGGCTGGTCTGTTGTTCCCGGTGGGACTTGGCTGTCTGAGCAGTTTGTTGGTTTCGACAGCTGGTACATTTTTCCATGTCACGACCCTTGCCTGCTCGGGGGCCGCGATGACATTTGGTCTTGTGATTTCCAGATGCATCTTTTGGCGTTTCTTGTTTGTTCATGCAATTATGCAGGCAGTCGCTGACGACGCGATACGGGACACCTGAACTTGTACTCTCAGGTCTAACGAATCGGTTCATCGGCGCAATACGGTTTTAACGATCTGGACCGTCTTCTATGTACTATATACCAAGGTCTGTCTGGGTCGTGTCTGTTTTCTGCTTTTTTGTCGGTTGGCTGGTCTTGCCGACTTACGTTCTTGAGGCTACCTCTATCTCGGCCTTTTGTCGACGGCGCATTCCACGGTTTTGCGCCACTCTGTTCCTCTCCAGCTTTTTCTCAGCTCTCGATTTCCGTTCTCTACTCCACGCCATCGACGGTTGGTATAGTCTTTCCAAAAGCTCGGATTCTTTTCTGTACACAGAATCACGATTCAGCGCGATCGTCTTTTGTTCGACTTTGCCCTATTTTCGACATACATTGGTAGCTTCTTTTGAGCTACACCACGACTCCTGCATCATCAGCCTAGGATGGATACTGTCTATCCTGGATTACACACATCTACACTCGATCCGACCCGGTTCGTTACATGCTGCTGTGCATGTCTCTGCTTATCGATTTTCCCGCGGTTCCTCTCCCTCACCAGGATACCGCAATCCCGAGCGCTACGATTCGGCTCATTGAAGCGTTGGTCACTTTTCAGCTGGCATTGCCGCTGACTGAATGCCCAGACCAGTCCGGGGTCTTCTCGACTCACCATTCTCGTGGGAATGCCTTGAGGCCAGTTTGATGCATCAAAATATCATACACAACTGTCTACGTGTTTCATCTTGCTTGGAATATGGGGAAAAGAACCTCGGTAGAAAGAAGAAAAAACGAAAAAACAAAATGCACACTATATGATACAAGTAAAAAATTGGAAAAAAAAAAGCTTGAGGGCACGATTGGAGGAATGGATTGCCGGCTGCTGTTATGAGCGATCAAATAGTTGTTTGTCCCAGCGGTGTTGGATCAACTTCACAATAGTTGATAGCATCTTTCTTCAATGCGAATCCACTTTCCCCTCACTCGATGATCATGACACACACACATAGAGGAGACGTGACTTTCCCCACATGATCAGCTGGAACAAGACTCATGCATGCATTTCACTGCCCATGGTCGACCAAATTCTTATTTAATCTGCCCTATTATACTACTAACCATGACAGCAGCTTCCCGCTCCCACGTCACTGTTGTACCACTACTACTACTACTACTTCCTGCTCCTCCTCTATTCGAGACAGACAACGATGATGCACTAGGTAGCTGGCTCCCCCGATTCACACACTCCTTGACCATGTCCCTGACTCGATCCTTGTTGCTCCGCAGCGTGCGCGCACTCACACCCCCTCTGTTCATGAGCTCTTGCACCCGCGGGGCCATGTTGGAGGCGAGGGTGCGCCAGAAGTAGCTGGGGAGCGATGAGGTGTCTAGGGCTTGGAGGAGGGGTTGAAGTAAGTTTGTTGCTGTTGTTGTTGTTGTGGTGGTGGTGGTGGTGGTGGTGCTGCTGCTGCTGCTACTAGACAGCAGAGGATGAATGGGCGTCTTTGTATTCTCAAGCAGAGATTGTAAAGCGACTATATTTTGACAGCGCGCTGAGATCTCGAGGAGTGTGCGGTCGAGAGAAGGGAGTTGGCCCAGTGCGCGGGCAAGGGATGCGAGGGAGGATTTTAGCTGCGTTTGGAGGTATTCTTGCAGTGCTGCGAGCATGAGTGATGGCTCGAATGTTTTTGTCGTCGCCGCCGTTTTGGGAGCAGCTTTCGAAACCGGGGAGAGCAGATACAGGGTAAGCAAGGCAGACGTAGTCCTCGCCTTGGTATCTTCCGTCTGCGCAAAAGTCGCCGCACTCGACGCCGCCTGGCCGCCCGACGACGACGAAGACGACGAGGAGAGTAAAGACGACATGGAAAACTCCTTGACAACCTGTTGCGCGCGCGAGGCAATGCTGCGTTCACCAGGATTCACCAGCTCAGCCTTGAGCGTCGCAACCACTGCGACTCTATCCAGCCCCTCGCCCTCTTCACCCGCCCCCGAGGCTGCGAGAATCTGGCGCAGCGAAAGAATGCTATCAGTCGAGCGGACCATGGCCCTATGATCCTCCTTCTTCGCGCTGCCCACGCCCCCGAGCTCCGCCATGCGCACCTCGAGCTGCCGCCCCAGCATCAAACAGCGCGCAACCGCGCGCCCCAGCTTGACCGTCTCGCACAGCCGCTCTGCTGTCACCTGGACTTGCTCGGCCACTTCGTACCGGGCAATGACCTCCTTCTCCAGCGTCTTGTACGATTCGCTCAAACTGGCGACCTGGCCTTCCACCTCGTGCAGTATCCGCCCGCTCGCCTCGCCATGGTCGCGCGTGTGCTCGAGGAGCGGGAGTGCAGACTTGGTCGTCAAGGTGTCGATATGCGTGTCGACTTCTTGCACGTCGAAGAGCACGCGCGAGAGTGGTGTTGAGAGGTCGAGTGGGGTGTCGGAGGGGTTGTTGGTCGAGAGCACGAGCGTGTTGGCGAAGGTGGTGGCGGAGAAGGACGGGTCTAGGAAGGCTTCGTAGTCAATGTACGACGGTTCTGCCTCTTCGGCCTTGGACATGGCGGGCAAGCGGGCCAGTGGGCAAGCCTGTGGTCTGATTGCTGCAATCGAGCGATGGTATGCCGGCTTGCATGCGCGAACGAGTGGGCAGGGATGCTTATCTTAGCGTGGTGAGAGCTCGCGTCGTCTACCGTGTGCTACGCGCGCTCCCCTTCACCACGCGCCTTACGAGGAGTTGCCAATCTCAACTTTCATAATGTCGTTTGGTGTGAGGAGCGGGGGGAGGGGGGAGGGGTTGCATGCATGTTACGCCTGTATCTCACTGCTGCCTTCGAGACGGCCCTTTAGTGCAGTACGACAAGGGCGAAAGGGCTCAGCCGCCCGATTCTCGGCGTTGCATCTCAGCCTGGATTGCTGGGTAGATGGAACGCCTGAACAGGGCGGAAGACGTAGAGTTGCACAAGAAGATGCTGGTGCCTGAAGGTTAGTTTCACATAAAAAAGTCAAGATATCCCCTCTGTCGTCGGGTCATCACATCACTGCTTGAGGACAGGGAAGACTGCTTCATCCCTTGGTACTCTGCTTTGGTGAATTCTTGACAGCTATACCATCGTTTTTTTTTATTACACTACCATGCTTGACCAGCAAGCTACCAATAGCGCCAACGGTACCCACGACAACAACAACAACCTCGCCCCAGATGGCTCACTTGCATCCCTGAAAAGCCTCTATCAAGGCCCAAAAGACAGCAACGAGAAGTGGACTTGGCTGGAGAAGGAGCCCGAAGACGTCGCAGAAGCCGCTGAAAATGAGCAAACTGCACAGCATGCCATCATCACGCGGCTTCAAAAAGCTAACGACTCTCGGAAGAAGTTTGAACTACACTCTATCATCATCCAGTCGCCCTGGCTCAAGGATGCTCTGACCGAGATTCTTGAAGGCTACCCAGCCGTTCATTGCGGGCTCAAGCGATTGGAATTCCAAGCACCATTCGCCCCCTTTGTCCATCGCTGGCCGCAGCTGCTTGAGTACAGAGGCAGAAAACACCTCGACTCTACCGCTGCAGAGCACATTGAACTACTGTACAACGTACTGCGGACTGAACTCCAAGACGTGATCAAGACGCTCGACGACTACGTAAACCACGGAATCGTCACATACGAGCATATATGGGTCATCTACCAACCCGGCACCATTGTCTACTCCGACTCCCACAATGGCGCTCCAGGCGCATACAAGCTGAGATCTGGGGCCTATATCGAGACTCGCTGCGGAAAGGCATACCAGCTGACGGTTGAAGCCATCGACTGGAACGGCACATCCTTCGGTCGCAGTGTGGAAAACATCAAATTGTGGGAGTTCTCCGGCACCACTCGCATTCTCGGCTTGGCAGCCTTCCCAATGTATTTCCATCCTTACGAGGAGAAAATCAAGCAAGTACTCATCAGCCGTGGCGAGAAGTTTGAAGCACTCGCAGGTAGCCATTACAAGTCGTACGACGGCTTCGCGGTCAGTTGGGACAGGGAAGGTAACGAGATACCTTATATGTGCACGGGACGCATCATCGTCGATTCGCACAGTTTCCTACACTTCTCTCCGTATTACGTAAAGGGGATCGAGGCCCTCAGTGCGAAGGAGGGGGCATCGAAACCAGGCTGTGCACCAAAAGAGCTTGACATTGAAAGCCTGGGCGACATGAAGTATGTGTTTGGTAAGAAGACGAAAAAGGAGCGTATTCGTCTCACCAAAGACCACCATCTCATCTGCTCCTCGCGAGTAAGGGGATACTCGCTGAAGAAGAAGGAGTGGCTGCTCTTCTACCTAGACCAGATCGAAGACATCGAGTTTGACGAAAACGCCTTTGCTTCTCTAGTTCTTCCCCAGGACCAAAAGGAGCTTATTCTGTCCTTTGCCGAATCCCAGGCTATGAACCACGCCGGCTTCGACGACATCATTAGCGGCAAAGGACGCGGTCACATCACGCTTCTCAGCGGACCACCCGGCGTAGGCAAGGTACGTCATCCCCCAAGCGCCCTCTATTTCCCACACCTATATACTAACCACCATCTCTCTTTAGACCCTCACCGCCGAGTCCGTCGCCGAGCACATGCACGCCCCGCTCTTCATGATGTCCGCCGGCGACCTCGGCCTGACGCCCAACCAAGTCGAATCCAAGCTCACCACGATCCTCGAAATGATATCGAAATGGAACGCCGTCCTCCTCCTCGACGAATGCGACGTCTTCCTCGAAGCCCGCAGCACCCACGACCTCGAGCGCAACAAACTCGTCTCCATCTTCCTACGCGTCCTTGAGTACTACGAAGGCCTGTTGTTCCTGACTACTAACCGTGTCGATAACATCGACCAGGCGTTTCAGAGTCGCATTCATGTCAGCCTTGCCTATCCGCATCTTACGCCTGAGTCCAGGATGAGCATTTGGGATGCGTTTTTGGATAGGTTAGGGGCGAGGGGCGAGTGGAGTGAGGAAGAGCTGGGGGAGTTGGCGGAGCAGGAGTTGAATGGAAGACAGATTAAGAATGTGCTAAAGAGTGCGGCACTGCTGGCGGCGAGGAGGAGGGAAAAGGTTGGCAGGAAGGATGTCGAGTTGGTGCTGGGGATTGAGAAGAGGAGGCCGGGTGTTGCGGTGGGGTTCTAGGCGTCGGAGAGAAGTGAGCTGCACGTGTAATCCTTTGCCGATGTATTGAATGATTAAAAAAAATGCGTTAAAATTCTTGTGCCTTCAGATGCAGCATTATTAATATACTGACGACATCAGAACTCACAATACTGCATTTTTTTGGTTTGTAGTGGATGTAAATTCTTGCAATGGCAGCTGCGAAACATTGCGGCGTCAAAAAGTGCCACCGTAGCTACCATCTTTCGTACCGACTTACAGCGCCTCCAAATCTTGAGAGTTGCAGCCGCCAGTGAGCATGGACAGCGAAAAGCATCATATGCCAAAGGCCTGCAATGTGCCAGCTACTTATGTATGAAATAAAACAGACAAAGAAAAAACAAAAGAAAAAAGTGCTGGTATTTCTTCTTCTACCGTCAATAAGAGTAGTAAGTAATCGCAAGTGAAAAAAAAAATTGCGTTGTAGAGCCCTTCCCCAAGACGCAGGATCTCCAACTTCCATCGCGCAAGACAAGAAACGTTACCGAATTCGGAAAGTTGACCAAAGAGCCATGGATTACGGCGCTATTGGAGGGGTCAAAGGAAAATTGATGAGGAAAGCGAGGGGCATGGCGGGGTGGTCAAGAGTAGAGGGGCAAAGTTTTCTGAAGGACGAGATGCGAAGTGAGGGGCAGCGTTTGAACTTGTAAATGCGCCGGAGGCTTGCAATCACCACCACCGCATCTTCAACACAACGAACAGGCCTATATTTACTGGCAACGGAGAAGATACTGTAGATATGAGGCATTTTTGGGAAGGGGGTTAGAAGCTGCGGGATTGAGATTAGAGATGTGATTTTTTTGACGGTGCAGTGCAAGATTGCATGGAAGCGAATTTCTTGCTTGTCTGCGAACTATATCAGTGAATGAGGGAAACAGACTCGTTCTTCTATTAGAGATACAGGGTATTTATTCCGTTTCATTTATAAATGCGTCGTCTAGCCAGGCGACTATTCAAAGCGCAGTCTATTTCCGCAGATCTACACCAAAGGTCTTTCCAACATGCAGGATCCCATCCCCCCCTGCGACTCCAATAAGCAGAACATGGATCTGAAGATTTCCTCAAAGAGAAGTTCGAAGGAAACGCCGTTGCATGCTGCAATAGGAAAGGGCGTAGAATCGTGCAGTCGAGAAGTGCTCTGTCATACTTAGGGCGGACCAGAGCATCGCGCAAAATGAGTGATCAAGCACGTGTAAACCCAATCATGCCATTTTCTTTTTTCTCGAATTGGTAAACTTTGGAGCAGCTGTTGCATACTGCATTGGAAAAAGGCGTGAAGGGGCGTAGATGTGTGACGTGGTGTGATGCGGATGTGCCCCTCGTCTCCCCGTGCCATCCATATCATGATGCGGGGTTGGGGAGATCCAATATCGCGGGATGGCCCTGGCTGCTCGACCAGGTAAATGAGTGGTAGACTTTGTTTCTGGTACTACTGAGGGGCACTGCGGGGCGAAGATGGACACGATGATATTGAAGTTGCTCTTGGCTGGGTTGCTCACTGGCAAACTTGGAAGGAAGGATAACAAGAATGGGCCTAATGCGTGAAGATAAGACCGATTTGACCGGCAAGCAAGCAGGTAAAGATACGGCTAATAGAACAAAAGATTGCAGACTATCCAGACTGGAGACGCAACGGATTGAAATGTGTCTTCATCCAGGGTTGCCAACGAAGCGTGGGGAGCAAGCGATAACGGAAAAGATGCAGACGTATGAACAGAAGGATATCACCCGAGCCCGCCGGTGATAGCTAAGCGCTCCATGGCTCTAATGAAGTCGCAAAGCCAATGACGACATAGGCGATGGACCTCAGTTGCCGTTGCTACCGTGAATGGCGGAGGTAAAAGCAATGAGAAAGGCCGCAAGAGGCTGCTGTGGGGTACCATGGTACTAATACCACAAAGCTCAACAGTGCCAACACATGGTGCATCAAAGCCACAATGGCATTCTTGAAGTCAAGATGCTTGGCCGAATATTCGTTGCACCTGCAAGCGCATGACAGACTACGCCGAGAGTAGGATCGGTGACGCACTAGCCTAACCCCGGTGAATCTCCGGCGACACGTCGGAGTTGATGCGAACAACTGACCATCAACAACCAGTTTGCGCCTCTCTATACAGCCCTTCGTAGCCTACGTCGCTAAGGAGGATGATTCTTGCAAGAGACGCGCGAATACGACATGGCATTTGAGGTGTCGTATGATCTCGAGAATGAGCAACAGTTCTGGGATGGCAAGTACAAGACAAAGCAGGGCGCAGAGCGTCGGTAACCCCACCAAACAGCCTCTCAACTAACAGCGCTACACAGAACTCGACGATATCGTGTCGACGCGCTGCCACCAGCACGACATAATCGACAACTCGCTGCGATCCTTTCTCAATGTCACTACCAACTACAAATGTACGCGACCTTCCCGCTCGAGACGTGCCGTGACCACCGTTGACCGCGAGTAGCCGATTACCTTCAAACCGACTTTAGCGTTGCGAAATGCATCTTTCGCATGCTCGAGGGCGACCTCTTTGCCTCGAACAAGCAATATGTACGGCGGCAGATAATATATTGCCTGCTACAAGTATGTCGACACATGGCCCAGAAGCGCCAACATGGCCGGTCGGACATGGACTGACCAGGCGACTAGGAAGACGACAATCCTACGCTCCACATAGTTGCTGCGTTCCTCTTATACGATGGGCGAAATAGCAAGGATGATGCAATATTTGAGATGATGCACTCCGAGGGCACTTTTGTTAGGCTGGTCGAATTGGTGCAGACGGAGAGTGTGCAGGAAGACACTCGGTTGCATCAGTTGCTTCTCCAGCTGCTTTACGAGTCTTCGCGCATTCAGAGGCTGACATTTGACGACTTTGGTATGTCAGCTTTTCGGTCGTCATGCCCCTATCAAGAGCATGTGCTAACGCTCATGTATAGATGCAGTCAACGACGCTTTCATAGTCTACCTATTGGAGATTATAGAAAGTGCCTCTGACGATGCCGACGATCCATATCACTACCCTGTAATACGCGTCTTGGTGAGTCTATATGCGTGCTATACAAAGGTCTGAGCTAACTGTTGACCAGCTGGTTCTGAATGAGCAGTACCTCGTAGCATCTACCAGTCGGCACGCCAACGGACGGGGTGGCATAACAAACCGAGTCATCAAGGCTATTTCGACGCACGGCATGACTTACAAAACCTTTGGATGCAATCTGATTCTTCTTCTAAACAGGGAGTCGGAGACGTCCCTTCAGCTTCTTATCCTCAAAGTACTTTACCTTCTCTTCGGCAACCCCTCTACAGCCGAATACTTTTACACCAACGATCTCCACGTGTTGGTTGATGTCATCCTCCGGAACCTCATAGACTTGCCCCACGACTCGGCCGCTGCGAATGCGTTACGACACACGTATCTTCGCGTCCTCCATCCAATACTCATGCACAGTCAGATCAGCAAGCCACCACACTACAAGCGCGACGAGCTGCTGCGCCTCCTTCACCTCTTGGTATCGAGTGGCAACCACTTTGCACCGGTTGATGAAACCACTATACGCCTTGTGAATCGTTGTACCAGCGTGGAATGGCTACAGCCTCCAGCTGCGGACCTGCCTGCCAACGGTCGTGGTACGCAGTCTCCTGTCGAACATGTGGCAAACGGCCAGAAAGAATATGCACGACGGGCACTGGGCATGACTGTACAAGGTGGTAATGAAAGCTCGACCAGCGTCTTGGAAATTGCAGGACACACTGCACAACCCGGGGTGCAAACGCCGAGTATGACGAAGCAGGCGCAATGATCTGTGGAAGTTTTTATGCGGCTATGCCGAATTTCGTACTTGTAGGGTCGTCATCAGTATTACTTGCATGGAGTCTGGCGATGTCCTTATCAGCGAGTTCAGATATCCACCCGTGTTATCACGGCGACGTCAGTGGTGGACTTTTGGTACGCATACTTGCATAGGAGGAGTTCTGGGCACGTCTAGCGTTTTTTTGCAACGTTGCTGAATCTGGTTTTGCTTTTGGAGAATGTTGAGATGTGAATTGGGCGTCGTACGCTGACGCGTCGATGACCGCCAATCTGTTGATTTTCTTTTTTGTAGGTTTGGAGAAAAAAGTGCCACAATGTGCTGCATTTGCTTACCCGGTAGCTGGCCAAGTTTTCACACAACAATATTAATAACAAACCCAGCGATAATCAAATCCCGCTTGCGCCAAGCAAATGCAACTGGAATGGCGAATACGCCGCCTTCCCGACCTAGAGCTTGAAGCCATCTTTGGTCAAATGACTGTTTACTTTGCACCGGTTTATAGTCGTGCCATGGCAAACACAACACTTGCCCATTCCTACACCTGCGTAGCCCACTATAGTGATCGACATTGCGCAATAGACGCGCCAAGTTTCGCCGCGCTGCTTGGGACAAATGTGCATCGACATCATGTAACCTGCAGTCCCTCTCTCGTCCTCTGTCTTGTCTCTCTCGTCGACATCTTCCAAGACACGCCGCCTCACGAACCAATGTATCACCCTTCGCTAACCCGCTCATTTGCACCAACCACCCGTCCACGGCCCACGCTGCCGATTGTGTCTTGTTTTAGTGTGAATGCAGACTGTCACAGTCCATCGGACATTGATTCGCGCGCCGAGCCGCCACAATCTACGCTGTATATTGTCCCACGAGCAAACAGAAGGGACGCGTGCCGCGCCAGATGTAGTCGCAGATCACAGAGCCCCCCCCCCCCCCCCACCCTCCCCCAAGACAGATGGACATTTCGCTTGGCGCTCTTTTATTCTGCCAAGCTGAGATGAACCATGCCCACGCCGGCACTGTTTTTGGCGTTCTTTTGCCAAGAAAGACAAGACGGGATGCGAGCGACTTTGTGGTCGCTTGATCTGGTTAAGGTGGGTGGGTGCTTGGTACTATTGTCGGGGATGTGAGATTCAGGCTTGAGTCGTTTCGGTGTTTGTTTTCGTTGTTTTTATTGCTTGTGAGATGGAGTCTTGGTATAGGACGGGAAGAAGAAGAAGAAGAAGGAACGTGTGTTCAGAGTCTACCAACACCACGCTCAGGACGATCACGTGGAATATATTTTGATCAAACAAGTTCCAGATTTGGGGTAGACTTGACCCTGATTCCGAAGGGACCGCCGCCCCAAGTTAAACTTCCCGCTCAAAGCGCGCGCGCGCACGCCACAGCTTTCCTAACCTCAGCCATTGCCGCCGCTAGCTAAAAGTCCACTCCGTCGTTACATCGTCTGCCGCGGCGTGCATCTCTTGAGTTCCATCAAACCAAGAAAACACCGCAACAGAGTACAAACTGTCTTTTCAATGCAAATTTTTCGATCCCGAAGATGCCGAACTATCCCGCTTCTTGCCAGTTGCCTAAAACATTTACTCCGCGGGACGGACTACGGGCGTAACACAGGATTAGTTGCACAGATGACACATGTGTACAGTCCACAGGCCCCCCAGTTTCAGAAATATACACTCCGCAACAAGCCCAAGTCACGGCCTGCACTACCGTGATCCCGCCGCTTATCCTCCTCCACCGCCAAGCCAAGCTACCCTTATAAAAGCCAAGACTCGTGCTGGAAGAGCCTCAAAGCAAGGATAGATTGTAGTATCGATAGGGGGGTAATACGACATATTAGACCCGAGAATCGAAAGCACGGGGCTATCTGTCAGACAGTTTCTTTGTTCCCTGCGGACTTGCGCTGCTGTGCTCAATCTAGGTAGATACCTTATGGAGGCGGGAAGGATATGGGTACATAGCATGGTACATGTAAGCTTGGAGTATAGCCGAAGCCCCGCAGTGCCTCGTTGCTTGCGGTAGTGAAGTAAAGGAGGCTTGGTGGATGAGTGAGAGAGGGGTTGGCGTGGCTTGGATTTACTTGTTGTTAGTGCTTAGAAGGACGACGTAGTTGCTGAATCTCTCTTTTATCCGATTATGCTCGGACTACAGAGTTAAGTATGTTTCATCCGGTTGGGTTTGACAAATTTGCTGACTGTACGTCTGTATGTTTTTTTTCTGTGTGAGTGAGCGAGTGCGCGCTGACCAAGAGTAGGCACGGAGTTATACTGTGCCTGAACACCTGTGCACTCAAATGAATGATTGGTGGGAATATAGCAGCATGTTGCAAACATTTGTTCTTTTGCGGATTTATTGGACTGGTTAATCTTTTCTAAGACGGCTTTGTACCACAGACGAGTGCCGAACGGCGTCATCGTGAACCAGTGGTTACGAAACACGCAAACAAACAATGTTCCGATCACCATTTCCTCCCAACGTTCGGTACCACAGGCCGATAACCAGATTTTGCCTTACTGTTGTTCATCTCCCGCCGTTTTCTGTACCTCGCTACTTCAAACGGTCCTACACACAAACAAATCTCCTATCGGGGTTCTCTAGATAGCGTCGTTGAGTATCTACCGACCTTCTCTACCAACAAGCCATACTAATTTAGACACGGAGCCAGAACCCCTAACTCCATTCCCACGGCTGATCGTCGGGGTACGGACACGTATCTCTGCCCTTCAAGCTCGCGGAACAAACACCCGTGCTCACAGATCGCTGACCGCTCTTCCACTTTCCAAAACAGCGGTACACCAGCGGGCCCTCCAGCAGATCCAGCGCAAACTAAGCAACACAGCCTCCAAATCCCCTTGTCTTTCATCACCATCATCCATGACACATGGAGAACGCGCGTTGAACCATGTCTATTCATCCGTCAACATCTACCTGACTTTGCTGAAATACCGCCGGTTACCTAGCCCACTCAAGCGCATACTCAACAAGAAATGTCTAATGCAAACGCGCTTATTCTTCACTCCACCGATTTCACACGAGACTGCAAAATCTCATCTCCACACGTGCTATTCTAGCGCTTATATGCACACTACACAGTCTTGCTGTGCTGCTGACTTGGTCGGCCGTGTCTGGGTCGCTAATGCCTGGATACCAGCCTTGCGTACTTGAAACTATACAGTGCAGATGTGGATGATTCTCGTATCGCCCTGCAGCTTGGGCATGGACAAGGGTATAAAGCAATGAGCACGTTTATTTTTTTCTCCTTCTTTTTTTCTTTCTTTGTTTCTTTGACTGGATCGATGGTTGGCATGCATAAGTTTAGACGAAATAGGGGAGTGATTTGCGAACGTGTACAGGGCGACAGAAAGCGCCGTGCACTGGGCTGGCGATGATGTAATATCGATCCAGCAGCTTGGGACTCCGCGCGATTGCGCGTGATGTGCGCGCGTGGCTTCTGTTCTCGATCTGGCGAGGTGTTTATTGGGGCCCAAGCTTGGCGGCTTGCGAGAAGCTGCTGGCAGAAGGCGACTGTGAATTGGCGGGTATTTTTGACTCCTTTCCCTGATCAGTGAGATGTGTCTCAGTGAGGCAGCGGATAGGTTCACAGTCTAGCAGATAGCAATTGGAGATGATGAGGTTTTGCAATATCAATGACTTTTGATTCTAATATTCGTGCAATCCGTAAACTGATGCTCAACCCATAATCGAGGAGCTCCCTGCGCCTACGTTGTCTCGAAAAGAAGGTGGTGTTCTCGTAGACGAAACATGTTCGTGAGGGAGAGGGAAGCTCTCGATTTGTCCTCTAAGAGAAAAGAAAAGGAATACTATATCGCACAACAAGAAAGACGAGGATCAAAGAAAAGCCCCAAAAGCAAACCCTAAGCGTTTCTATGTGAAAGGTCATTTGGTCGTAGAAACAAACGCTCCGGACGCCTCGCAATAAAAACGAGCAGAAAAGAGAATTAATCAGAATCAAGCCAATTAGACCATGCGATCTTGTTCATCGCGGATGGTGTCGGAAGAGACATGCCGCGAGGCTGCGTTGCTGGGAACGCGAGTTGGGGCTTGCGACAGCGGGTCGGGGGATGACTCGGGTGCGTCACTGACCCTTCGCTTTTCGGTAGTCTCAGCTTTACTGAGTCTGCGCGCAACCGCATCCCTGGCGTGCTCGCCTTTGTCTGTAGGGAGGTGCCATCGAGACATGATCATACAGAAGCACGAGAGCATCAATGTGGTACCTGACCACATCTGCACAGTGATGTAAGTGTTGTACTTTGTGATGAGGTGACCAGCGATGAGGGGACCAGTGAGAGCTGGAATGCCGGCAAAGGTGTACATCATGCCCGTCCAGTGGCCGAGCTTCTTCTTGGCGAAGTGAGTGGTACCGGGTTCAGTGTATGAGCAGTTGAGGATGTTGCCGATCGATGCAGGAGGAAGGCCAATGACCATACCAGAGAAGACACCGAAAACGACGCAGAAGGCGATGGCATCGGTCTCTGACCCCGCGAGTGACCATAGAACGAATGTGAGCATGGATGCGATGAACTGTGATCCGATATGCATGTTGAGTGCGCCGATCTTGTCTGAGAAATGAGCGAGGAGCATACGTCCGACAGTAGAAGCTCCGTTCATGATTGCAAGAAGCCAGAAGGTCTGCAGAGGCTTGTCGGTTGGGTCGACGGGGGCAACTGCAGAGCGGGTCGCATCGCGAGTGCCGAAGCCGCGGACTGATGCCCACTGAGAAATGTTAGCTTGAAGAATATAAAGGCAGAGAATGCTGGACTCACCTCCTCAAGGTTGAAGAACACGGGGTAGAACCCAAAGAACATGAAGGCAACAGCCGCAGTGAACCAGCACCAGGCCTTGTTCTTGAAGGCCTCCGTATCGAACCAGGTACGGAGTTTGCCCCAGGACTTTGGCTCGTGATGCTCGTGAGACGGGTCTGGGGTGCAAAAGATGAAGGAGTAGATGCATGTCACCGAAGTGAGGGTCGCGACATAGCGCACTGCGTCGTTGAAACCAACAGCGTCAATGAGGTAGCGGAGCATGGTGGGATAGATGACACCAGCAACGCTAGCACCGCAGGCGACGTAGCCAACGGCAAGACCTCTACGCTTAGGGAACCATGTCGATGCAACTACGATTGTGTCAGTGAGATTGCTGATGGACTGCGCCGGTTGTGCTCACCTTGAGAGCTGGACACGAAGAATGTTCCCATGCCAATGCCAACAACCAAGCCCTGTGTAGCCCAAATGGTGCCATAGTTTCCCATTGCGTCGGCATCGCTGGGGTGTGCGATGGAGAGCATGAAGAGGCCGAAAGGTACGAGGAAGCTGCCACAAGCAATCACTTTGCGAAAGTGACCAGCGTCAAGCAGTCGTCCAACGACGTTTGACATGAGGAGTACAATGCAGGACTGTGTCGATCCGATCAAATTTAGTTCGAGCTGATCGACTCCGCGTAGTGAATGGCCAACATAGTAGGACGACCATGTGCCGTAGGCATTCACCAGACCCCAGGAGTTAAACATGAGGAAGAAGCAGCCTAGAAGACATGCGTAGGCACGCCATGACCGTGGCCAGTCTGGCTCCTCTAGTGTGTCAAGGGAAGATGTGCGAGATTCGTCTCGCATAGAGTTGGTTGCAGTGGGTGCTTCAGAGAGCGGCAGCGTTCCTTCGCTGTGCTTCTGACCCTCTTTGGAGAAGGATCGTGTTCCAACCATGGTGACAGTTTTTCCTGAAGTTTTGGAGGTTTGGAGTGAAAGCGGTAAGAGCGGATTGAAATTTGGTAAAGCGTTTGACGTTTTATGCGACAAGATGCTCAACACAGGAAGCACGTGTTGGAGGGGAGGCGTTCAAACGGACGCACTAATAGTGGGATGGTATGCAATTCGACCAACAGTCAAAGCGGCGGAGGGAGGGTATAAGTACAGCACCTGGGCGTTAGCCAGTCATGGATCCGGGGTAGGGGCCCAAGGCGCCGACTGATAGAGCGTTCTTTTACGGCTCCACTTCTGCTAAGCACACGCGTAGCCCCCGTGTAGAGTGTGGCTGGCTTTCCCATAGTGACGTGGTAGTCAAATTGGCCGTGTAATGGGGGGATTGAGTGCCGCAACGCACAAGCAACGCAAGGGTGTACGCCCAAGAGAAGCCAAGACAGTACGGGTTTTTGGACTCCGCCAGAAGCAGGGTTCGATTCGTTACCTCGTTAGAGGCTCCCGGCGTGCTGCGGCCCAAAGCTTAGAGCAAGTCCAAGTACTATGATCCGGCGGGAAACGATCTGCGCACGAAGATACTCCGGTGCATCTCGCGTTTGGGCCTCCCCAAGGTAGATGTTTGCCATGTAGAGATGCCACCCATGACACATAGAAGATATGCTCTTTGCTTGCAACTAGCTTCAGAAATTGCCACCACCTTGGGTGCCGAGACCCCTGGAGTCCTGAGTGTGCTTTATATTCGTCGGTACTGGGCGGTGCCGACCATGGTACGTAGCTTGTGTACCTCCTTTCGCACATCCAGTATGCGGTTATCGAGATTACTCAAAGACTGTGCGCTCTTGGCTGTTCCACAAAAACAAAGTTGCCGATGGGCAAAGACGTTGTGTAGACCGTGATAGGGGTTGAGGCGCCAAACAAGGTTGTCTCGAATGGCGGAGCGGGCCCCAACCTTGGCGGAGCGTCAGCGGGAAGCATGACGATGAGGCACGATTGGGTCGGTAGGTTCCACAGAGCCAAGAAGTCCTCAATTAGTGATGTACGTTCCGCCTTGGCCGGTCCACCTATCTCGCAGGGGTTGAGCATGAGTACTCTGCGAGTGTTCCCGCTGAGGCCGCTCAAGCTCTGGGCAGCATCTGCACATGAGCAAATCCACGGTCGGCAATATGGAAGTAAGATGACCAAGCCCGTGGGCGCACACTCATCGCAGAAATTCCGGAGGCGCCGCAGAGGGCAATGTAGGACAAATGGTCCGCGGCACTCCCAAGCCCAATGGTCCTGGAAAGGAAACGCGCTAAAATTGGCAGCGTAACAAGATCGACGGGCCGGTGCGGCTTGTTGCTTCGTTATCTTGAGTTTCGACACAGCCACAACCGCTTCGTATGCCCAGGGATCGACGTAAGGGAGAGGATTTGCCAAGCATCGACATCAAGTAGCTTGTGCCCCACGCTACGCCTCGATTCTTTGTTCTTCCCGCCGCCTTGATTTGAGACCGCCATCGCCACTCGAGGCAGCGAGTTTACAGATACGCATGTGAGGACGGTGAAAACGCGTTATGCATGTCTCCCTGATTCGGGACCGGGTGCATGCGGGTGGGATTACAGGTTGCAGGAAGCCCTTCCCTATGCATCGCGATGACTCGTCGAGCGGCGCACGGTTTCAGAGGTGCTTGGCTGACAGCCAAGCACTATGTTATGTTAGAATACGACGCGCGGAAAGTGGACATGAGCGTTCCGAAAGAGTGTGGGACGAGATGGGGTAGTAAGACAATGGAGGAGGCAAGGCTGGAGATCAGCGCCGCTACGTTTAGAGAGTTTGGTTTGCCAATCCCTGCTGCAGCGCAATTACGCGTTCAGGAAGCTCTCGCCCAGCATCACCCCGATCAAGCGTTGCTATCTGCTTCGAGACGAGCGCATGGTGGGGTTTTGTAATCCGATCAGGAAATCAGTGCAAGCCCGAGATCTTCCTAGGTCGTCGCAGACCCCTGGCTTCGAGAATCACTGCCCAAATGCCGGAAGAAACAATTCCCCATCCCGCGCACGGGAAACGGTCCTCCACGTTGTGAGAAAGCAACGTTATCTCGACCGGATTACTCACTCGTGTCGTTTATCAATCGCGGGAGTCAGCCCTCGCCTCGATAGCGGTAAGTTGGCGGCGTCACCCCTCAAGGCGACAAAACTAGTTTCTACGATGATGGCGACGTACATATGCTGGACCTCCTCCGCGGGCCCATTGGCTACGTCACTGGCTTTCCGCGGTAGTCCCATGGGGAAGGACCCTCTGGAAACTCGGGGTCATAGGTGCCGTTTCTACGAGGTTGTTCCGGAGCCGGACGTTGCGATGTGGATATCATCATGTGGTCTACATGCACCATTAGGCAGATGGTGCGGCAATTTTGTTGCGCTATTATCCGCTTGCACAGGTCTCGATTCTCAAGAAAGAGTCCTTCCGGGATGACCTGCTCAGTTCGGCGGGTGAGGCGTCAGTGTCATTTGACAGGTTCCTCTGACAACCCACGTCAGAGAGTTGGCGTAGTAAGCATCTTGTAGAACTTTCCAAATAAGCATGGAAACAAGGTGCTATCTCGGATGGAAGTGACAGGTGGGTGCCAGGTGTCCCTCTGGGCCCGAGCACCCCCGTCCTGTCGAATGTATTCATGAGTGAACCTCGTGTTTTGTCAGATTCCGCAACTTCATTGCAGCTTCATTCACGGGCAGATAGTCGGGGACAACAACGTAAGCCAGTCTCCTCGATCGGTCGCTAGGTAGTTCTACACACAGCCGTGATGGAGAGTTTGTCAGCGCATCCATGACAAGGCCCTATCGTTAGGTCACTGCTGCGCGATGGTTTGCGGAACTGCACTCTTCCGAAGTCTGTCCGGAAATTGGCGATGGGCACGAGTCAGAGCTCTCCTAACCATCGGCAATTAAGTTTGCCTGTTGAACACACTAAAAGATGTTACTGCCGGTCAATCTCCCGTTGATGATTTTGTTGATCAGTAGATGAACCTCTCGAAGCTTCCGCCGCTGTGCAAGTCCGTGCCAAGCCTAGCTTCGAAAAACAAAAACACCAGACCGAGAAGTAAGTCATTCCGCCCTTGGAACTTTATCTCAATACTTACCAACCGCGCAGTGGTACAAACAAGCAAATACGAGCGGAACGCCACAAGGAACGACAAAACGCGACCTCTTGGGGCTGCATGCAGTTTCCATGTGTCAAGATCAGGCCACTTTGAGATCCATCTCCGGCGCGCGATCCCGCACCCACAAAGTCGCAGATTCAAAGCGAAACCCCCAAGGGCGGAGCGGAGGCGGAACCACAGACTCCAATCGAGCGGGCTCCAATGCAATTCCTGTCTCCGATCCCTCTGCGTTGGGGACAAGGCATAATAAGGCCGGATTTTCCATGGCGTTTCAACCCGGAGACTGGGACAACTGACAGGCCTCGGCGCGACAACCAAGACGACGGTGACGAACAACAAGACGAATGAGGTCGCTATAACCCAACACACGCTGAGTATAGGCGGAGCGGAGAGCCCAATACTTGCCCATGGCGCTGTGTGCCGAGTCGCGCATGTGAAAGGGGTGTTTCACCCTCGACGAAACACCGTGTCACGGTGCGATACGCACGAGCATAAGCGCAGGGCATTATACTCTCACGTTGGGCGTTCAAACCCACCACTGGGTTTTTGCATTGCCTTAGGCTGCTAGTAATGTCAGAGTAACGGCCTTGCTGGACGTGCGCAGCCATGTGGCCACCTGGGCGCCCCCTCCAACACATCCGCGCAAGAGAGATAAGCCCGAGAAAAGGAAATTGAGGGCTTGCACCCTCGTCACCGAACAAGCATTCGGGGATTCGGCTCGCGA
The DNA here is from genome assembly GCA_003268315.1 of Stemphylium lycopersici. Taxonomy (NCBI): domain Eukaryota; kingdom Fungi; phylum Ascomycota; class Dothideomycetes; order Pleosporales; family Pleosporaceae; genus Stemphylium; species Stemphylium lycopersici. Next base: position 312,017 of record QGDG01000036.1, read on the forward strand.
GGACAATCGCCCAAGGCAAAGGTTCGTCCGCAGATTTTCTTGGATCAGCACGAAAAAACGGCCGAACTGAGGCACTCACTTGCTGCCGCCGGCAGATCAGCAAACACTTGGCCTCTGATGTTTCTTTCCTATCTCTTCCTTCCATCAATTCTCCCAAGAAAGAGCAAGACTTCAACATTCAGTGGCGACTCTATTTCGCATCGATACATACCCAGGGTGTTTGTCAACAGTCGTACACTCGTGATATGAAAGCGATCAGTCCCCAGCGCTAAACAATGGTATTGCGCAATCGCTGCAAAATAAAGAAAAATGCACTTGCAACTCAACATGTTTTCTCATCCTGAGATTGTCCTGTAAGAAGGACAGTTTCGCCGCGCAGCCCGCAAACTGTACGCGCGTCACAACATAGCCACACGCAAGCTAAGCGGAATCGATGCCTAGGATATTCACAGTTCTCCACTACAAAGCATAAGATATCTACCAAGAAGCATTCATCGACTGCTATTCGATCGATGAGCGAGGCGTCGCTTGTATGCTTAATCGTACGATAGAGAGATGATATGGACTAGATAGGGTTCTCAATGCAACTCTGAACGAGAGGCACAGCCAAGCACACCAAGGCCAACGGTGCTGACCTCTCGTCGTGTTTCCAGTGAGATTTTCACTATGAGGCTGCCTAGTTTTGCCTTTGTCCTTGCTTTTCCTGCTCACTGCCTTGCCTATGCCGTATACCCGAAATTATCACAAAAGCCACCGCACTTGGTGTACCGATGATGATGGAAACTCAAATCATTCGCCGAGCCTCTGTACATGGACTCATGCAGTATGCGCAGCATCTAGATGAAGAGGCACACATAACAGCAATTCTATGCATACTGCCACATCCCCTTGGATAGACTTCTCGCTGCATTCTTTGTGTTTATGTCAATCTGCGACTGCCTGCGCATGGTTTTCACTACGCTCTCCTTGCTACCAAAGCATCCCCTGTTCTACAACATTACTGCTGCTGTTGCGCGAAGGTACAAGAGTAGGAGTGACGTAACAAATTATGTGACAACAGCTAAGTGAGCAATATATGATTGTGTAATTACTATAAAGGGCAGTAGTGGCAGAGTAATCAAATATCTTGGACGGTCGCTAGTGCTGCTTTGATTCCAGCCTGGATGCATGCTCACATGAGTACACGGGTTACATTTCTACGTTATACATATACCTGCCTCGATCGCTATATGCGACCCTTTATCTTTCTTCCGTCCTTACTTTCCACATCTTATACCAGTGAATAATAGCTAAATCGCTATACGAGATCTATTTCACACACACACACACACACACACACACACACACTCTCTCTCTCTCTCTCTCTCTC